>CAKJTD010000102.1:787278-1184098 GCA_917499995.1 Ichneumon xanthorius
AAAAAAATTAATCGACTTTGAAAATCTGATGGGAACCGCAAGACCATCGTTGTTTTCGCATAGAAAGTTTTCCGCACGACAGACCCGCATAAAACTTGGTCAATAATTTCGAGGATGTTCAACAATAATTACCGAGTCTAATCCAGCTCGTAAATGTTTGCCAAAAAAAAATTAAGGGGCTTTGAAAGCCAGCAGACTTTTAATCTTGTAGTTATTGGCTGCTAGAAAGGTTTCCGCACGACAGACGCGCAAAAAACTTGGTCAATATTTTCAAGGATGATCAACAATAATTATCGAGTCAAATCTAGCTCGTAAATGTTTGCCAAAAAAAAATTAATCGACTTTGAAAATCTGATGGGAACCGCAAGACCATCGTTGTTTTCGCATAGAAAGTTTTCCGCACGACAGACCCGCATAAAACTTGGTCAATATTTTCGAGGATGTTCAACAATAATTTTCGAGTCGAATCCAGCTCGTAAATGTTTGCCAAAAAAAATTAATGGACTTTGAAAATCTGATGGGAACCGCAAGACCATCGTTGTTTTCGCATAGAAAGTTTTCCGCACGACAGACCCGCATAAAACTTGGTCAATAATTTCGAGGATGTTCAACAATAATTATCGAGTCGAATCCAGCTCGTAAATGTTTGCCAAAAAAAAATTAAGGGGCTTTGAAAGCCAGCTGACTTTTAATCTTGTCGTTATTGGCTGCTAGAAAGGTTTCCGCACGACAGACGCGCATAAAACTTGGTCAATATTTTCAAGGATGATCAACAATAATTATCGAGTCAAATCTAGCTTGTAAATGTTTGCCAAAAAAAAGTTAATCGACTTTGAAAATCTGATGGGAACCGCAAGACCATCGTTGTTTTCGCATAGAAAGTTTTCCGCACGACAGACCCGCATAAAACTTGGTCAATAATTTCGAGGACGATCAACAATAATTATCGAGTCAAATCTAGCTCGTAAATGTTTGCCAAAAAAAAATTAATCGACTTTGAAAATCTGATGGGAACCGCAAGACCATCGTTGTTTTCGCATAGAAAGTTTTCCGCACGACAGACCCGCATAAAACTTGGTCAATAATTTCGAGGATGTTCAACAATAATTACCGAGTCTAATCCAGCTCGTAAATGTTTGCCGAAAAAAAATTAAGGGGCTTTGAAAGCCAGCAGACTTTTAATCTTGTAGTTATTGGCTGCTAGAAAGGTTTCCGCACGACAGACGCGCATAAAACTTGGTCAATATTTTCAAGGATGATCAACAATAATTATCGAGTCAAATCTAGCTCGTAAATGTTTGCCAAAAAAAAATTAATCGACTTTGAAAATCTGATGGGAACCGCAAGACCATCGTTGTTTTCGCATAGAAAGTTTTCCGCACGACAGACCCGCATAAAACTTGGTCAATATTTTCGAGGATGTTCAACAATAATTTTCGAGTCGAATCCAGCTCGTAAATGTTTGCCAAAAAAAAAATAATGGACTTTGAAAATCTGATGGGAACCGCAAGACCATCGTTGTTTTCGCATAGAAAGTTTTCCGCACGACAGACCCGCATAAAACTTGGTCAATAATTTCGAGGATGTTCAACAATAATTATCGAGTCGAATCCAGCTCGTAAATGTTTGCCAAAAAAAAATTAAGGGGCTTTGAAAGCCAGCTGACTTTTAATCTTGTCGTTATTGGCTGCTAGAAAGGTTTCCGCACGACAGACGCGCATAAAACTTGGTCAATATTTTCAAGGATGATCAACAATAATTATCGAGTCAAATCTAGCTCGTAAATGTTTGCCAAAAAAAAATTAATCGACTTTGAAAATCTGATGGGAACCGCAAGACCATCGTTGTTTTCGCATAGAAAGTTTTCCGCACGACAGACCCGCATAAAACTTGGTCAATATTTTCGAGGATGTTCAACAATAATTTTCGAGTCGAATCCAGCTCGTAAATGTTTGCCAAAAATAATTAATGGACTTTGAAAATCTGATGGGAACCGCAAGACCATCGTTGTTTTCGCATAGAAAGTTTTCCGCACGACAGACCCGCATAAAACTTGGTCAATAATTTCGAGGATGTTCAACAATAATTATCGAGTCGAATCCAGCTCGTAAATGTTTGCCAAAAAAAAATTAAGGGGCTTTGAAAGCCAGCTGACTTTTAATCTTGTCGTTATTGGCTGCTAGAAAGGTTTCCGCACGACAGACGCGCATAAAACTTGGTCAATATTTTCAAGGATGATCAACAATAATTATCGAGTCAAATCTAGCTTGTAAATGTTTGCCAAAAAAAAGTTAATCGACTTTGAAAATCTGATGGGAACCGCAAGACCATCGTTGTTTTCGCATAGAAAGTTTTCCGCACGACAGACCCGCATAAAACTTGGTCAATAATTTCGAGGACGATCAACAATAATTATCGAGTCAAATCTAGCTCGTAAATGTTTGCCAAAAAAAAATTAATCGACTTTGAAAATCTGATGGGAACCGCAAGACCATCGTTGTTTTCGCATAGAAAGTTTTCCGCACGACAGACCCGCATAAAACTTGGTCAATATTTTCGAGGATGTTCAACAATAATTTTCGAGTCGAATCCAGCTCGTAAATGTTTGCCAAAAAAAATTAATGGACTTTGAAATTCTGATGGGAACCGCAAGACCATCGTTGTTTTCGCATAGAAAGTTTTCCGCACGACAGACCCGCATAAAACTTGGTCAATAATTTCGAGGATGTTCAACAATAATTATCGAGTCGAATCCAGCTCGTAAATGTTTGCCAAAAAAAAATTAAGGGGCTTTGAAGGCCAGCAGACTTTTAATCTTGTCGTTATTGGCTGCTAGAAAGGTTTCCGCACGACAGGCGCGCATAAAACTTGGTTAATATTTTCAAGGATGATCAACAATAATTATCGAGTCAAATCTAGCTCGTAAATGTTTGCCAAAAAAAAATTAATCGACTTTGAAAATCTGATGGGAACCGCAAGACCATCGTTGTTTTCGCATAGAAAGTTTTCCGCACGACAGACCCGCATAAAACTTGGTCAATAATTTCGAGGATGTTCAACAATAATTACCGAGTCTAATCCAGCTCGTAAATGTTTGCCAAAAAAAAATTAAGGGGCTTTGAAAGCCAGCAGACTTTTAATCTTGTAGTTATTGGCTGCTAGAAAGGTTTCCGCACGACAGACGCGCATAAAACTTGGTCAATATTTTCAAGGATGATCAACAATAATTATCGAGTCAAATCTAGCTCGTAAATGTTTGCCAAAAAAAAATTAATCGACTTTGAAAATCTGATGGGAACCGCAAGACCATCGTTGTTTTCGCATAGAAAGTTTTCCGCACGACAGACCCGCATAAAACTTGGTCAATATTTTCGAGGATGTTCAACAATAATTTTCGAGTCGAATCCAGCTCGTAAATGTTTGCCAAAAAAAATTAATGGACTTTGAAAATCTGATGGGAACCGCAAGACCATCGTTGTTTTCGCATAGAAAGTTTTCCGCACGACAGACCCGCATAAAACTTGGTCAATAATTTCGAGGATGTTCAACAATAATTATCGAGTCGAATCCAGCTCGTAAATGTTTGCCAAAAAAAAATTAAGGGGCTTTGAAAGCCAGCTGACTTTTAATCTTGTCGTTATTGGCTGCTAGAAAGGTTTCCGCACGACAGACGCGCATAAAACTTGGTCAATATTTTCAAGGATGATCAACAATAATTATCGAGTCAAATCTAGCTTGTAAATGTTTGCCAAAAAAAAGTTAATCGACTTTGAAAATCTGATGGGAACCGCAAGACCATCGTTGTTTTCGCATAGAAAGTTTTCCGCACGACAGACCCGCATAAAACTTGGTCAATAATTTCGAGGACGATCAACAATAATTATCGAGTCAAATCTAGCTCGTAAATGTTTGCCAATAAAAAATTAATCGACTTTGAAAATCTGATGGGAACCGCAAGACCATCGTTGTTTTCGCATAGAAAGTTTTCCGCACGACAGACCCGCATAAAACTTGGTCAATAATTTCGAGGATGTTCAACAATAATTACCGAGTCTAATCCAGCTCGTAAATGTTTGCCAAAAAAAAATTAAGGGGCTTTGAAATCCAGCAGACTTTTAATCTTGTAGTTATTGGCTGCTAGAAAGGTTTCCGCACGACAGACGCGCATAAAACTTGGTCAATATTTTCAAGGATGATCAACAATAATTATCGAGTCAAATCTAGCTCGTAAATGTTTGCCAAAAAAAAATTAATCGACTTTGAAAATCTGATGGGAACCGCAAGACCATCGTTGTTTTCGCATAGAAAGTTTTCCGCACGACAGACCCGCATAAAACTTGGTCAATATTTTCGAGGATGTTCAACAATAATTTTCGAGTCGAATCCAGCTCGTAAATGTTTGCCAAAAAAAAAATAATGGACTTTGAAAATCTGATGGGAACCGCAAGACCATCGTTGTTTTCGCATAGAAAGTTTTCCGCACGACAGACCCGCATAAAACTTGGTCAATAATTTCGAGGATGTTCAACAATAATTATCGAGTCGAATCCAGCTCGTAAATGTTTGCCAAAAAAAAATTAAGGGGCTTTGAAAGCCAGCTGACTTTTAATCTTGTCGTTATTGGCTGCTAGAAAGGTTTCCGCACGACAGACGCGCATAAAACTTGGTCAATATTTTCAAGGATGATCAACAATAATTATCGAGTCAAATCTAGCTTGTAAATGTTTGCCAAAAAAAAGTTAATCGACTTTGAAAATCTGATGGGAACCGCAAGACCATCGTTGTTTTCGCATAGAAAGTTTTCCGCACGACAGACCCGCATAAAACTTGGTCAATAATTTCGAGGACGATCAACAATAATTATCGAGTCAAATCTAGCTCGTAAATGTTTGCCAAAAAAAAATTAATCGACTTTGAAAATCTGATTGGAACCGCAAGACCATCGTTGTTTTCGCATAGAAAGTTTTCCGCACGACAGACCCGCATAAAACTTGGTCAATAATTTCGAGGATGTTCAACAATAATTACCGAGTCTAATCCAGCTCGTAAATGTTTGCCAAAAAAAAATTAAGGGGCTTTGAAAGCCAGCAGACTTTTAATCTTGTAGTTATTGGCTGCTAGAAAGGTTTCCGCACGACAGACGCGCATAAAACTTGGTCAATATTTTCAAGGATGATCAACAATAATTATCGAGTCAAATCTAGCTCGTAAATGTTTGCCAAAAAAAAATTAATCGACTTTGAAAATCTGATGGGAACCGCAAGACCATCGTTGTTTTCGCATAGAAAGTTTTCCGCACGACAGACCCGCATAAAACTTGGTCAATAATTTCGAGGATGTTCAACAATAATTACCGAGTCTAATCCAGCTCGTAAATGTTTGCCAAAAAAAAATTAAGGGGCTTTGAAAGCCAGCAGACTTTTAATCTTGTAGTTATTGGCTGCTAGAAAGGTTTCCGCACGACAGACGCGCATAAAACGTGGTCAATATTTTCAAGGATGATCAACAATAATTATCGAGTCAAATCTAGCTCGTAAATGTTTGCCAAAAAAAAATTAATCGACTTTGAAAATCTGATGGGAACCGCAAGACCATCGTTGTTTTCGCATAGAAAGTTTTCCGCACGACAGACCCGCATAAAACTTGGTCAATATTTTCGAGGATGTTCAACAATAATTTTCGAGTCGAATCCAGCTCGTAAATGTTTGCCAAAAAAAATTAATGGACTTTGAAAATCTGATGGGAACCGCAAGACCATCGTTGTTTTCGCATAGAAAGTTTTCCGCACGACAGACCCGCATAAAACTTGGTCAATAATTTCGAGGATGTTCAACAATAATTATCGAGTCGAATCCAGCTCGTAAATGTTTGCCAAAAAAAAATTAAGGGGCTTTGAAAGCCAGCTGACTTTTAATCTTGTCGTTATTGGCTGCTAGAAAGGTTTCCGCACGACAGACGCGCATAAAACTTGGTCAATATTTTCAAGGATGATCAACAATAATTATCGAGTCAAATCTAGCTTGTAAATGTTTGCCAAAAAAAAGTTAATCGACTTTGAAAATCTGATGGGAACCGCAAGACCATCGTTGTTTTCGCATAGAAAGTTTTCCGCACGACAGACCCGCATAAAACTTGGTCAATAATTTCGAGGACGATCAACAATAATTATCGAGTCAAATCTAGCTCGTAAATGTTTGCCAAAAAAAAATTAATCGACTTTGAAAATCTGATTGGAACCGCAAGACCATCGTTGTTTTCGCATAGAAAGTTTTCCGCACGACAGACCCGCATAAAACTTGGTCAATAATTTCGAGGATGTTCAACAATAATTACCGAGTCTAATCCAGCTCGTAAATGTTTGCCAAAAAAAAATTAAGGGGCTTTGAAAGCCAGCAGACTTTTAATCTTGTAGTTATTGGCTGCTAGAAAGGTTTCCGCACGACAGACGCGCATAAAACTTGGTCAATATTTTCAAGGATGATCAACAATAATTATCGAGTCAAATCTAGCTCGTAAATGTTTGCCAAAAAAAAATTAATCGACTTTGAAAATCTGATGGGAACCGCAAGACCATCGTTGTTTTCGCATAGAAAGTTTTCCGCACGACAGACCCGCATAAAACTTGGTCAATAATTTCGAGGATGTTCAACAATAATTACCGAGTCTAATCCAGCTCGTAAATGTTTGCCAAAAAAAAATTAAGGGGCTTTGAAAGCCAGCAGACTTTTAATCTTGTAGTTATTGGCTGCTAGAAAGGTTTCCGCACGACAGACGCGCATAAAACGTGGTCAATATTTTCAAGGATGATCAACAATAATTATCGAGTCAAATCTAGCTCGTAAATGTTTGCCAAAAAAAAATTAATCGACTTTGAAAATCTGATGGGAACCGCAAGACCATCGTTGTTTTCGCATAGAAAGTTTTCCGCACGACAGACCCGCATAAAACTTGGTCAATATTTTCGAGGATGTTCAACAATAATTTTCGAGTCGAATCCAGCTCGTAAATGTTTGCCAAAAAAAATTAATGGACTTTGAAAATCTGATGGGAACCGCAAGACCATCGTTGTTTTCGCATAGAAAGTTTTCCGCACGACAGACCCGCATAAAACTTGGTCAATAATTTCGAGGATGTTCAACAATAATTATCGAGTCGAATCCAGCTCGTAAATGTTTGCCAAAAAAAAATTAAGGGGCTTTGAAAGCCAGCTGACTTTTAATCTTGTCGTTATTGGCTGCTAGAAAGGTTTCCGCACGACAGACGCGCATAAAACTTGGTCAATATTTTCAAGGATGATCAACAATAATTATCGAGTCAAATCTAGCTTGTAAATGTTTGCCAAAAAAAAGTTAATCGACTTTGAAAATCTGATGGGAACCGCAAGACCATCGTTGTTTTCGCATAGAAAGTTTTCCGCACGACAGACCCGCATAAAACTTGGTCAATAATTTCGAGGACGATCAACAATAATTATCGAGTCAAATCTAGCTCGTAAATGTTTGCCAAAAAAAAATTAATCGACTTTGAAAATCTGATGGGAACCGCAAGACCATCGTTGTTTTCGCATAGAAAGTTTTCCGCACGACAGACCCGCATAAAACTTGGTCAATAATTTCGAGGATGTTCAACAATAATTACCGAGTCTAATCCAGCTCGTAAATGTTTGCCAAAAAAAAATTAAGGGGCTTTGAAAGCCAGCAGACTTTTAATCTTGTAGTTATTGGCTGCTAGAAAGGTTTCCGCACGACAGACGCGCATAAAACTTGGTCAATATTTTCAAGGATGATCAACAATAATTATCGAGTTAAATCTAGCTCGTAAATGTTTGCCAAAAAAAAATTAATCGACTTTGAAAATCTGATGGGAACCGCAAGACCATCGTTGTTTTCGCATAGAAAGTTTTCCGCACGACAGACCCGCATAAAACTTGGTCAATATTTTCGAGGATGTTCAACAATAATTACCGAGTCTAATCCAGCTCGTAAATGTTTGCCAAAAAAAAATTAAGGGGCTTTGAAAGCCAGCAGACTTTTAATCTTGTAGTTATTGGCTGCTAGAAAGGTTTCCGCACGACAGACGCGCATAAAACGTGGTCAATATTTTCAAGGATGATCAACAATAATTATCGAGTCAAATCTAGCTCGTAAATGTTTGCCAAAAAAAAATTAATCGACTTTGAAAATCTGATGGGAACCGCAAGACCATCGTTGTTTTCGCATAGAAAGTTTTCCGCACGACAGACCCGCATAAAACTTGGTCAATATTTTCGAGGATGTTCAACAATAATTTTCGAGTCGAATCCAGCTCGTAAATGTTTGCCAAAAAAAATTAATGGACTTTGAAAATCTGATGGGAACCGCAAGACCATCGTTGTTTTCGCATAGAAAGTTTTCCGCACGACAGACCCGCATAAAACTTGGTCAATAATTTCGAGGATGTTCAACAATAATTATCGAGTCGAATCCAGCTCGTAAATGTTTGCCAAAAAAAAATTAAGGGGCTTTGAAAGCCAGCTGACTTTTAATCTTGTCGTTATTGGCTGCTAGAAAGGTTTCCGCACGACAGACGCGCATAAAACTTGGTCAATATTTTCAAGGATGATCAACAATAATTATCGAGTCAAATCTAGCTTGTAAATGTTTGCCAAAAAAAAGTTAATCGACTTTGAAAATCTGATGGGAACCGCAAGACCATCGTTGTTTTCGCATAGAAAGTTTTCCGCACGACAGACCCGCATAAAACTTGGTCAATAATTTCGAGGACGATCAACAATAATTATCGAGTCAA
The DNA here is from genome assembly GCA_917499995.1 of Ichneumon xanthorius. Taxonomy (NCBI): domain Eukaryota; kingdom Metazoa; phylum Arthropoda; class Insecta; order Hymenoptera; family Ichneumonidae; genus Ichneumon; species Ichneumon xanthorius. Next base: position 796,066 of record CAKJTD010000102.1, read on the forward strand.
ATCTAGCTCGTAAATGTTTGCCAAAAAAAAATTAATCGACTTTGAAAATCTGATGGGAACCGCAAGACCATCGTTGTTTTCGCATAGAAAGTTTTCCGCACGACAGACCCGCATAAAACTTGGTCAATAATTTCGAGGATGTTCAACAATAATTACCGAGTCTAATCCAGCTCGTAAATGTTTGCCAAAAAAAAATTAAGGGGCTTTGAAAGCCAGCAGACTTTTAATCTTGTAGTTATTGGCTGCTAGAAAGGTTTCCGCACGACAGACGCGCATAAAACTTGGTCAATATTTTCAAGGATGATCAACAATAATTATCGAGTTAAATCTAGCTCGTAAATGTTTGCCAAAAAAAAATTAATCGACTTTGAAAATCTGATGGGAACCGCAAGACCATCGTTGTTTTCGCATAGAAAGTTTTCCGCACGACAGACCCGCATAAAACTTGGTCAATATTTTCGAGGATGTTCAACAATAATTTTCGAGTCGAATCCAGCTCGTAAATGTTTGCCAAAAAAAAAATAATGGACTTTGAAAATCTGATGGGAACCGCAAGACCATCGTTGTTTTCGCATAGAAAGTTTTCCGCACGACAGACCCGCATAAAACTTGGTCAATAATTTCGAGGATGTTCAACAATAATTATCGAGTCGAATCCAGCTCGTAAATGTTTGCCAAAAAAAATTAAGGGGCTTTGAAGGTCAGCTGACTTTTAATCTTGTCGTTATTTGCTGCTAGAAAGGTTTCCGCACGACAGACGCGCATAAACTTGGTCAATATTTTCAAGGATGATCAACAATAATTATCGAGTCAAATCTAGCTCGTAAATGTTTGCCAAAAAAAATTAATCGACTTTGAAAATCTGATGGGAACCGCAAGACCATCGTTGTTTTCGCATAGAAAGTTTTCCGTACGACAGACCCGCATAAAACTTGGTCAATAATTTCGAGCATGTTCAACAATAATTATCGCGTCGAATCCAGCTCGTAAATGTTTGCCAAAAAAAAATTAAGGGGCTTTGAAGGTGAGCTGACTTTTAATGTTGTCGTTATTGGCTGCTAGAAAGGTTTCCGCACGACAGACGCTCATAAAACTTGGTCAATATTTTCAAGGATGATCAACAATAATTATCGAGTCAAATCTAGTTCGTAAATGTTTTCCAAAAAAAAATTAATCGACTTTGAAAATCTGATGGGAACCGCAAGACCATCGTTGTTTTCGCATAGAAAGTTTTCCGCACGACAGACCCGCATAAAACTTGGTCAATAATTTCGAGGATGTTCAACAATAATTATCGAGTCGAATCCAGCTCGTAAATGTTTGCCAAAAAGAAATTAAGGGGCTTCGAATATTAGGTGGATTTTAATTTCGTCGTTATTGGCTCCTAGAAAGTTTTCCGCACGACAGACGCGCATAAACTTGGTCAATACTTTCGAGGATGTTCAACAATAATTATCGAGTCGAATCCAGCTCGTAAATGTTTGCCAAAAAAAAATTAATCGACTTTGAAAATCTGCTGGGAACCGGAAGACCATCGTTGTTTTCGCATAGAAAGTTTTCCGCACGACAGACTCGCATAAAACTTGGTCAATAATTTCGAGGATGTTCAACAATAATTATCGAGTCGAATCCAGCTCGTAAATGTTTGCCAAAAAAAATTAAGGGGCTTTGAAGTTCAGCTGACTTTTAATCTTGTCGTTATTGGCTGCTAGAAAGGTTTCCGCACGACAGACGCGCATAAAACTTGGTCAATATTTTCAAGGATGATCAACAATAATTATCGAGTCAAATCTAGCTCGTAAATGTTTGCCAAAAAAAATTAATGGACTTTGAAAATCTGATGGGAACCGCAAGACCAACGTTGTTTTCGCATAGAAAGTTTTCCGTACGACAGACCCGCATAAAACTTGGTCAATAATTTCGAGCATGTTCAACAATAATTATCGCGTCGAATCCAGCTCGTAAATGTTTGCCAAAAAAAAATTAAGGGGCTTTGAAGGTGAGCTGACTTTTAATGTTGTCGTTATTGGCTGCTAGAAAGGTTTCCGCACGACAGTCGCTCATAAAACTTGGTCAATATTTTCAAGGATGATCAACAATAATTATCGAGTCAAATCTAGTTCGTAAATGTTTTCCAAAAAAAAATTAATCGACTTTGAAAATCTGATGGGAACCGCAAGACCATCGTTGTTTTCGCATAGAAAGTTTTCCGCACGACAGACCCGCATAAAACTTGGTCAATAATTTCGAGGATGTTCAACAATAATTATCGAGTCGAATCCAGCTCGTAAATGTTTGCCAAAAAGAAATTAAGGGGCTTCGAATATTAGGTGGATTTTAATTTCGTCGTTATTGGCTCCTAGAAAGTTTTCCGCACGACCGACGCGCATAAAACTTGGTCAATACTTTCGAGGATGTTCAACAATAATTATCGAGTCGAATCCAGCTCGTAAATGTTTACCAAAAAAAAATTAATCGACTTTGAAAATCTGCTGGGAACCGGAAGACCATCGTTGTTTTCGCATAGAAAGTTTTCCGCACGACAGACTCGCATAAAACTTGGTCAATAATTTCGAGGATGTTCAACAATAATTAACGAGTCGAATCCAGCTCGTAAATGTTTGCCAAAAAAAATTAAGGGGCTTTGAAGTTCAGTTGACTTTTAATCTTGTCGTTATTGGCTGCTAGAAAGGTTTCCGCACGACAGACGCGCATAAAACTTGGTCAATATTTTCAAGGATGATCAACAATAATTATCGAGTCAAATCTAGCTCGTAAATGTTCGCCAAAAAAAATTAATCGACTTTGAAAATCTGATGGGAACCGCAAGACCATCGTTGTTTTCGCATAGAAAGTTTTCCGCACGACAGACCCGCATAAAACTTGGTCAATATTTTCGAGGATGTTCAACAATAATTATCGAGTCGAATCCAGCTCGTAAATGTTTGCCAAAAAAAAATTAAGGGGCTTTGAAGGCCAGCAGACTTTTAATCTTGTCGTTATTGGCTGCTAGAAAGGTTTCCGCACGACAGGCGCGCATAAAACTTGGTTAATATTTTCAAGGATGATCAACAATAATTATCGAGTCAAATCTAGCTCGTAAATGTTTGCCAAAAAAAAATTAATCGACTTTAAAAATCTGATGGGAACCGCAAGACCATCGTTGTTTTCGCATAGAAAGTTTTCCGCACGACAGACCCGCATAAAACTTGGTCAATAATTTCGAGGATGTTCAACAATAATTACCGAGTCTAATCCAGCTCGTAAATGTTTGCCAAAAAAAAAATTAAGGGGCTTTGAAAGCCAGCAGACTTTTAATCTTGTAGTTATTGGCTGCTAGAAAGGTTTCCGCACGACAGACGCGCATAAAACTTGGTCAATATTTTCAAGGATGATCAACAATAATTATCGAGTCAAATCTAGCTCGTAAATGTTTGCCAAAAAAAAATTAATCGACTTTGAAAATCTGATGGGAACCGCAAGACCATCGTTGTTTTCGCATAGAAAGTTTTCCGCACGACAGACCCGCATAAAACTTGGTCAATAATTTCGAGGATGTTCAACAATAATTATCGAGTCGAATCCAGCTCGTAAATGTTTGCCAAAAAGAAATTAAGGGGCTTCGAATATTAGGTGGATTTTAATTTCGTCGTTATTGGCTCCTAGAAAGTTTTCCGCACGACCGACGCGCATAAAACTTGGTCAATACTTTCGAGGATGTTCAACAATAATTATCGAGTCGAATCCAGCTCGTAAATGTTTACCAAAAAAAAATTAATCGACTTTGAAAATCTGCTGGGAACCGGAAGACCATCGTTGTTTTCGCATAGAAAGTTTTCCGCACGACAGACTCGCATAAAACTTGGTCAATAATTTCGAGGATGTTCAACAATAATTATCGAGTCGAATCCAGCTCGTAAATGTTTGCCAAAAAAAATTAAGGGGCTTTGAAGTTCAGCTGACTTTTAATCTTGTCGTTATTGGCTGCTAGAAAGGTTTCCGCACGACAGACGCGCATAAAACTTGGTCAATATTTTCAAGGATGATCAACAATAATTATCGAGTCAAATCTAGCTCGTAAATGTTTGCCAAAAAAAATTGATCGACTTTGAAAATCTGATGGGAACCGCAAGACCATCGTTGTTTTCGCATAGAAAGTTTTCCGCACGACAGACCCGCATAAAACTTGGTCAATAATTTCGAGGATGTTCAACAATAATTATCGAGTCGAATCCAGCTCGTAAATGTTTGCCAAAAAAAAATTAAGGGGCTTTGAAAGTCAGCTGACTTTTCTTGTCGGGCTTGATCTTGTCGTTATTCGCTGCTAGAAAGGTTTCCGCACGACAGACGCGCATAAAACTTGGTCAATATTTTCAAGGATGATCAACAATAATTATCGAGTCAAATCTAGTTCGTAAATGTTTACCAAAAAAAAATTAATCGACTTTGAATATCTGATGGGAACCGCAAGACCATCGTTGTTTTCGCATAGAAAGTTTTCCGCACGACAGACCCGCATAAAACTTGGTCAATAATTTCGAGGATGTTCAACAATAATTATCGAGTCGAATCCAGCTCGTAAATGTTTGCCAAAAAAAATTAAGGGGCTTTGAAGGTCAGCTGACTTTTAATCTTGTCGTTATTGGCTGCTAGAAAGGTTTCCGCACGACAGACGCGCATAAAACTTGGTCAATATTTTCAAGGATGATCAACAATAATTATCGATTCAAATCTAGCTCGTAAATGTTTGCCAAAAAAAATTGATCGACTTTGAAAATCTGATGGGAACCGCAAGACCATCGTTGTTTTCGCATAAAAAGTTTTCCGCACGACAGACCCGCATAAAACTTGGTCAATAATTTCGAGGATGTTCAACAATAATTATCGAGTCGAATCCAGCTCGTAAATGTTTGCCAAAAAAAAATTAAGGGGCTTTGAAGGACAGCTGACTTTTAATCTTGTCGTTATTCGCTGCTAGAAAGGTTTCCGCACGACAGACGCGCATAAAACTTGGTCAATATTTTCAAGGATGATCAACAATAATTATCGAGTCAAATCTAGCTCGTAAATGTTTGCCAAAAAAAAATTAATCGACTTTGAAAATCTGATGGGAACCGCAAGACCATCGTTGTTTTCGCATAGAAAGTTTTCCGCACGACAGACCCGCATAAAACTTGGTCAATATTTTCGAGGATGTTCAACAATAATTATCGAGTCAAATCTAGTTCGTAAATGTTTGCCAAAAAAAAATTAATCGACTTTGAAAATCTGATGGGAACCGGAAGACCATCGTTGTTTTCGCATAGAAAGTTTTCCGCACGACAGACTCGCATAAAACTTGGTCAATAATTTCGAGGATGTTCAACAATAATTATCGAGTCGAATCCAGCTCGTAAATGTTTGCCAAAAAAAAAATTAAGGGGCTTTGAAAGTCAGCTGACTTTTCTTGTCGGGCTTGATCTTGTCGTTATTGGCTGCTAGAAAGGTTTCCGCACGACAGACGCGCATAAAACTTGGTCAATATTTTCAAGGATGATCAACAATAATTATCGAGTCAAATCTAGCTCGTAAATGTTTGCCAAAAAAAAATTAATCGACTTTGAAAATCTGCTGGGAACCGGAAGACCATCGTTGTTTTCGCATAGTAAGTTTTCCGCACGACAGACCCGCATAAAACTTGGTCAATAATTTCGAGGATGTTCAACAATAATTATCGAGTCGAATCCAGCTCGTAAATGTTTGCCAAAAAAAATTAAGGGGCTTTGAAGGTCAGCTGACTTTTAATCTTGTCGTTATTGGCTGCTAGAAAGGTTTCCGCACGACAGACGCGCATAAAACTTGGTCAATATTTTCAAGGATGATCATCAATAATTATCGAGTCAAATCTAGCTCGTAAATGTTTGCCAAAAAAAATTAATCGACTTTGAAAATCTGATGGGAACCGCAAGACCATCGTTGTTTTCGCATAGAAAGTTTTCCGCACGACAGACCCGCATAAAACTTGGTCAATAATTTCGAGTATGTTCAACAATAATTATCGAGTCGAATCCAGCTCGTAAATGTTTGCCAAAAAAAATTAAGGGGCTTTGAAGGTCAGCTGACTTTTAATCTTGTCGTTATCGGCTGCTAGAAAGGTTTCCGCACGACAGACGCGCATAAAACTTGGTCAATATTTTCAAGGATGATCAACAATAATTATCGAGTCAAATCTAGCTCGTAAATGTTTGCCAAAAAAAAATGATCGACTTTGAAAATCTGATGGGAACCGCAAGACCATCGTTGTTTTCGCATAGAAAGTTTTCCGCACGACAGACCCGCATAAAACTTGGTCAATAATTTCGAGGATGTTCAACAATAATTATCGAGGCGAATCCAGCTCGTAAATGTTTGCCAAAAAAAAATTAAGGGGCTTTGAAGGTCAGCTGACTTTTCTTGTCGGGCTTGATCTTGTCGTTATTCGCTGCTAGAAAGGTTTCCGCACGACAGACGCGCATAAAACTTGGTCAATATTTTCAAGGATGATCAACAATAATTATCGAGTCAAATCTAGCTCGTGAATGTTTGCCAAAAAAAAATTAATCGACTTTGAAAATCTGATGGGAACCGCAAGACCATCGTTGTTTTCGCATAGAAAGTTTTCCGCACGACAGACCCGCATAAAACTTGGTCAATAATTTCGAGGATGTTCATCAATAATTATCGAGTCGAATCCAGCTCGTAAATGTTTGCCAAAAAAAAATTAAGGGGCTTTGAAGGTCAGCTGACTTTTCTTGTCGGGCTTGATCTTGTCGTTATTCGCTGCTAGAAAGGTTTCCGCACGACAGACGCGCATAAAACTTGGTCAATATTTTCAAGGATGATCAACAATAATTATCGAGTCAAATCTAGCTCGTAAATGTTTGCCAAAAAAAATTGATCGACTTTGAAAATCTGATGGGAACCGCAAGACCATCGTTGTTTTCGCATAGAAAGTTTTCCGCACGACAGACCCGCATAAAACTTGGTCAATAATTTCGAGGATGTTCAACAATAATTATCGCGTCGAATCCAGCTCGTAAAAGTTTGACAAAAAAAATTAAGGGGCTTTGAAGTTCAGCTGACTTTTAATCTTGTCGTTAGTGGCTGCTAGAAAGGTTTCCGCACGACAGACGCGCATAAAACTTGGTCAATATTTTCAAGGATGATCAACAATAATTATCCAGTCAAATCTAGCTCGTAAATGTTTGCCAAAAAAAATTGATCGACTTTGAAAATCTGATGGGAACCGCAAGACCATCGTTGTTTTCGCATAGAAAGTTTTCCGCACGACAGACCCGCATAAAACTTGGTCAATAATTTCGAGGATGTTCAACAATAATTATCGAGTCGAACCCAGCTCGTAAATGTTTGCCAAAAAAAAATTAAGGGGCTTTGAAGGTCAGCTGACTTTTCTTGTCGGGCTTGATCTTGTCGTTATTCGCTGCTAGAAAGGTTTCCGCACGACAGACGCGCATAAAACTTGGTCAATATTTTCAAGGATGATCAACAATAATTATCGAGTCAAATCTAGCTCGTGAATGTTTGCCAAAAAAAAATTAATCGACTTTGAAAATCTGATGGGAACCGCAAGACCATCGTTGTTTTCGCATAGAAAGTTTTCCGCACGACAGACCCGCATAAAACTTGGTCAATAATTTCGAGGATGTTCAACAATAATTATCGAGTCGAATCCAGCTCGTAAATGTTTGCCAAAAAAAATTAAGGGGCTTTGAAGGTCAGCTGACTTTTAATCTTGTCGTTATTGGCTGCTAGAAAGGTTTCCGCACGACAGACGCGCATAAAACTTGGTCAATATTTTCAAGGATGATCAACAATAATTATCGAGTCAAATCTAGCTCGTAAATGTTTGCCAAAAAAAATTGATCGACTTTGAAAATCTGATGGGAACCGCAAGACCATCGTTGTTTTCGCATAGAAAGTTTTCCGCACGACAGACCCGCATAAAACTTGGTCAATAATTTCGAGTATGTTCAACAATAATTATCGCGTCGAATCCAGCTCGTAAATGTTTGCCAAAAAAAAATTAAGGGGCTTTGAAGCTCAGCTGACTTTTAATCTTGTCGTTATTGGCTGCTAGAAAGGTTTCCGCACGACAGACGCGCATAAAACTTGGTCAATATTTTCAAGGATGATCAACAATAATTATCCAGTCAAATCTAGCTCGTAAATGTTTGCCAAAAAAAATTGATCGACTTTGAAAATCTGATGGGAACCGCAAGACCATCGTTGTTTTCGCATAGAAAGTTTTCCGCACGACAGACCCGCATAAAACTTGGTCAATATTTTCGAGGATGTTCAACAATAATTATCGAGTCGAATCCAGCTCGTAAATGTTTGCCAAAAAAAAATTAAGGGGCTTTGAAGGCCAGCAGACTTTTAATCTTGTCGTTATTGGCTGCTAGAAAGGTTTCCGCACGACAGGCGCGCATAAAACTTGGTTAATATTTTCAAGGATGATCAACAATAATTATCGAGTCAAATCTAGCTCGTAAATGTTTGCCAAAAAAAAATTAATCGACTTTGAAAATCTGATGGGAACCGCAAGACCATCGTTGTTTTCGCATAGAAAGTTTTCCGCACGACAGACCCGCATAAAACTTGGTCAATAATTTCGAGGATGTTCAACAATAATTACCGAGTCTAATCCAGCTCGTAAATGTTTGCCAAAAAAAAATTAAGGGGCTTTGAAAGCCAGCAGCCTTTTAATCTTGTAGTTATTGGCTGCTAGAAAGGTTTCCGCACGACAGACGCGCATAAAACTTGGTCAATATTTTCAAGGATGATCAACAATAATTATCGAGTCAAATCTAGCTCGTAAATGTTTGCCAAAAAAAATTAATCGACTTTGAAAATCTGATGGGAACCGCAAGACCATCGTTGTTTTCGCATAGAAAGTTTTCCGCACGACAGACCCGCACAAAACTTGGTCAATAATTTCGAGGATGTTCAACAATAATTATCGAGTCGAATCCAGCTCGTAAATGTTTGCCAAACAAAAATTAAGGGGCTTTGAAGGTCAGCTGACTTTTCTTGTCGGGCTTGATCTTGTCGTTATTCGCTGCTAGAAAGGTTTACGCACGACAGACGCGCATGAAACTTGGTCAATATTTTCAAGGATGATCAACAATAATTATCGAGTCAAATCTAGCTCGTAAATGTTTGCCAAAAAAAAATTAATCGACTTTGAAAATCTGATGGGAACCGCAAGACCATCGTTGTTTTCGCATAGAAAGTTTTCCGCACGACAGACCCGCATAAAACTTGGTCAATAATTTCGAGGATGTTCAACAATAATTATCGAGTCGAATCCAGCTCGTAAATGTTTGCCAAAAAAAATTAAGGGGCTTTGAAGGTCAGCTGACTTTTAATCTTGTCGTTATTGGCTGCTAGAAAGGTTTCCGCACGACAGACGCGCATAAAACTTGGTCAATATTTTCAAGGATGATCACCAATAATTATCGAGTCAAATCTAGCTCGTAAATGTTTGCCAAAAAAAATTGATCGACTTTGAAAATCTGATGGGAACCGCAAGACCATCGTTGTTTTCGCATAGAAAGTTTTCCGCACGACAGACCCGCATAAAACTTGGTCAATAATTTCGAGGATGTTCAACAATAATTATCGAGTCGAATCCAGCTCGTAAATGTTTGCCAAAAAGAAATTAAGGGGCTTCGAATGGTCAGCTGACTTTTAATCTTGTCGTTATTGGCTGCTAGAAAGGTTTCCGCACGACAGACGCGCATAAAACTTGGTCAATATTTTCAAGGATGATCAACAATAATTATCTAGTCAAATCTAGCTCGTAAATGTTTGCCAAAAAAAAATTAATCGACTTTGAAAATCTGCTGGGAACCGGAAGACCATCGTTGTTTTCGCATAGAAAGTTTTCCGCACGACAGACTCGCATAAAACTTGGTCAATAATTTCGAGGATGTTCAACAATAATTATCGAGTCGAATCCAGCTCGTAAATGTTTGCCAAAAAAAATTAAGGGGCTTTGAAGGTCAGCTGACTTTTAATCTTGTCGTTATCGGCTGCTAGAAAGGTTTCAGCACGACAGACGCGCATAAAACTTGGTCAATATTTTCAAGGATGATCAACAATAATTATCGAGTCAAATCTAGCTCGTAAATGTTTGCCAAAAAAAATTGATCGACTTTGAAAATCTGATGGGAACCGCAAGACCATCGTTGTTTTCGCATAGAAAGTTTTCCGCACGACAGACCCGCATAAAACTTGGTCAATAATTTCGAGGATGTTCAACAATAATTACCGAGTCTAATCCAGCTCGTAAATGTTCGCCAAAAAAAATTAATCGACTTTGAAAATCTGCTGGGAACCGGAAGACCATCGTTGTTTTCGCATAGAAAGTTTTCCGCACGACAGACTCGCATAAAACTTGGTCAATAATTTCGAGGATGTTCAACAATAATTATCGAGGCGAATCCAGCTCGTAAATGTTTGCCAAAAAAAATTAAGGGGCTTTGAAGTTCAGCTGACTTTTAATCTTGTCGTTATTGGCTGCTAGAAAGGTTTCCGCACGATAGACGCGCATAAAACTTGGTCAATATTTTCAAGGATGATCAACAATAATTATCGAGTCAAATCTAGCTCGTAAATGTTCGCCAAAAAAAATTAATCGACTTTGAAAATCTGATGGGAACCGCAAGACCATCGTTGTTTTCGCATAGAAAGTTTTCCGCACGACAGACCCGCATAAAACTTGGTCAATATTTTCGAGGATGTTCAACAATAATTATCGAGTCGAATCCAGCTCGTAAATGTTTGCCAAAAAAAAATTAAGGGGCTTTGAAGGCCAGCAGACTTTTAATCTTGTCGTTATTGGCTGCTAGAAAGGTTTCCGCACGACAGGCGCGCATAAAACTTGGTTAATATTTTCAAGGATGATCAACAATAATTATCGAGTCAAATCTAGCTCGTAAATGTTTGCCAAAAAAAAATTAATCGACTTTGAAAATCTGATGGGAACCGCAAGACCATCGTTGTTTTCGCATAGAAAGTTTTCCGCACGACAGACCCGCATAAAACTTGGTCAATAATTTCGAGGATGTTCAACAATAATTAACGAGTCTAATCCAGCTCGTAAATGTTTGCCAAAAAAAAATTAAGGGGCTTTGAAAGCCAGCAGACTTTTAATCTTGTAGTTATTGGCTGCTAGAAAGGTTTCCGCACGACAGACGCGCATAAAACTTGGTCAATATTTTCAAGGATGATCAACAATAATTATCGAGTCAAATCTAGCTCGTAAATGTTTGCCAAAAAAAATTAATCGACTTTGAAAATCTGATGGGAACCGCAAGACCATCGTTGTTTTCGCATAGAAAGTTTTCCGCACGACAGACCCGCACAAAACTTGGTCAATAATTTCGAGGATGTTCAACAATAATTATCGAGTCGAATCCAGCTCGTAAATGTTTGCCAAACAAAAATTAAGGGGCTTTGAAGGTCAGCTGACTTTTCTTGTCGGGCTTGATCTTGTCGTTATTCGCTGCTAGAAAGGTTTACGCACGACAGACGCGCATGAAACTTGGCCAATATTTTCAAGGATGATCAACAATAATTATCGAGTCAAATCTAGCTCGGGAATGTTTGCCAAAAAAAAATTAATCGACTTTGAAAATCTGATGGGAACCGCAAGACCATCGTTGTTTTCGCATAGAAAGTTTTCCGCACGACAGACCCGCATAAAACTTGGTCAATAATTTCGAGGATGTTCAACAATAATTATCGAGTCGAATCCAGCTCGTAAATGTTTGCCAAAAAAAATTAAGGGGCTTTGAAGGTCAGCTGACTTTTAATCTTGTCGTTATTGGCTGCTAGAAAGGTTTCCGCACGACAGACGCGCATAAAACTTGGTCAATATTTTCAAGGATGATCAACAATAATTATCGAGTCAAATCTAGCTCGTAAATGTTTGCCAAAAAAAATTGATCGACTTTGAAAATCTGATGGGAACCGCAAGACCATCGTTGTTTTCGCATAGAAAGTTTTCCGCACGACAGACCCGCATAAAACTTGGTCAATAATTTCGAGGATGTTCAACAATAATTATCGAGTCGAATCCAGCTCGTAAATGTTTGCCAAAAAGAAATTAAGGGGCTTCGAATGGTCAGCTGACTTTTAATCTTGTCGTTATTGGCTGCTAGAAAGGTTTCCGCACGACAGACGCGCATAAAACTTGGTCAATATTTTCAAGGATGATCAACAATAATTATCTAGTCAAATCTAGCTCGTAAATGTTTGCCAAAAAAAAATTAATCGACTTTGAAAATCTGCTGGGAACCGGAAGACCATCGTTGTTTTCGCATAGAAAGTTTTCCGCACGACAGACTCGCATAAAACTTGGTCAATAATTTCGAGGATGTTCAACAATAATTATCGAGTCGAATCCAGCTCGTAAATGTTTGCCAAAAAAAATTAAGGGGCTTTGAAGGTCAGCTGACTTTTAATCTTGTCGTTATCGGCTGCTAGAAAGGTTTCAGCACGACAGACGCGCATAAAACTTGGTCAATATTTTCAAGGATGATCAACAATAATTATCGAGTCAAATCTAGCTCGTAAATGTTTGCCAAAAAAAATTGATCGACTTTGAAAATCTGATGGGAACCGCAAGACCATCGTTGTTTTCGCATAGAAAGTTTTCCGCACGACAGACCCGCATAAAACTTGGTCAATAATTTCGAGGATGTTCAACAATAATTACCGAGTCTAATCCAGCTCGTAAATGTTTGCCAAAAAAAAATTAAGGGGCTTTGAAGGTCAGCTGACTTTTCTTGTCGGGCTTGATCTTGTCGTTATTCGCTGCTAGAAAGGTTTACGCACGACAGACGCGCATGAAACTTGGCCAATATTTTCAAGGATGATCAACAATAATTATCGAGTCAAATCTAGCTCGTGAATGTTTGCCAAAAAAAAATTAATCGACTTTGAAAATCTGATGGGAACCGCAAGACCATCGTTGTTTTCGCATAGAAAGTTTTCCGCACGACAGACCCGCATAAAACTTGGTCAATAATTTCGAGGATGTTCAACAATAATTATCGAGTCGAATCCAGCTCGTAAATGTTTGCCAAAAAAAATTAAGGGGCTTTGAAGGTCAGCTGACTTTTAATCTTGTCGTTATTGGCTGCTAGAAAGGTTTCCGCACGACAGACGCGCATAAAACTTGGTCAATATTTTCAAGGATGATCAACAATAATTATCGAGTCAAATCTAGCTCGTAAATGTTTGCCAAAAAAAATTGATCGACTTTGAAAATCTGATGGGAACCGCAAGACCATCGTTGTTTTCGCATAGAAAGTTTTCCGCACGACAGACCCGCATAAAACTTGGTCAATAATTTCGAGGATGTTCAACAATAATTATCGAGTCGAATCCAGCTCGTAAATGTTTGCCAAAAAGAAATTAAGGGGCTTCGAATGGTCAGCTGACTTTTAATCTTGTCGTTATTGGCTGCTAGAAAGGTTTCCGCACGACAGACGCGCATAAAACTTGGTCAATATTTTCAAGGATGATCAACAATAATTATCTAGTCAAATCTAGCTCGTAAATGTTTGCCAAAAAAAAATTAATCGACTTTGAAAATCTGCTGGGAACCGGAAGACCATCGTTGTTTTCGCATAGAAAGTTTTCCGCACGACAGACTCGCATAAAACTTGGTCAATAATTTCGAGGATGTTCAACAATAATTATCGAGTCGAATCCAGCTCGTAAATGTTTGCCAAAAAAAATTAAGGGGCTTTGAAGGTCAGCTGACTTTTAATCTTGTCGTTATCGGCTGCTAGAAAGGTTTCAGCACGACAGACGCGCATAAAACTTGGTCAATATTTTCAAGGATGATCAACAATAATTATCGAGTCAAATCTAGCTCGTAAATGTTTGCCAAAAAAAATTGATCGACTTTGAAAATCTGATGGGAACCGCAAGACCATCGTTGTTTTCGCATAGAAAGTTTTCCGCACGACAGACCCGCATAAAACTTGGTCAATAATTTCGAGGATGTTCAACAATAATTACCGAGTCTAATCCAGCTCGTAAATGTTTGCCAAAAAAAAATTAAGGGGCTTTGAAAGCCAGCAGACTTTTAATCTTGTAGTTATTGGCTGCTAGAAAGGTTTCCGCACGACAGACGCGCATAAAACTTGGTCAATATTTTCAAGGATGATCAACAATAATTATCGAGTCAAATCTAGCTCGTAAATGTTTGCCAAAAAAAAATTAATCGACTTTGAAAATCTGATGGGAACCGCAAGACCATCGTTGTTTTCGCATAGAAAGTTTTCCGCACGACAGACCCGCATAAAACTTGGTCAATATTTTCGAGGATGTTCAACAATAATTTTCGAGTCGAATCCAGCTCGTAAATGTTTGCCAAAAAAAATTAATGGACTTTGAAAATCTGATGGGAACCGCAAGACCATCGTTGTTTTCGCATAGAAAGTTTTCCGCACGACAGACCCGCATAAAACTTGGTCAATAATTTCGAGGATGTTCAACAATAATTATCGAGTCGAATCCAGCTCGTAAATGTTTGCCAAAAAAAAATTAAGGGGCTTTGAAAGCCAGCTGACTTTTAATCTTGTCGTTATTGGCTGCTAGAAAGGTTTCCGCACGACAGACGCGCATAAAACTTGGTCAATATTTTCAAGGATGATCAACAATAATTATCGAGTCAAATCTAGCTTGTAAATGTTTGCCAAAAAAAAGTTAATCGACTTTGAAAATCTGATGGGAACCGCAAGACCATCGTTGTTTTCGCATAGAAAGTTTTCCGCACGACAGACCCGCATAAAACTTGGTCAATAATTTCGAGGACGATCAACAATAATTATCGAGTCAAATCTAGCTCGTAAATGTTTGCCAAAAAAAAATTAATCGACTTTGAAAATCTGATGGGAACCGCAAGACCATCGTTGTTTTCGCATAGAAAGTTTTCCGCACGACAGACCCGCATAAAACTTGGTCAATAATTTCGAGGATGTTCAACAATAATTACCGAGTCTAATCCAGCTCGTAAATGTTTGCCAAAAAAAAATTAAGGGGCTTTGAAAGCCAGCAGACTTTTAATCTTGTAGTTATTGGCTGCTAGAAAGGTTTCCGCACGACAGACGCGCATAAAACTTGGTCAATATTTTCAAGGATGATCAACAATAATTATCGAGTCAAATCTAGCTCGTAAATGTTTGCCAAAAAAAAATTAATCGACTTTGAAAATCTGATGGGAACCGCAAGACCATCGTTGTTTTCGCATAGAAAGTTTTCCGCACGACAGACCCGCATAAAACTTGATCAATATTTTCGAGGATGTTCAACAATAATTTTCGAGTCGAATCCAGCTCGTAAATGTTTGCCAAAAAAAAAATAATGGACTTTGAAAATCTGATGGGAACCGCAAGACCATCGTTGTTTTCGCATAGAAAGTTTTCCGCACGACAGACCCGCATAAAACTTGGTCAATAATTTCGAGGATGTTCAACAATAATTATCGAGTCGAACCCAGCTCGTAAATGTTTGCCAAAAAAAAATTAAGGGGCTTTGAAGGTCAGCTGACTTTTCTTGTCGGGCTTGATCTTGTCGTTATTCGCTGCTAGAAAGGTTTCCGCACGACAGACGCGCATAAAACTTGGTCAATATTTTCAAGGATGATCAACAATAATTATCGAGTCAAATCTAGCTCGTGAATGTTTGCCAAAAAAAAATTAATCGACTTTGAAAATCTGATGGGAACCGCAAGACCATCGTTGTTTTCGCATAGAAAGTTTTCCGCACGACAGACCCGCATAAAACTTGGTCAATAATTTCGAGGATGTTCAACAATAATTATCGAGTCGAATCCAGCTCGTAAATGTTTGCCAAAAAAAATTAAGGGGCTTTGAAGGTCAGCTGACTTTTAATCTTGTCGTTATTGGCTGCTAGAAAGGTTTCCGCACGACAGACGCGCATAAAACTTGGTCAATATTTTCAAGGATGATCAACAATAATTATCGAGTCAAATCTAGCTCGTAAATGTTTGCCAAAAAAAATTGATCGACTTTGAAAATCTGATGGGAACCGCAAGACCATCGTTGTTTTCGCATAGAAAGTTTTCCGCACGATAGACCCGCATAAAACTTGGTCAATAATTTCGAGTATGTTCAACAATAATTATCGCGTCGAATCCAGCTCGTAAATGTTTGCCAAAAAAAATTAAGGGGCTTTGAAGCTCAGCTGACTTTTAATCTTGTCGTTATTGGCTGCTAGAAAGGTTTCCGCACGACAGACGCGCATAAAACTTGGTCAATATTTTCAAGGATGATCAACAATAATTATCCAGTCAAATCTAGCTCGTAAATGTTTGCCAAAAAAAATTGATCGACTTTGAAAATCTGATGGGAACCGCAAGACCATCGTTGTTTTCGCATAGAAAGTTTTCCGCACGACAGACCCGCATAAAACTTGGTCAATAATTTCGAGGATGTTCAACAATAATTATCGAGTCGAATCCAGCTCGTAAATGTTTGCCAAAAAGAAATTAAGGGGCTTCGAATATTAGGTGGATTTTAATTTCGTCGTTATTGGCTCCTAGAAAGTTTTCCGCACGACAGACGCGCATAAAACTTGGTCAATACTTTCGAGGATGTTCAACAATAATTATCGAGTCGAATCCAGCTCGTAAATGTTTGCCAAAAAAAAATTAATGGACTTTGAAAATGTGATGGGAACCGCAAGACCATCGTTGTTTTCGCATAGAAAGTTTTCCGCACGACAGACCCGCATAAAACTTGGTCAACAATTTCGAGGATGTTCAACAATAATTATCGAGTCGAATCCAGCTCGTAAATGTTTGCCAAAAAAAAATTAAGGGGCTTTGAAGGTCAGCTGACTTTTAATCTTGTCGTTATTGGCTGCTAGAAAGGTTTCCGCACGACAGACGCGCATAAAACTTGGTCAATACTTTCGAGGATGTTCAACAATAATTATCGAGTCGAATCCAGCTCGTAAATGTTTGCCAAAAAAAAATAAATGGACTTTGAAAATCTGATGGGAACCGCAAGACCATCGTTGTTTTCGCATAGAAAGTTTTCCGCACGACAGACCCGCATAAAACTTGGTCAATAATTTCGAGGATGTTCAACAATAATTATCGAGTCGAATCCAGCTCGTAAATGTTTGCCAAAAAAAAATTAAGGGGCTTTGAAGGTCAGCTGACTTTTAATCTTGTCGTTATTGGCTGCTAGAAAGGTTTCCGCACGACAGACGCGCATAAAACTTGGTCAATATTTTCAAGGATGATCAGCAATAATTATCGAGTCAAATCTAGCTCGTAAATGTTTGCCAAAAAAAAATTAATCGACTTTGAAAATCTGATGGGAACCGCAAGACCATCGTTGTTTTGCATAGAAAGTTTTCCGCACGACAGACCCGCATAAAACTTGGTCAATATTTTCGAGGATGTTCAACAATAATTATCGAGTCGAATCCAGCTCGTAAATGTTTGCCAAAAAAAAATTAAGGGGCTTTGAAGGTCAGCTGACTTTTAATCTTGTCGTTATTTGCTGCTAGAAAGGTTTCCGCACGACAGACGCGCATAAACTTGGTCAATATTTTCAAGGATGATCAACAATAATTATCGAGTCAAATCTAGCTCGTAAATGTTTGCCAAAAAAAATTAATCGACTTTGAAAATCTGATGGGAACCGCAAGACCATCGTTGTTTTCGCATAGAAAGTTTTCCGTACGACAGACCCGCATAAAACTTGGTCAATAATTTCGAGCATGTTCAACAATAATTATCGCGTCGAATCCAGCTCGTAAATGTTTGCCAAAAAAAAATTAAGGGGCTTTGAAGGTGAGCTGACTTTTAATGTTGTCGTTATTGGCTGCTAGAAAGGTTTCCGCACGACAGACGCTCATAAAACTTGGTCAATATTTTCAAGGATGATCAACAATAATTATCGAGTCAAATCTAGTTCGTAAATGTTTTCCAAAAAAAAATTAATCGACTTTGAAAATCTGATGGGAACCGCAAGACCATCGTTGTTTTCGCATAGAAAGTTTTCCGCACGACAGACCCGCATAAAACTTGGTCAATAATTTCGATGATGTTCAACAATAATTATCGAGTCGAATCCAGCTCGTAAATGTTTGCCAAAAAAAAATTAAGGGGCTTTGAAGGTCAGCTGACTTTTAATCTTGTCGTTATTGGCTGCTAGAAAGGTTTCCGCACGACAGACGCGCATAAAACTTGGTCAATATTTTCAAGGATGATCAACAATAATTATCGAGTCAAATCTAGCTCGTGAATGTTTGCCAAAAAAAAATTAATCGACTTTGAAAATCTGATGGGAACCGCAAGACCATCGTTGTTTTCGCATAGAAAGTTTTCCGCACGACAGACCCGCATAAAACTTGGTCAATAATTTCGAGGATATTCAACAATAATTATCGAGTCGAATCCAGCTCGTAAATGTTTGCCAAAAAAAAATTAAGAGGCTTTGAAGGTGAGCTGACTTTTAATCTTGTCGTTATTGGCTCCTAGAAAGTTTTCCGCACGACAGACCCGCATAAAACTTGGTCAATAATTTGGAGGATGTTCAACAATAATTATCGAGTCAAATCTAGCTCGTAAATATTTGCCAAAAAAAAATTAATCGACTTTGAAAATCTGCTGGGAACCGCAAGACCATCGTTGTTTTCGCATAGAAAGTTTTCCGCACGACAGACCCGCATAAAACTTGGTCAATATTTTCGAGGATGTTCAACAATAATTATCGAGTCGAATCCAGCTCGTAAATGTTTGCCAAAAAAAAATTAAGGGGCTTTGAAGGTCAGCTGACTTTTAATCTTGTCGTTATTTGCTGCTAGAAAGGTTTCCGCACGACAGACGCGCATAAACTTGGTCAATATTTTCAAGGATGATCAACAATAATTATCGAGTCAAATCTAGCTCGTAAATGTTTGCCAAAAAAAATTAATCGACTTTGAAAATCTGATGGGAACCGCAAGACCATCGTTGTTTTCGCATAGAAAGTTTTCCGTACGACAGACCCGCATAAAACTTGGTCAATAATTTCGAGCATGTTCAACAATAATTATCGCGTCGAATCCAGCTCGTAAATGTTTGCCAAAAAAAAATTAAGGGGCTTTGAAGGTGAGCTGACTTTTAATGTTGTCGTTATTGGCTGCTAGAAAGGTTTCCGCACGACAGACGCTCATAAAACTTGGTCAATATTTTCAAGGATGATCAACAATAATTATCGAGTCAAATCTAGTTCGTAAATGTTTTCCAAAAAAAAATTAATCGACTTTGAAAATCTGATGGGAACCGCAAGACCATCGTTGTTTTCGCATAGAAAGTTTTCCGCACGACAGACCCGCATAAAACTTGGTCAATAATTTCGATGATGTTCAACAATAATTATCGAGTCGAATCCAGCTCGTAAATGTTTGCCAAAAAAAAATTAAGGGGCTTTGAAGGTCAGCTGACTTTTAATCTTGTCGTTATTGGCTGCTAGAAAGGTTTCCGCACGACAGACGCGCATAAAACTTGGTCAATATTTTCAAGGATGATCAACAATAATTATCGAGTCAAATCTAGCTCGTGAATGTTTGCCAAAAAAAAATTAATCGACTTTGAAAATCTGATGGGAACCGCAAGACCATCGTTGTTTTCGCATAGAAAGTTTTCCGCACGACAGACCCGCATAAAACTTGGTCAATAATTTCGAGGATGTTCAACAATAATTATCGAGTCGAATCCAGCTCGTAAATGTTCGCCAAAAAAAATTAATCGACTTTGAAAATCTGCTGGGAACCGGAAGACCATCGTTGTTTTCGCATAGAAAGTTTTCCGCACGACAGACTCGCATAAAACTTGGTCAATAATTTCGAGGATGTTCAACAATAATTATCGAGTCGAATCCAGCTCGTAAATGTTTGCCAAAAAAAATTAAGGGGCTTTGAAGTTCAGCTGACTTTTAATCTTGTCGTTATTGGCTGCTAGAAAGGTTTCCGCACGATAGACGCGCATAAAACTTGGTCAATATTTTCAAGGATGATCAACAATAATTATCGAGTCAAATCTAGCTCGTAAATGTTTGCCAAAAAAAAATTAATCGACTTTGAAAATCTGCTGGGAACCGGAAGACCATCGTTGTTTTCGTATAGAAAGTTTTCCGCACGACAGACTCGCATAAAACTTGGTCAATAATTTCGAGGATGTTCAACAATAATTATCGAGTCGAATCCAGCTCGTAAATGTTCGCCAAAAAAAATTAATCGACTTTGAAAATCTGCTGGGAACCGGAAGACCATCGTTGTTTTCGCATAGAAAGTTTTCCGCACGACAGACTCGCATAAAACTTGGTCAATAATTTCGAGGATGTTCAACAATAATTATCGAGTCGAATCCAGCTCGTAAATGTTTGCCAAAAAAAATTAAGGGGCTTTGAAGTTCAGCTGACTTTTAATCTTGTCGTTATTGGCTGCTAGAAAGGTTTCCGCACGATAGACGCGCATAAAACTTGGTCAATATTTTCAAGGATGATCAACAATAATTATCGAGTCAAATCTAGCTCGTAAATGTTCGCCAAAAAAAATTAATCGACTTTGAAAATCTGATGGGAACCGCAAGACCATCGTTGTTTTCGCATAGAAAGTTTTCCGCACGACAGACCCGCATAAAACTTGGTCAATATTTTCGAGGATGTTCAACAATAATTATCGAGTCGAATCCAGCTCGTAAATGTTTGCCAAAAAAAAATTAAGGGGCTTTGAAGGCCAGCAGACTTTTAATCTTGTCGTTATTGGCTGCTAGAAAGGTTTCCGCACGACAGGCGCGCATAAAACTTGGTTAATATTTTCAAGGATGATCAACAATAATTATCGAGTCAAATCTAGCTCGTAAATGTTTGCCAAAAAAAAATTAATCGACTTTGAAAATCTGATGGGAACCGCAAGACCATCGTTGTTTTCGCATAGAAAGTTTTCCGCACGACAGACCCGCATAAAACTTGGTCAATAATTTCGAGGATGTTCAACAATAATTACCGAGTCTAATCCAGCTCGTAAATGTTTGCCAACAAAAAATTAAGGGGCTTTGAAAGCCAGCAGACTTTTAATCTTGTAGTTATTGGCTGCTAGAAAGGTTTCCGCACGACAGACGCGCATAAAACTTGGTCAATATTTTCAAGGATGATCAACAATAATTATCGAGTCAAATCTAGCTCGTAAATGTTTGCCAAAAAAAATTAATCGACTTTGAAAATCTGATGGGAACCGCAAGACCATCGTTGTTTTCGCATAGAAAGTTTTCCGCACGACAGACCATCACAAAACTTGGTCAATAATTTCGAGGATGTTCAACAATAATTATCGAGTCGAATCCAGCTCGTAAATGTTTGCCAAACAAAAATTAAGGGGCTTTGAAGGTCAGCTGACTTTTCTTGTCGGGCTTGATCTTGTCGTTATTCGCTGCTAGAAAGGTTTACGCACGACAGACGCGCATGAAACTTGGTCAATATTTTCAAGGATGATCAACAATAATTATCGAGTCAAATCTAGCTCGTGAATGTTTGCCAAAAAAAAATTAATCGACTTTGAAAATCTGATGGGAACCGCAAGACCATCGTTGTTTTCGCATAGAAAGTTTTCCGCACGACAGACCCGCATAAAACTTGGTCAATAATTTCGAGGATGTTCAACAATAATTATCGAGTCGAATCCAGCTCGTAAATGTTTGCCAAAAAAAATTAAGGGGCTTTGAAGGTCAGCTGACTTTTAATCTTGTCGTTATTTGCTGCTAGAAAGGTTTCCGCACGACAGACGCGCATAAACTTGGTCAATATTTTCAAGGATGATCAACAATAATTATCGAGTCAAATCTAGCTCGTAAATGTTTGCCAAAAAAAATTAATCGACTTTGAAAATCTGATGGGAACCGCAAGACCATCGTTGTTTTCGCATAGAAAGTTTTCCGTACGACAGACCCGCATAAAACTTGGTCAATAATTTCGAGCATGTTCAACAATAATTATCGCGTCGAATCCAGCTCGTAAATGTTTGCCAAAAAAAAATTAAGGGGCTTTGAAGGTGAGCTGACTTTTAATGTTGTCGTTATTGGCTGCTAGAAAGGTTTGCGCACGACAGACGCTCATAAAACTTGGTCAATATTTTCAAGGATGATCAACAATAATTATCGAGTCAAATCTAGTTCGTAAATGTTTTCCAAAAAAAAATTAATCGACTTTGAAAATCTGATGGGAACCGCAAGACCATCGTTGTTTTCGCATAGAAAGTTTTCCGCACGACAGACCCGCATAAAACTTGGTCAATAATTTCGAGGATGTTCAACAATAATTATCGAGTCGAATCCAGCTCGTAAATGTTTGCCAAAAAGAAATTAAGGGGCTTCGAATATTAGGTGGATTTTAATTTCGTCGTTATTGGCTCCTAGAAAGTTTTCCGCACGACAGACGCGCATAAACTTGGTCAATACTTTCGAGGATGTTCAACAATAATTATCGAGTCGAATCCAGCTCGTAAATGTTTGCCAAAAAAAAATTAATCGACTTTGAAAATCTGATGGGAACCGCAAGACCATCGTTGTTTTCGCATAGAAAGTTTTCCGCACGACAGACCCGCATAAAACTTGGTCAATAATTTCGAGGATATTCAACAATAATTATCGAGTCGAATCCAGCTCGTAAATGTTTGCCAAAAAAAAATTAAGAGGCTTTGAAGGTGAGCTGACTTTTAATCTTGTCGTTATTGGCTCCTAGAAAGTTTTACGCACGACAGACCCGCATAAAACTTGGTCAATAATTTGGAGGATGTTCAACAATAATTATCGAGTCAAATCTAGCTCGTAAATGTTTGCCAAAAAAAAATTAATCGACTTTGAAAATCTGCTGGGAACCGGAAGACCATCGTTGTTTTCGTATAGAAAGTTTTCCGCACGACAGACTCGCATAAAACTTGGTCAATAATTTCGAGGATGTTCAACAATAATTATCGAGTCGAATCCAGCTCGTAAATGTTCGCCAAAAAAAATTAATCGACTTTGAAAATCTGCTGGGAACCGGAAGACCATCGTTGTTTTCGCATAGAAAGTTTTCCGCACGACAGACTCGCATAAAACTTGGTCAATAATTTCGAGGATGTTCAACAATAATTATCGAGTCGAATCCAGCTCGTAAATGTTTGCCAAAAAAAATTAAGGGGCTTTGAAGTTCAGCTGACTTTTAATCTTGTCGTTATTGGCTGCTAGAAAGGTTTCCGCACGATAGACGCGCATAAAACTTGGTCAATATTTTCAAGGATGATCAACAATAATTATCGAGTCAAATCTAGCTCGTAAATGTTCGCCAAAAAAAATTAATCGACTTTGAAAATCTGATGGGAACCGCAAGACCATCGTTGTTTTCGCATAGAAAGTTTTCCGCACGACAGACCCGCATAAAACTTGGTCAATATTTTCGAGGATGTTCAACAATAATTATCGAGTCGAATCCAGCTCGTAAATGTTTGCCAAAAAAAAATTAAGGGGCTTTGAAGGCCAGCAGACTTTTAATCTTGTCGTTATTGGCTGCTAGAAAGGTTTCCGCACGACAGGCGCGCATAAAACTTGGTTAATATTTTCAAGGATGATCAACAATAATTATCGAGTCAAATCTAGCTCGTAAATGTTTGCCAAAAAAAAATTAATCGACTTTGAAAATCTGATGGGAACCGCAAGACCATCGTTGTTTTCGCATAGAAAGTTTTCCGCACGACAGACCCGCATAAAACTTGGTCAATAATTTCGAGGATGTTCAACAATAATTACCGAGTCTAATCCAGCTCGTAAATGTTTGCCAAAAAAAAATTAAGGGGCTTTGAAAGCCAGCAGACTTTTAATCTTGTAGTTATTGGCTGCTAGAAAGGTTTCCGCACGACAGACGCGCATAAAACTTGGTCAATATTTTCAAGGATGATCAACAATAATTATCGAGTCAAATCTAGCTCGTAAATGTTTGCCAAAAAAAAATTAATCGACTTTGAAAATCTGATGGGAACCGCAAGACCATCGTTGTTTTCGCATAGAAAGTTTTCCGCACGACAGACCCGCATAAAACTTGGTCAATATTTTCGAGGATGTTCAACAATAATTTTCGAGTCGA
The DNA here is from genome assembly GCA_917499995.1 of Ichneumon xanthorius. Lineage (NCBI taxonomy): Eukaryota > Metazoa > Arthropoda > Insecta > Hymenoptera > Ichneumonidae > Ichneumon > Ichneumon xanthorius. Next base: position 820,263 of record CAKJTD010000102.1, read on the forward strand.
ATCCAGCTCGTAAATGTTTGCCAAAAAAAAAATAATGGACTTTGAAAATCTGATGGGAACCGCAAGACCATCGTTGTTTTCGCATAGAAAGTTTTCCGCACGACAGACCCGCATAAAACTTGGTCAATAATTTCGAGGATGTTCAACAATAATTATCGAGTCGAATCCAGCTCGTAAATGTTTGCCAAAAAAAAATTAAGGGGCTTTGAAAGCCAGCTGACTTTTAATCTTGTCGTTATTGGCTGCTAGAAAGGTTTCCGCACGACAGACGCGCATAAAACTTGGTCAATATTTTCAAGGATGATCAACAATAATTATCGAGTCAAATCTAGCTTGTAAATGTTTGCCAAAAAAAAGTTAATCGACTTTGAAAATCTGATGGGAACCGCAAGACCATCGTTGTTTTCGCATAGAAAGTTTTCCGCACGACAGACCCGCATAAAACTTGGTCAATAATTTCGAGGACGATCAACAATAATTATCGAGTCAAATCTAGCTCGTAAATGTTTGCCAAAAAAAAATTAATCGACTTTGAAAATCTGATGGGAACCGCAAGACCATCGTTGTTTTCGCATAGAAAGTTTTCCGCACGACAGACCCGCATAAAACTTGGTCAATAATTTCGAGGATGTTCAACAATAATTACCGAGTCTAATCCAGCTCGTAAATGTTTGCCAAAAAAAAATTAAGGGGCTTTGAAAGCCAGCAGACTTTTAATCTTGTAGTTATTGGCTGCTAGAAAGGTTTCCGCACGACAGACGCGCATAAAACTTGGTCAATATTTTCAAGGATGATCAACAATAATTATCGAGTCAAATCTAGTTCGTAAATGTTCGCCAAAAAAAAATTAATGGACTTTGAAAATCTGATGGGAACCGCAAGACCAACGTTGTTTTCGCATAGAAAGTTTTCCGTACGACAGACCCGCATAAAACTTGGTCAATAATTTCGAGCATGTTCAACAATAATTATCGCGTCGAATCCAGCTCGTAAATGTTTGCCAAAAAAAAATTAAGGGGCTTTGAAGGTGAGCTGACTTTTAATGTTGTCGTTATTGGCTGCTAGAAAGGTTTCCGCACGACAGACGCTCATAAAACTTGGTCAATATTTTCAAGGATGATCAACAATAATTATCGAGTCAAATCTAGTTCGTAAATGTTTTCCAAAAAAAAATTAATCGACTTTGAAAATCTGATGGGAACCGCAAGACCATCGTTGTTTTCGCATAGAAAGTTTTCCGCACGACAGACCCGCATAAAACTTGGTCAATAATTTCGAGGATGTTCAACAATAATTATCGAGTCGAATCCAGCTCGTAAATGTTTGCCAAAAAGAAATTAAGGGGCTTCGAATATTAGGTGGATTTTAATTTCGTCGTTATTGGCTCCTAGAAAGTTTTCCGCACGACCGACGCGCATAAAACTTGGTCAATACTTTCGAGGATGTTCAACAATAATTATCGAGTCGAATCCAGCTCGTAAATGTTTACCAAAAAAAAATTAATCGACTTTGAAAATCTGCTGGGAACCGGAAGACCATCGTTGTTTTCGCATAGAAAGTTTTCCGCACGACAGACTCGCATAAAACTTGGTCAATAATTTCGAGGATGTTCAACAATAATTATCGAGTCGAATCCAGCTCGTAAATGTTTGCCAAAAAAAATTAAGGGGCTTTGAAGTTCAGTTGACTTTTAATCTTGTCGTTATTGGCTGCTAGAAAGGTTTCCGCACGACAGACGCGCATAAAACTTGGTCAATATTTTCAAGGATGATCAACAATAATTATCGAGTCAAATCTAGCTCGTAAATGTTCGCCAAAAAAAATTAATCGACTTTGAAAATCTGCTGGGAACCGGAAGACCATCGTTGTTTTCGCATAGAAAGTTTTCCGCACGACAGACTCGCATAAAACTTGGTCAATAATTTCGAGGATGTTCAACAATAATTATCGAGTCGAATCCAGCTCGTAAATGTTTGCCAAAAAAAATTAAGGGGCTTTGAAGTTCAGTTGACTTTTAATCTTGTCGTTATTGGCTGCTAGAAAGGTTTCCGCACGACAGGCGCGCATAAAACTTGGTTAATATTTTCAAGGATGATCAACAATAATTATCGAGTCAAATCTAGCTCGTAAATGTTTGCCAAAAAAAAATTAATCGACTTTAAAAATCTGATGGGAACCGCAAGACCATCGTTGTTTTCGCATAGAAAGTTTTCCGCACGACAGACCCGCATAAAACTTGGTCAATAATTTCGAGGATGTTCAACAATAATTACCGAGTCTAATCCAGCTCGTAAATGTTTGCCAAAAAAAAATTAAGGGGCTTTGAATGCCAGCAGACTTTTAATCTTGTAGTTATTGGCTGCTAGAAAGGTTTCCGCACGACAGACGCGCATAAAACTTGGTCAATATTTTCAAGGATGATCAACAATAATTATCGAGTCAAATCTAGCTCGTAAATGTTTGCCAAAAAAAAATTAATCGACTTTGAAAATCTGATGGGAACCGCAAGACCATCGTTGTTTTCGCATAGAAAGTTTTCCGCACGGCAGACCCGCATAAAACTTGGTCAATATTTTCGAGGATGTTCAACAATAATTTTCGAGTCGAATCCAGCTCGTAAATGTTTGCCAAAAAAAATTAATGGACTTTGAAAATCTGATGGGAACCGCAAGACCATCGTTGTTTTCGCATAGAAAGTTTTCCGCACGACAGACCCGCATAAAACTTGGTCAATAATTTCGAGGATGTTCAACAATAATTATCGAGTCGAATCCAGCTCGTAAATGTTTGCCAAAAAAAAATTAAGGGGCTTTGAAAGCCAGCTGACTTTTAATCTTGTCGTTATTGGCTGCTAGAAAGGTTTCCGCACGACAGACGCGCATAAAACTTGGTCAATATTTTCAAGGATGATCAACAATAATTATCGAGTCAAATCTAGCTTGTAAATGTTTGCCAAAAAAAAGTTAATCGACTTTGAAAATCTGATGGGAACCGCAAGACCATCGTTGTTTTCGCATAGAAAGTTTTCCGCACGACAGACCCGCATAAAACTTGGTCAATAATTTCGAGGATGATCAACAATAATTATCGAGTCAAATCTAGCTCGTAAATGTTTGCCAAAAAAAAATTAATCGACTTTGAAAATCTGATGGGAACCGCAAGACCATCGGTGTTTTCGCATAGAAAGTTTTCCGCACGACAGACCCGCATAAAACTTGGTCAATAATTTCGAGGATGTTCAACAATAATTACCGAGTCTAATCCAGCTCGTAAATGTTTGCCAAAAAAAAATTAAGGGGCTTTGAAAGCCAGCAGACTTTTAATCTTGTAGTTATTGGCTGCTAGAAAGGTTTCCGCACGACAGACGCGCATAAAACTTGGTCAATATTTTCAAGGATGATCAACAATAATTATCGAGTCAAATCTAGCTCGTAAATGTTTGCCAAAAAAAAATTAATCGACTTTGAAAATCTGATGGGAACCGCAAGACCATCGTTGTTTTCGCATAGAAAGTTTTCCGCACGACAGACCCGCATAAAACTTGGTCAATATTTTCGAGGATGTTCAACAATAATTTTCGAGTCGAATCCAGCTCGTAAATGTTTGCCAAAAAAAAAATAATGGACTTTGAAAATCTGATGGAAACCGCAAGACCATCGTTGTTTTCGCATAGAAAGTTTTCCGCACGACAGACCCGCATAAAACTTGGTCAATAATTTCGAGGATGTTCAACAATAATTATCGAGTCGAATCCAGCTCGTAAATGTTTGCCAAAAAAAATTAAGGGGCTTTGAAGTTCAGCTGACTTTTAATCTTGATGTTATTGGCTGCTAGAAAGGTTTCCGCACGACAGACGCGCATAAAACTGGGTCAATATTTTCAAGGATGATCAACAATAATTATCGAGTCAAATCTAGTTCGTAAATGTTCGCCAAAAAAAAATTAATGGACTTTGAAAATCTGATGGGAACCGCAAGACCATCGTTGTTTTCGCATAGAAAGTTTTCCGTACGACAGACCCGCATAAAACTTGGTCAATAATTTCGAGCATGTTCAACAATAATTATCGCGTCGAATCCAGCTCGTAAATGTTCGCCAAAAAAAAATTAATGGACTTTGAAAATCTGATGGGAACCGCAAGACCATCGTTGTTTTCGCATAGAAAGTTTTCCGTACGACAGACCCGCATAAAACTTGGTCAATAATTTCGAGCATGTTCAACAATAATTATCGCGTCGAATCCAGCTCGTAAATGTTTGCCAAAAAAAAATTAAGGGGCTTTGAAGGTGAGCTGACTTTTAATGTTGTCGTTATTGGCTGCTAGAAAGGTTTCCGCACGACAGACGCTCATAAAACTTGGTCAATATTTTCAAGGATGATCAACAATAATTATCGAGTCAAATCTAGTTCGTAAATGTTTTCCAAAAAAAAATTAATCGACTTTGAAAATCTGATGGGAACCGCAAGACCATCGTTGTTTTCGCATAGAAAGTTTTCCGCACGACAGACCCGCATAAAACTTGGTCAATAATTTCGAGGATGTTCAACAATAATTATCGAGTCGAATCCAGCTCGTAAATGTTTGCCAAAAAGAAATTAAGGGGCTTCGAATATTAGGTGGATTTTAATTTCGTCGTTATTGGCTCCTAGAAAGTTTTCCGCACGACCGACGCGCATAAAACTTGGTCAATACTTTCGAGGATGTTCAACAATAATTATCGAGTCGAATCCAGCTCGTAAATGTTTACCAAAAAAAAATTAATCGACTTTGAAAATCTGCTGGGAACCGGAAGACCATCGTTGTTTTCGCATAGAAAGTTTTCCGCACGACAGACTCGCATAAAACTTGGTCAATAATTTCGAGGATGTTCAACAATAATTATCGAGTCGAATCCAGCTCGTAAATGTTTGCCAAAAAAAATTAAGGGGCTTTGAAGTTCAGCTGACTTTTAATCTTGTCGTTATTGGCTGCTAGAAAGGTTTCCGCACGACAGACGCGCATAAAACTTGGTCAATATTTTCAAGGATGATCAACAATAATTATCGAGTCAAATCTAGCTCGTAAATGTTTGCCAAAAAAAATTGATCGACTTTGAAAATCTGATGGGAACCGCAAGACCATCGTTGTTTTCGCATAGAAAGTTTTCCGCACGACAGACCCGCATAAAACTTGGTCAATAATTTCGAGGATGTTCAACAATAATTATCGAGTCGAATCCAGCTCGTAAATGTTTGCCAAAAAAAAATTAAGGGGCTTTGAAGGCCAGCAGACTTTTAATCTTGTCGTTATTGGCTGCTAGAAAGGTTTCCGCACGACAGGCGCGCATAAAACTTGGTTAATATTTTCAAGGATGATCAACAATAATTATCGAGTCAAATCTAGCTCGTAAATGTTTGCCAAAAAAAAATTAATCGACTTTGAAAATCTGATGGGAACCGCAAGACCATCGTTGTTTTCGCATAGAAAGTTTTCCGCACGACAGACCCGCATAAAACTTGGTCAATAATTTCGAGGATGTTCAACAATAATTACCGAGTCTAATCCAGCTCGTAAATGTTTGCCAAAAAAAAATTAAGGGGCTTTGAAAGCCAGCAGACTTTTAATCTTGTAGTTATTGGCTGCTAGAAAGGTTTCCGCACGACAGACGCGCATAAAACTTGGTCAATATTTTCAAGGATGATCAACAATAATTATCGAGTCAAATCTAGCTCGTGAATGTTTGCCAAAAAAAAATTAATCGACTTTGAAAATCTGATGGGAACCGCAAGACCATCGTTGTTTTCGCATAGAAAGTTTTCCGCACGACAGACCCGCATAAAACTTGGTCAATATTTTCGAGGATGTTCAACAATAATTATCGAGTCAAATCTAGTTCGTAAATGTTTGCCAAAAAAAAATTAATCGACTTTGAAAATCTGATGGGAACCGGAAGACCATCGTTGTTTTCGCATAGAAAGTTTTCCGCACGACAGACTCGCATAAAACTTGGTCAATAATTTCGAGGATGTTCAACAATAATTATCGAGTCGAATCCAGCTCGTAAATGTTTGCCAAAAAAAAATTAAGGGGCTTTGAAAGTCAGCTGACTTTTCTTGTCGGGCTTGATCTTGTCGTTATTGGCTGCTAGAAAGGTTTCCGCACGACAGACGCGCATAAAACTTGGTCAATATTTTCAAGGATGATCAACAATAATTATCGAGTCAAATCTAGCTCGTAAATGTTTGCCAAAAAAAATTAATCGACTTTGAAAATCTGATGGGAACCGCAAGACCATCGTTGTTTTCGCATAGAAAGTTTTCCGCACGACAGACCCGCATAAAACTTGGTCAATATTTTCGAGGATGTTCAACAATAATTATCGAGTCGAATCCAGCTCGTAAATGTTTGCCAAAAAAAAATTAAGGGGCTTTGAAGGCCAGCAGACTTTTAATCTTGTCGTTATTGGCTGCTAGAAAGGTTTCCGCACGACAGGCGCGCATAAAACTTGGTTAATATTTTCAAGGATGATCAACAATAATTATCGAGTCAAATCTAGCTCGTAAATGTTTGCCAAAAAAAAATTAATCGACTTTAAAAATCTGATGGGAACCGCAAGACCATCGTTGTTTTCGCATAGAAAGTTTTCCGCACGACAGACCCGCATAAAACTTGGTCAATAATTTCGAGGATGTTCAACAATAATTACCGAGTCTAATCCAGCTCGTAAATGTTTGCCAAAAAAAAATTAAGGGGCTTTGAAAGCCAGCAGACTTTTAATCTTGTAGTTATTGGCTGCTAGAAAGGTTTCCGCACGACAGACGCGCATAAAACTTGGTCAATATTTTCAAGGATGATCAACAATAATTATCGAGTCAAATCTAGCTCGTAAATGTTTGCCAAAAAAAAATTAATCGACTTTGAAAATCTGATGGGAACCGCAAGACCATCGTTGTTTTCGCATAGAAAGTTTTCCGCACGGCAGACCCGCATAAAACTTGGTCAATATTTTCGAGGATGTTCAACAATAATTTTCGAGTCGAATCCAGCTCGTAAATGTTTGCCAAAAAAAATTAATGGACTTTGAAAATCTGATGGGAACCGCAAGACCATCGTTGTTTTCGCATAGAAAGTTTTCCGCACGACAGACCCGCATAAAACTTGGTCAATAATTTCGAGGATGTTCAACAATAATTATCGAGTCGAATCCAGCTCGTAAATGTTTGCCAAAAAAAAATTAAGGGGCTTTGAAAGCCAGCTGACTTTTAATCTTGTCGTTATTGGCTGCTAGAAAGGTTTCCGCACGACAGACGCGCATAAAACTTGGTCAATATTTTCAAGGATGATCAACAATAATTATCGAGTCAAATCTAGCTTGTAAATGTTTGCCAAAAAAAAGTTAATCGACTTTGAAAATCTGATGGGAACCGCAAGACCATCGTTGTTTTCGCATAGAAAGTTTTCCGCACGACAGACCCGCATAAAACTTGGTCAATAATTTCGAGGATGATCAACAATAATTATCGAGTCAAATCTAGCTCGTAAATGTTTGCCAAAAAAAAATTAATCGACTTTGAAAATCTGATGGGAACCGCAAGACCATCGTTGTTTTCGCATAGAAAGTTTTCCGCACGACAGACCCGCATAAAACTTGGTCAATATTTTCGAGGATGTTCAACAATAATTTTCGAGTCGAATCCAGCTCGTAAATGTTTGCCAAAAAAAAAATAATGGACTTTGAAAATCTGATGGGAACCGCAAGACCATCGTTGTTTTCGCATAGAAAGTTTTCCGCACGACAGACCCGCATAAAACTTGGTCAATAATTTCGAGGATGTTCAACAATAATTATCGAGTCGAATCCAGCTCGTAAATGTTTGCCAAAAAAAAATTAAGGGGCTTTGAAAGCCAGCTGACTTTTAATCTTGTCGTTTTTGGCTGCTAGAAAGGTTTCCGCACGACAGACGCGCATAAAACTTGGTCAATATTTTCAAGGATGATCAACAATAATTATCGAGTCAAATCTAGCTTGTAAATGTTTGCCAAAAAAAAGTTAATCGACTTTGAAAATCTGATGGGAACCGCAAGACCATCGTTGTTTTCGAATAGAAAGTTTTCCGCACGACAGACCCGCATAAAACTTGGTCAATAATTTCGAGGACGATCAACAATAATTATCGAGTCAAATCTAGCTCGTAAATGTTTGCCAAAAAAAAATTAATCGACTTTGAAAATCTGATGGGAACCGCAAGACCATCGTTGTTTTCGCATAGAAAGTTTTCCGCACGACAGACCCGCATAAAACTTGGTCAATAATTTCGAGGATGTTCAACAATAATTACCGAGTCTAATCCAGCTCGTAAATGTTTGCCAAAAAAAAATTAAGGGGCTTTGAAAGCCAGCAGACTTTTAATCTTGTAGTTATTGGCTGCTAGAAAGGTTTCCGCACGACAGACGCGCATAAAACTTGGTCAATATTTTCAAGGATGATCAACAATAATTATCGAGTCAAATCTAGCTCGTAAATGCTTGCCAAAAAAAAATTAATCGACTTTGAAAATCTGATGGGAACCGCAAGACCATCGTTGTTTTCGCATAGAAAGTTTTCCGCACGACAGACCCGCATAAAACTTGGTCAATATTTTCGAGGATGTTCAACAATAATTTTCGAGTCGAATCCAGCTCGTAAATGTTTGCCAAAAAAAAAATAATGGACTTTGAAAATCTGATGGGAACCGCAAGACCATCGTTGTTTTCGCATAGAAAGTTTTCCGCACGACAGACCCGCATAAAACTTGGTCAATAATTTCGAGGATGTTCAACAATAATTATCGAGTCGAATCCAGCTCGTAAATGTTTGCCAAAAAAAAATTAAGGGGCTTTGAAGGCCAGCAGACTTTTAATCTTGTCGTTATTGGCTGCTAGAAAGGTTTCCGCACGACAGGCGCGCATAAAACTTGGTTAATATTTTCAAGGATGATCAACAATAATTATCGAGTCAAATCTAGCTCGTAAATGTTTGCCAAAAAAAAATTAATCGACTTTGAAAATCTGATGGGAACCGCAAGACCATCGTTGTTTTCGCATAGAAAGTTTTCCGCACGGCAGACCCGCATAAAACTTGGTCAATATTTTCGAGGATGTTCAACAATAATTTTCGAGTCGAATCCAGCTCGTAAATGTTTGCCAAAAAAAATTAATCGACTTTGAAAATCTGATGGGAACCGCAAGACCATCGTTGTTTTCGCATAGAAAGTTTTCCGCACGACAGACCCGCATAAAACTTGGTCAATAATTTCGAGGATGTTCAACAATAATTATCGAGTCGAATCCAGCTCGTAAATGTTTGCCAAAAAAAAATTAAGGGGCTTTGAACGCCAGCTGACTTTTAATCTTGTCGTTATTGGCTGCTAGAAAGGTTTCCGCACGACAGACGCGCATAAAACTTGGTCAATATTTTCAAGGATGATCAACAATAATTATCGAGTCAAATCTAGCTTGTAAATGTTTGCCAAAAAAAAGTTAATCGACTTTGAAAATCTGATGGGAACCGCAAGACCATCGTTGTTTTCGCATAGAAAGTTTTCCGCACGACAGACCCGCATAAAACTTGGTCAATAATTTCGAGGATGATCAACAATAATTATCGAGTCAAATCTAGCTCGTAAATGTTTGCCAAAAAAAAATTAATCGACTTTGAAAATCTGATGGGAACCGCAAGACCATCGTTGTTTTCGCATAGAAAGTTTTCCGCACGACAGACCCGCATAAAACTTGGTCAATAATTTCGAGGATGTTCAACAATAATTACCGAGTCTAATCCAGCTCGTAAATGTTTGCCAAAAAAAAATTAAGGGGCTTTGAAAGCCAGCAGACTTTTAATCTTGTAGTTATTGGCTGCTAGAAAGGTTTCCGCACGACAGACGCGCATAAAACTTGGTCAATATTTTCAAGGATGATCAACAATAATTATCGAGTCAAATCTAGCTCGTAAATGTTAGCCAAAAAAAAATTAATCGACTTTGAAAATCTGATGGGAACCGCAAGACCATCGTTGTTTTCGCATAGAAAGTTTTCCGCACGACAGACCCGCATAAAACTTGGTCAATATTTTCGAGGATGTTCAACAATAATTTTCGAGTCGAATCCAGCTCGTAAATGTTTGCCAAAAAAAAAATAATGGACTTTGAAAATCTGATGGGAACCGCAAGACCATCGTTGTTTTCGCATAGAAAGTTTTCCGCACGACAGACCCGCATAAAACTTGGTCAATAATTTCGAGGATGTTCAACAATAATTATCGAGTCGAATCCAGCTCGTAAATGTTTGCCAAAAAAAATTAAGGGGCTTTGAAGTTCAGCTGACTTTTAATCTTGATGTTATTGGCTGCTAGAAAGGTTTCCGCACGACAGACGCGCATAAAACTTGGTCAATATTTTCAAGGATGATCAACAATAATTATCGAGTCAAATCTAGTTCGTAAATGTTCGCCAAAAAAAAATTAATGGACTTTGAAAATCTGATGGGAACCGCAAGACCATCGTTGTTTTCGCATAGAAAGTTTTCCGTACGACAGACCCGCATAAAACTTGGTCAATAATTTCGAGCATGTTCAACAATAATTATCGCGTCGAATCCAGCTCGTAAATGTTTGCCAAAAAAAAATTAAGGGGCTTTGAAGGTGAGCTGACTTTTAATGTTGTCGTTATTGGCTGCTAGAAAGGTTTCCGCACGACAGACGCTCATAAAACTTGGTCAATATTTTCAAGGATGATCAACAATAATTATCGAGTCAAATCTAGTTCGTAAATGTTTTCCAAAAAAAAATTAATCGACTTTGAAAATCTGATGGGAACCGCAAGACCATCGTTGTTTTCGCATAGAAAGTTTTCCGCACGACAGAACCGCATAAAACTTGGTCAATAATTTCGAGGATGTTCAACAATAATTATCGAGTCGAATCCAGCTCGTAAATGTTTGCCAAAAAGAAATTAAGGGGCTTCGAATATTAGGTGGATTTTAATTTCGTCGTTATTGGCTCCTAGAAAGTTTTCCGCACGACCGACGCGCATAAAACTTGGTCAATACTTTCGAGGATGTTCAACAATGATTATCGAGTCGAATCCAGCTCGTAAATGTTTACCAAAAAAAAATTAATCGACTTTGAAAATCTGCTGGGAACCGGAAGACCATCGTTGTTTTCGCATAGAAAGTTTTCCGCACGACAGACTCGCATAAAACTTGGTCAATAATTTCGAGGATGTTCAACAATAATTATCGAGTCGAATCCAGCTCGTAAATGTTTGCCAAAAAAAATTAAGGGGCTTTGAAGTTCAGCTGACTTTTAATCTTGTCGTTATTGGCTGCTAGAAAGGTTTCCGCACGACAGACGCGCATAAAACTTGGTCAATATTTTCAAGGATGATCAACAATAATTATCGAGTCAAATCTAGCTCGTAAATGTTTGCCAAAAAAAATTGATCGACTTTGAAAATCTGATGGGAACCGCAAGACCATCGTTGTTTTCGCATAGAAAGTTTTCCGCACGACAGACCCGCATAAAACTTGGTCAATAATTTCGAGGATGTTCAACAATAATTATCGAGTCGAATCCAGCTCGTGAATGTTTGCCAAAAAAAAATTAAGGGGCTTTGAAAGTCAGCTGACTTTTCTTGTCGGGCTTGATCTTGTCGTTATTCGCTACTAGAATGGTTTCCGCACGACAGACGCGCATAAAACTTGGTCAATATTTTCAAGGATGATCAACAATAATTATCGAGTCAAATCTAGTTCGTAAATGTTTACCAAAAAAAAATTAATCGACTTTGAATATCTGATGGGAACCGCAAGACCATCGTTGTTTTCGCATAGAAAGTTTTCCGCACGACAGACCCGCATAAAACTTGGTCAATAATTTCGAGGATGTTCAACAATAATTATCGAGTCGAATCCAGCTCGTAAATGTTTGCCAAAAAAAATTAAGGGGCTTTGAAGGTGAGCTGACTTTTAATGTTGTCGTTATTGGCTGCTAGAAAGGTTTCCGCACGACAGACGCTCATAAAACTTGGTCAATATTTTCAAGGATGATCAACAATAATTATCGAGTCAAATCTAGTTCGTAAATGTTTTCCAAAAAAAAATTAATCGACTTTGAAAATCTGATGGGAACCGCAAGACCATCGTTGTTTTCGCATAGAAAGTTTTCCGCACGACAGACCCGCATAAAACTTGGTCAATAATTTCGAGGATGTTCAACAATAATTATCGAGTCGAATCCAGCTCGTAAATGTTTGCCAAAAAGAAATTAAGGGGCTTCGAATATTAGGTGTATTTTAATTTCGTCGTTATTGGCTCCTAGAAAGTTTTCCGCACGACCGACGCGCATAAAACTTGGTCAATACTTTCGAGGATGTTCAACAATAATTATCGAGTCGAATCCAGCTCGTAAATGTTTACCAAAAAAAAATTAATCGACTTTGAAAATCTGCTGGGAACCGGAAGACCATCGTTGTTTTCGCATAGAAAGTTTTCCGCACGACAGACTCGCATAAAACTTGGTCAATAATTTCGAGGATGTTCAACAATAATTATCGAGTCGAATCCAGCTCGTAAATGTTTGCCAAAAAAAATTAAGGGGCTTTGAAGTTCAGCTGACTTTTAATCTTGTCGTTATTGGCTGCTAGAAAGGTTTCCGCACGACAGACGCGCATAAAACTTGGTCAATATTTTCAAGGATGATCAACAATAATTATCGAGTCAAATCTAGCTCGTAAATGTTTGCCAAAAAAAATTGATCGACTTTGAAAATCTGATGGGAACCGCAAGACCATCGTTGTTTTCGCATAGAAAGTTTTCCGCACGACAGACCCGCATAAAACTTGGTCAATAATTTCGAGGATGTTCAACAATAATTATCGAGTCGAATCCAGCTCGTGAATGTTTGCCAAAAAAAAATTAAGGGGCTTTGAAAGTCAGCTGACTTTTCTTGTCGGGCTTGATCTTGTCGTTATTCGCTGCTAGAATGGTTTCCGCACGACAGACGCGCATAAAACTTGGTCAATATTTTCAAGGATGATCAACAATAATTATCGAGTCAAATCTAGTTCGTAAATGTTTACCAAAAAAAAATTAATCGACTTTGAATATCTGATGGGAACCGCAAGACCATCGTTGTTTTCGCATAGAAAGTTTTCCGCACGACAGACCCGCATAAAACTTGGTCAATAATTTCGAGGATGTTCAACAATAATTATCGAGTCGAATCCAGCTCGTAAATGTTTGCCAAAAAAATTAAGGGGCTTTGAAGGTCAGCTGACTTTTAATCTTGTCGTTATTGGCTGCTAGAAAGGTTTCCGCACGACAGACGCGCATAAAACTTGGTCAATATTTTCAAGGATGATCAACAATAATTATCGATTCAAATCTAGCTCGTAAATGTTTGCCAAAAAAAATTGATCGACTTTGAAAATCTGATGGGAACCGCAAGACCATCGTTGTTTTCGCATAGAAAGTTTTCCGCACGACAGACCCGCATAAAACTTGGTCAATAATTTCGAGTATGTTCAACAATAATTATCGAGTCGAATCCAGCTCGTAAATGTTTGCCAAAAAAAATTAAGGGGCTTTGAAGGTCAGCTGACTTTTAATCTTGTCGTTATCGGCTGCTAGAAAGGTTTCCGCACGACAGACGCGCATAAAACTTGGTCAATATTTTCAAGGATGATCAACAATAATTATCGAGTCAAATCTAGCTCGTAAATGTTTGCCAAAAAAAAATGATCGACTTTGAAAATCTGATGGGAACCGCAAGACCATCGTTGTTTTCGCATAGAAAGTTTTCCGCACGACAGACCCGCATAAAACTTGGTCAATAATTTCGAGGATGTTCAACAATAATTATCGAGTCGAATCCAGCTCGTAAATGTTTGCCAAAAAAAAATTAAGGGGCTTTGAAGGTCAGCTGACTTTTCTTGTCGGGCTTGATCTTGTCGTTATTCGCTGCTAGAAAGGTTTCCGCACGACAGACGCGCATAAAACTTGGTCAATATTTTCAAGGATGATCAACAATAATTATCGAGTCAAATCTAGCTCGTGAATGTTCGCCAAAAAAAAATTAATCGACTTTGAAAATCTGATGGGAACCGCAAGACCATCGTTGTTTTCGCATAGAAAGTTTTCCGCACGACAGACCCGCATAAAACTTGGTCAATAATTTCGAGGATGTTCAACAATAATTATCGAGTCGAATCCAGCTCGTAAATGTTTGCCAAAAAAAAATTAAGGGGCTTTGAAGGTCAGCTGACTTTTCTTGTCGGGCTTGATCTTGTCGTTATTCGCTGCTAGAAAGGTTTCCGCACGACAGACGCGCATAAAACTTGGTCAATATTTTCAAGGATGATCAACAATAATTATCGAGTCAAATCTAGCTCGTAAATGTTTGCCAAAAAAAAATGATCGACTTTGAAAATCTGATGGGAACCGCAAGACCATCGTTGTTTTCGCATAGAAAGTTTTCCGCACGACAGATCCGCATAAAACTTGGTCAATAATTTCGAGGATGTTCAACAATAATTATCGAGTCGAATCCAGCACGTAAATGTTTGCCAAAAAAAAATTAAGGGGCTTTGAAGGTCAGCTGACTTTTCTTGTCGGGCTTGATCTTGTCGTTATTCGCTGCTAGAAAGGTTTCCGCACGACAGACGCGCATAAAACTTGGTCAATATTTTCAAGGATGATCAACAATAATTATCGAGTCAAATCTAGCTCGTGAATGTTTGCCAAAAAAAAATTAATCGACTTTGAAAATCTGATGGGAACCGCAAGACCATCGTTGTTTTCGCATAGAAAGTTTTCCGCACGACAGACCCGCATAAAACTTGGTCAATAATTTCGAGGATGTTCAACAATAATTATCGAGTCGAATCCAGCACGTAAATGTTTGCCAAAAAAAAATTAAGGGGCTTTGAAGGTCAGCTGACTTTTCTTGTCGGGCTTGATCTTGTCGTTATTCGCTGCTAGAAAGGTTTCCGCACGACAGACGCGCATAAAACTTGGTCAATATTTTCAAGGATGATCAACAATAATTATCGAGTCAAATCTAGCTCGTAAATGTTTGCCAAAAAAAATTGATCGACTTTGAAAATCTGATGGGAACCGCAAGACCATCGTTGTTTTCGCATAGAAAGTTTTCCGCACGACAGACCCGCATAAAACTTGGTCAATAATTTCGAGGATGTTCAACAATAATTATCGCGTCGAATCCAGCTCGTAAAAGTTTGCCAAAAAAAATTAAGGGGCTTTGAAGTTCAGCTGACTTTTAATCTTGTCGTTAGTGGCTGCTAGAAAGGTTTCCGCACGACAGACGCGCATAAAACTTGGTCAATATTTTCAAGGATGATCAACAATAATTATCCAGTCAAATCTAGCTCGTAAATGTTTGCCAAAAAAAATTGATCGACTTTGAAAATCTGATGGGAACCGCAAGACCATCGTTGTTTTCGCATAGAAAGTTTTCCGCACGACAGACCCGCATAAAACTTGGTCAATAATTTCGAGGATGTTCAACAATAATTATCGAGTCGAACCCAGCTCGTAAATGTTTGCCAAAAAAAAATTAAGGGGCTTTGAAGGTCAGCTGACTTTTCTTGTCGGGCTTGATCTTGTCGTTATTCGCTGCTAGAAAGGTTTCCGCACGACAGACGCGCATAAAACTTGGTCAATATTTTCAAGGATGATCAACAATAATTATCGAGTCAAATCTAGCTCGTGAATGTTTGCCAAAAAAAAATTAATCGACTTTGAAAATCTGATGGGAACCGCAAGACCATCGTTGTTTTCGCATAGAAAGTTTTCCGCACGACAGACGCGCATAAAACTTGGTCAATAATTTCGAGGATGTTCAACAATAATTATCGAGTCGAATCCAGCTCGTAAATGTTTGCCAAAAAAAAATGATCGACTTTGAAAATCTGATGGGAACCGCAAGACCATCGTTGTTTTCGCATAGAAAGTTTTCCGCACGACAGACCCGCATAAAACTTGGTCAATAATTTCGAGGATGTTCAACAATAATTATCGAGTCGAATCCAGCTCGTAAATGTTTGCCAAAAAAAAATTAAGGGGCTTTGAAGGTCAGCTGACTTTTCTTGTCGGGCTTGATCTTGTCGTTTTTCGCTGCTAGAAAGGTTTCCGCACGACAGACGCGCATAAAACTTGGTCAATATTTTCAAGGATGATCAACAATAATTATCGAGTCAAATCTAGCTCGTGAATGTTTGCCAAAAAAAAATTAATCGACTTTGAAAATCTGATGGGAACCGCAAGACCATCGTTGTTTTCGCATAGAAAGTTTTCCGCACGACAGACCCGCATAAAACTTGGTCAATAATTTCGAGAATGTTCAACAATAATTATCGAGTCGAATCCAGCTCGTAAATGTTTGCCAAAAAAAAATTAAGGGGCTTTGAAGGTCAGCTGACTTTTCTTGTCGGGCTTGATCTTGTCGTTATTCGCTGCTAGAAAGGTTTCCGCACGACAGACGCGCATAAAACTTGGTCAATATTTTCAAGGATGATCAACAATAATTATCGAGTCAAATCTAGCTCGTAAATGTTTGCCAAAAAAAAATGATCGACTTTGAAAATCTGATGGGAACCGCAAGACCATCGTTGTTTTCGCATAGAAAGTTTTCCGCACGACAGATCCGCATAAAACTTGGTCAATAATTTCGAGGATGTTCAACAATAATTATCGAGTCGAATCCAGCTCGTAAATGTTTGCCAAAAAAAAATTAAGGGGCTTTGAAGGTCAGCTGACTTTTCTTGTCGGGCTTGATCTTGTCGTTATTCGCTGCTAGAAAGGTTTCCGCACGACAGACGCGCATAAAACTTGGTCAATATTTTCAAGTATGATCAACAATAATTATCGAGTCAAATCTAGCTCGTGAATGTTTGCCAAAAAAAAATTAATCGACTTTGAAAATCTGATGGGAACCGCAAGACCATCGTTGTTTTCGCATAGAAAGTTTTCCGCACGACAGACCCGCATAAAACTTGGTCAATAATTTCGAGGATGTTCAACAATAATTATCGAGTCGAATACAGCACGTAAATGTTTGCCAAAAAAAAATTAAGGGGCTTTGAAGGTCAGCTGACTTTTCTTGTCGGGCTTGATCTTGTCGTTATTCGCTGCTAGAAAGGTTTCCGCACGACAGACGCGCATAAAACTTGGTCAATATTTTCAAGGATGATCAACAATAATTATCGAGTCAAATCTAGCTCGTAAATGTTTGCCAAAAAAAATTGATCGACTTTGAAAATCTGATGGGAACCGCAAGACCATCGTGGTTTTCGCATAGAAAGTTTTCCGCACGACAGACCCGCATAAAACTTGGTCAATAATTTCGAGGATGTTCAACAATAATTATCGCGTCGAATCCAGCTCGTAAAAGTTTGCCAAAAAAAATTAAGGGGCTTTGAAGTTCAGCTGACTTTTAATCTTGTCGTTAGTGGCTGCTAGAAAGGATTCCGCACGACAGACGCGCATAAAACTTGGTCAATATTTTCAAGGATGATCAACAATAATTATCCAGTCAAATCTAGCTCGTAAATGTTTGCCAAAAAAAATTGATCGACTTTGAAAATCTGATGGGAACCGCAAGACCATCGTTGTTTTCGCATAGAAAGTTTTCCGCACGACAGACCCGCATAAAACTTGGTCAATAATTTCGAGGATGTTCAACAATAATTATCGAGTCGAACCCAGCTCGTAAATGTTTGCCAAAAAAAAATTAAGGGGCTTTGAAGGTCAGCTGACTTTTCTTGTCGGGCTTGATCTTGTCATTATTCGCTGCTAGAAAGGTTTCCGCACGACAGACGCGCATAAAACTTGGTCAATATTTTCAAGGATGATCAACAATAATTATCGAGTGAAATCTAGCTCGTGAATGTTTGCCAAAAAAAAATTAATCGACTTTGAAAATCTGATGGGAACCGCAAGACCATCGTTGTTTTCGCATAGAAAGTTTTCCGCACGACAGACCCGCATAAAACTTGGTCAATTATTTCGAGGATGTTCAACAATAATTATCGAGTCGAATCCAGCTCGTAAATGTTTGCCAAAAAAAATTAAGGGGCTTTGAAGGTCAGCTGACTTTTAATCTTGTCGTTATTGGCTGCTAGAAAGGTTTCCGCACGACAGACGCGCATAAAACTTGGTCAATATTTTGAAGGATGATCAACAATAATTATCGAGTCAAATCTAGCTCGTAAATGTTTGCCAAAAAAAATTGATCGACTTTGAAAATCTGATGGGAACCGCAAGACCATCGTTGTTTTCGCATAGAAAGTTTTCCGCACGACAGACCCGCATAAAACTTGGTCAATAATTTCGAGTATGTTCAACAATAATTATCGCGTCGAATCCAGCTCGTAAATGTTTGCCAAAAAAAATTAAGGGGCTTTGAAGGTCAGCTGACTTTTAATCTTGTCGTTATTGGCTGCTAGAAAGGTTTCCGCACGACAGACGCGCATAAAACTTGGTCAATATTTTCAAGGATGATCAACAATAATTATCCAGTCAAATCTAGCTCGTAAATGTTTGCCAAAAAAAATTGATCGACTTTGAAAATCTGATGGGAACCGCAAGACCATCGTTGTTTTCGCATAGAAAGTTTTCCGCACGACAGACCCGCATAAAACTTGGTCAATAATTTCGAGGATATTCAACAATAATTATCGAGTCGAATCCAGCTCGTAAATGTTTGCCAAAAAGAAATTAAGGGGCTTCGAATATTAGGTGGATTTTAATTTCGTCGTTATTGGCTCCTAGAAAGTTTTCCGCACGACAGACGCGCATAAAACTTGGTCAATACTTTCGAGGATGTTCAACAATAATTATCGAGTCGAATCCAGCTCGTAAATGTTTGCCAAAAAAAAATTAATGGACTTTGAAAAAGTGATGGGAACCGCAAGACCATCGTTGTTTTCGCATAGAAAGTTTTCCGCACGACAGACCCGCATAAAACTTGGTCAACAATTTCGAGGATGTTCAACAATAATTATCGAGTCGAATCCAGCTCGTAAATGTTTGCCAAAAAAAAATTAAGGGGCTTTGAAGGTCAGCTGACTTTTAATCTTGTCGTTATTGGCTGCTAGAAAGGTTTCCGCACGACAGACGCGCATAAAACTTGGTCAATACTTTCGAGGATGTTCAACAATAATTATCGAGTCGAATCCAGCTCGTAAATGTTTGCCAAAAAAAAAATAAATGGACTTTGAAAATCTGATGGGAACCGCAAGACCATCGTTGTTTTCGCATAGAAAGTTTTCCGCACGACAGACCCGCATAAAACTTGGTCAATGATTTCGAGGATGTTCAACAATAATTATCGAGTCGAATCCAGCTCGTAAATGTTTGCCAAAAAAAAAATTAAGGGGCTTTGAAGGTGAGCTGACTTTTAATCTTGTCGTTATTTGCTGCTAGAAAGGTTTCCGCACGACAGACGCGCATAAACTTGGTCAATATTTTCAAGGATGATCAACAATAATTATCGAGTCAAATCTAGCTCGTAAATGTTTGCCAAAAAAAATTAATCGACTTTGAAAATCTGATGGGAACCGCAAGACCATCGTTGTTTTCGCATAGAAAGTTTTCCGTACGACAGACCCGCATAAAACTTGGTCAATAATTTCGAGCATGTTCAACAATAATTATCGCGTCGAATCCAGCTCGTAAATGTTTGCCAAAAAAAAATTAAGGGGCTTTGAAGGTGAGCTGACTTTTAATGTTGTCGTTATTGGCTGCTAGAAAGGTTTCTGCACGACAGACGCTCATAAAACTTGGTCAATATTTTCAAGGATGATCAACAATAATTATCGAGTCAAATCTAGTTCGTAAATGTTTTCCAAAAAAAAATTAATCGACTTTGAAAATCTGATGGGAACCGCAAGACCATCGTTGTTTTCGCATAGAAAGTTTTCCGCACGACAGACCCGCATAAAACTTGGTCAATAATTTCGATGATGTTCAACAATAATTATCGAGTCGAATCCAGCTCGTAAATGTTTGCCAAAAAAAAATTAAGGGGCTTTGAAGGTCAGCTGACTTTTAATCTTGTCGTTATTGGCTGCTAGAAAGGTTTCCGCACGACAGACGCGCATAAAACTTGGTCAATATTTTCAAGGATGATCAACAATAATTATCGAGTCAAATCTAGCTCGTGAATGTTTGCCAAAAAAAAATTAATCGACTTTGAAAATCTGATGGGAACCGCAAGACCATCGTTGTTTTCGCATAGAAAGTTTTCCGCACGACAGACCCGCATAAAACTTGGTCAATAATTTCGAGGATATTCAACAATAATTATCGAGTCGAATCCAGCTCGTAAATGTTTGCCAAAAAAAAATTAAGAGGCTTTGAAGGTGAGCTGACTTTTAATCTTGTCGTTATTGGCTCCTAGAAAGTTTTCCGCACGACAGACCCGCATAAAACTTGGTCAATATTTTCGAGGATGTTCAACAATAATTATCGAGTCAAATCTAGCTCGTAAATGTTTGCCAAAAAAAATTAATCGACTTTGAAAATCTGCTGGGAACCGGAAGACCATCGTTGTTTTCGTATAGAAAGTTTTCCGCACGACAGACTCGCATAAAACTTGGTCAATAATTTCGAGGATGTTCAACAATAATTATCGAGTCGAATCAAGCTCGTAAATGTTCGCCAAAAAAAATTAATCGACTTTGAAAATCTGCTGGGAACCGGAAGACCATCGTTGTTTTCGCATAGAAAGTTTTCCGCACGACAGACTCGCATAAAACTTGGTCAATAATTTCGAGGATGTTCAACAATAATTATCGAGTCGAATCCAGCTCGTAAATGTTTGCCAAAAAAAATTAAGGGGCTTTGAAGTTCAGCTGACTTTTAATCTTGTCGTTATTGGCTGCTAGAAAGGTTTCCGCACGATAGACGCGCATAAAACTTGGTCAATATTTTCAAGGATGATCAACAATAATTATCGAGTCAAATCTAGCTCGTAAATGTTCGCCAAAAAAAATTAATCGACTTTGAAAATCTGATGGGAACCGCAAGACCATCGTTGTTTTCGCATAGAAAGTTTTCCGCACGACAGACCCGCATAAAACTTGGTCAATATTTTCGAGGATGTTCAACAATAATTATCGAGTCGAATCCAGCTCGTAAATGTTTGCCAAAAAAAAATTAAGGGGCTTTGAAGGCCAGCAGACTTTTAATCTTGTCGTTATTGGCTGCTAGAAAGGTTTCCGCACGACAGGCGCGCATAAAACTTGGTTAATATTTTCAAGGATGATCAACAATAATTATCGAGTCAAATCTAGCTCGTAAATGTTTGCCAAAAAAAAATTAATCGACTTTGAAAATCTGATGGGAACCGCAAGACCATCGTTGTTTTCGCATAGAAAGTTTTCCGCACGACAGACCCGCATAAAACTTGGTCAATAATTTCGAGGATGTTCAACAATAATTATCGAGTCGAAGCCAGCTCGTAAATGTTTGCCAAAAAAAAATTAAGAGGCTTTGAAGGTCAGCTGACTTTTCTTGTCGGGCTTGATCTTGTCGTTATTCGCTGCTAGAAAGGTTTCCGCACGACAGACGCGCATAAAACTTGGTCAATATTTTCAAGGATGATCAACAATAATTATCGAGTCAAATCTAGCTCGTGAATGTTTGCCAAAAAAAAAAATTAATCGACTTTGAAAATCTGATGGGAACCGCAAGACCATCGTTGTTTTCGCATAGAAAGTTTTCCGCACGACAGACCCGCATAAAACTTGGTCAATAATTTCGAGGATGTTCAACAATAATTATCGAGTCGAATCCAGCTCGTAAATGTTTGCCAAAAAAAATTAAGGGGCTTTGAAGATGAGCTGACTTTTAATCTTGTCGTTATTCGCTGCTAGAAAGGTTTCCGCACGACAGACGCGCATAAAACTTGTTCAATATTTTCAAGGATGATCAACAATAATTATCGAGTCAAATCTAGCTCGTAAATGTTTGCCAAAAAAAATTAATCGACTTTGAAAACCTGATGGGAACCGCAAGACCATCGTGGTTTTCGCATAGAAAGTTTTCCGCACGACAGACCCGCATAAAACTTGGTCAATAATTTCGAGGATGTTCAACAATAATTATCGCGTCGAATCCAGCTCGTAAATGTTTGCCAAAAAAAAATTAAGGGGCTTTGAAGGTGAGCTGACTTTTAATCTTGTCGTTATTGGCTGCTAGAAAGGTTTCCGCACGACAGACGCTCATAAAACTTGGTCAATATTTTCAAGGATGATCAACAATAATTATCGAGTCAAATCAAGTTCGTAAATGTTTCCCAAAAAAAAATTAATCGACATTGAAAATCTGATGGGAACCGCAAGACCATCGTTGTTTTCGCATAGAAAGTTTTTCGCACGACAGACCCGCATAAAACTTGGTCAATAATTTCGAGGATGTTCAACAATAATTATCGAGTCGAATCCAGCTCGTAAATGTTTGCCAAAAAGAAATTAAGGGGCTTCGAATATTAGGTGGATTTTAATTTCGTCGTTAATGGCTCCTAGAAAGTTTTCCGCACGACAGACGCGCATAAAACTTGGTCAATACTTTCGAGGATGTTCAACAATAATTATCGAGTCGAATCCAGCTCGTAAATGTTTGCCAAAAAAAATTAATGGACTTTCAAAATCTGATGGGAACCGCAAGACCAACAATAATGATCAACAATAATTATCGAGTCAAATCTAGCTCGTAAATGTTTGCCAAAAAAAATTAATCGACTTTGAAAATCTGATGGGAACCGCAAGACCATCGTTGTTTTCGCATAGAAAGTTTTCCGCACGACAGACCCGCACAAAACGTGGTCAATAATTTCGAGGATGTTCAACAATAATTATCGAGTTGAATCCAGCTCGTAAATGTTTGCCAAAAAAAAATTAAGGGGCTTTGAAGGTCAGCTGACTTTTCTTGTCGGGCTTGATCTTGTCGTTATTCGCTGCTAGAAAGGTTTCCGCACGACAGACGCGCATAAAACTTGGTCAATATTTTCAAGGATGATCAACAATAATTATCGAGTCAAATCTAGCTCGTAAATGTTTGCCAAAAAAAATTGATCGACTTTGAAAATCTGATGGGAACCGCAAGACCATCGTTGTTTTCGCATAGAAAGTTTTCCGCACGACAGACCCGCATAAAACTTGGTCAATAATTTCGAGGATGTTCAACAATAATTATCGCGTCGAATCCAGCTCGTAAAAGTTTGCCAAAAAAAATTAAGGGGCTTTGAAGTTCAGCTGACTTTTAATCTTGTCGTTAGTGGCTGCTAGAAAGGTTTCCGCACGACAGACGCGCATAAAACTTGGTCAATATTTTCAAGGATGATCAACAATAATTATCCAGTCAAATCTAGCTCGTAAATGTTTGCCAAAAAAAATTGATCGACTTTGAAAATCTGATGGGAACCGCAAGACCATCGTTGTTTTCGCATAGAAAGTTTTCCGCACGACAGACCCGCATAAAACTTGGTCAATAATTTCGAGGATGTTCAACAATAATTATCGAGTCGAATCCAGCTCGTAAATGTTTGCCAAAAAAAAATTAAGGGGCTTTGAAGGTCAGCTGACTTTTCTTGTCGGGCTTGATCTTGTCGTTATTCGCTGCTAGAAAGGTTTCCGCACGACAGACGCGCATAAAACTTGGTCAATATTTTCAAGGATGATCAACAATAATTATCGAGTCAAATCTAGCTCGTGAATGTTCGCCAAAAAAAAATTAATCGACTTTGAAAATCTGATGGGAACCGCAAGACCATCGTTGTTTTCGCATAGAAAGTTTTCCGCACGACAGACCCGCATAAAACTTGGTCAATAATTTCGAGGATGTTCAACAATAATTATCGAGTCGAATCCAGCTCGTAAATGTTTGCCAAAAAAAAATTAAGGGGCTTTGAAGGTCAGCTGACTTTTCTTGTCGGGCTTGATCTTGTCGTTATTCGCTGCTAGAAAGGTTTCCGCACGACAGACGCGCATAAAACTTGGTCAATATTTTCAAGGATGATCAACAATAATTATCGAGTCAAATCTAGCTCGTAAATGTTTGCCAAAAAAAAATGATCGACTTTGAAAATCTGATGGGAACCGCAAGACCATCGTTGTTTTCGCATAGAAAGTTTTCCGCACGACAGATCCGCATAAAACTTGGTCAATAATTTCGAGGATGTTCAACAATAATTATCGAGTCGAATCCAGCTCGTAAATGTTTGCCAAAAAAAAATTAAGGGGCTTTGAAGGTCAGCTGACTTTTCTTGTCGGGCTTGATCTTGTCGTTATTCGCTGCTAGAAAGGTTTCCGCACGACAGACGCGCATAAAACTTGGTCAATATTTTCAAGGATGATCAACAATAATTATCGAGTCAAATCTAGCTCGTGAATGTTTGCCAAAAAAAAATTAATCGACTTTGAAAATCTGATGGGAACCGCAAGACCATCGTTGTTTTCGCATAGAAAGTTTTCCGCACGACAGACCCGCATAAAACTTGGTCAATAATTTCGAGGATGTTCAACAATAATTATCGAGTCGAATCCAGCACGTAAATGTTTGCCAAAAAAAAATTAAGGGGCTTTGAAGGTCAGCTGACTTTTCTTGTCGGGCTTGATCTTGTCGTTATTCGCTGCTAGAAAGGTTTCCGCACGACAGACGCGCATAAAACTTGGTCAATATTTTCAAGGATGATCAACAATAATTATCGAGTCAAATCTAGCTCGTAAATGTTTGCCAAAAAAAATTGATCGACTTTGAAAATCTGATGGGAACCGCAAGACCATCGTTGTTTTCGCATAGAAAGTTTTCCGCACGACAGACCCGCATAAAACTTGGTCAATAATTTCGAGGATGTTCAACAATAATTATCGCGTCGAATCCAGCTCGTAAAAGTTTGCCAAAAAAAATTAAGGGGCTTTGAAGTTCAGCTGACTTTTAA
Source organism: Ichneumon xanthorius (assembly GCA_917499995.1). Lineage (NCBI taxonomy): Eukaryota > Metazoa > Arthropoda > Insecta > Hymenoptera > Ichneumonidae > Ichneumon > Ichneumon xanthorius. The sequence continues at coordinate 845,240 of CAKJTD010000102.1, forward strand.
TCTTGTCGTTAGTGGCTGCTAGAAAGGTTTCCGCACGACAGACGCGCATAAAACTTGGTCAATATTTTCAAGGATGATCAACAATAATTATCCAGTCAAATCTAGCTCGTAAATGTTTGCCAAAAAAAATTGATCGACTTTGAAAATCTGATGGGAACCGCAAGACCATCGTTGTTTTCGCATAGAAAGTTTTCCGCACGACAGACCCGCATAAAACTTGGTCAATAATTTCGAGGATGTTCAACAATAATTATCGAGTCGAACCCAGCTCGTAAATGTTTGCCAAAAAAAAATTAAGGGGCTTTGAAGGTCAGCTGACTTTTCTTGTCGGGCTTGATCTTGTCGTTATTCGCTGCTAGAAAGGTTTCCGCACGACAGACGCGCATAAAACTTGGTCAATATTTTCAAGGATGATCAACAATAATTATCGAGTCAAATCTAGCTCGTGAATGTTTGCCAAAAAAAAATTAATCGACTTTGAAAATCTGATGGGAACCGCAAGACCATCGTTGTTTTCGCATAGAAAGTTTTCCGCACGACAGACGCGCATAAAACTTGGTCAATAATTTCGAGGATGTTCAACAATAATTATCGAGTCGAATCCAGCTCGTAAATGTTTGCCAAAAAAAAATGATCGACTTTGAAAATCTGATGGGAACCGCAAGACCATCGTTGTTTTCGCATAGAAAGTTTTCCGCACGACAGACCCGCATAAAACTTGGTCAATAATTTCGAGGATGTTCAACAATAATTATCGAGTCGAATCCAGCTCGTAAATGTTTGCCAAAAAAAAATTAAGGGGCTTTGAAGGTCAGCTGACTTTTCTTGTCGGGCTTGATCTTGTCGTTATTCGCTGCTAGAAAGGTTTCCGCACGACAGACGCGCATAAAACTTGGTCAATATTTTCAAGGATGATCAACAATAATTATCGAGTCAAATCTAGCTCGTGAATGTTTGCCAAAAAAAAATTAATCGACTTTGAAAATCTGATGGGAACCGCAAGACCATCGTTGTTTTCGCATAGAAAGTTTTCCGCACGACAGACCCGCATAAAACTTGGTCAATAATTTCGAGGATGTTCAACAATAATTATCGAGTCGAATCCAGCTCGTAAATGTTTGCCAAAAAAAAATTAAGGGGCTTTGAAGGTCAGCTGACTTTTCTTGTCGGGCTTGATCTTGTCGTTATTCGCTGCTAGAAAGGTTTCCGCACGACAGACGCGCATAAAACTTGGTCAATATTTTCAAGGATGATCAACAATAATTATCGAGTCAAATCTAGCTCGTAAATGTTTGCCAAAAAAAAATGATCGACTTTGAAAATCTGATGGGAACCGCAAGACCATCGTTGTTTTCGCATAGAAAGTTTTCCGCACGACAGATCCGCATAAAACTTGGTCAATAATTTCGAGGATGTTCAACAATAATTATCGAGTCGAATCCAGCTCGTAAATGTTTGCCAAAAAAAAATTAAGGGGCTTTGAAGGTCAGCTGACTTTTCTTGTCGGGCTTGATCTTGTCGTTATTCGCTGCTAGAAAGGTTTCCGCACGACAGACGCGCATAAAACTTGGTCAATATTTTCAAGGATGATCAACAATAATTATCGAGTCAAATCTAGCTCGTGAATGTTTGCCAAAAAAAAATTAATCGACTTTGAAAATCTGATGGGAACCGCAAGACCATCGTTGTTTTCGCATAGAAAGTTTTCCGCACGACAGACCCGCATAAAACTTGGTCAATAATTTCGAGGATGTTCAACAATAATTATCGAGTCGAATCCAGCACGTAAATGTTTGCCAAAAAAAAATTAAGGGGCTTTGAAGGTCAGCTGACTTTTCTTGTCGGGCTTGATCTTGTCGTTATTCGCTGCTAGAAAGGTTTCCGCACGACAGACGCGCATAAAACTTGGTCAATATTTTCAAGGATGATCAACAATAATTATCGAGTCAAATCTAGCTCGTAAATGTTTGCCAAAAAAAATTGATCGACTTTGAAAATCTGATGGGAACCGCAAGACCATCGTTGTTTTCGCATAGAAAGTTTTCCGCACGACAGACCCGCATAAAACTTGGTCAATAATTTCGAGGATGTTCAACAATAATTATCGCGTCGAATCCAGCTCGTAAAAGTTTGCCAAAAAAAATTAAGGGGCTTTGAAGTTCAGCTGACTTTTAATCTTGTCGTTAGTGGCTGCTAGAAAGGTTTCCGCACGACAGACGCGCATAAAACTTGGTCAATATTTTCAAGGATGATCAACAATAATTATCCAGTCAAATCTAGCTCGTAAATGTTTGCCAAAAAAAATTGATCGACTTTGAAAATCTGATGGGAACCGCAAGACCATCGTTGTTTTCGCATAGAAAGTTTTCCGCACGACAGACCCGCATAAAACTTGGTCAATAATTTCGAGGATGTTCAACAATAATTATCGAGTCGAACCCAGCTCGTAAATGTTTGCCAAAAAAAAATTAAGGGGCTTTGAAGGTCAGCTGACTTTTCTTGTCGGGCTTGATCTTGTCATTATTCGCTGCTAGAAAGGTTTCCGCACGACAGACGCGCATAAAACTTGGTCAATATTTTCAAGGATGATCAACAATAATTATCGAGTGAAATCTAGCTCGTGAATGTTTGCCAAAAAAAAATTAATCGACTTTGAAAATCTGATGGGAACCGCAAGACCATCGTTGTTTTCGCATAGAAAGTTTTCCGCACGACAGACCCGCATAAAACTTGGTCAATTATTTCGAGGATGTTCAACAATAATTATCGAGTCGAATCCAGCTCGTAAATGTTTGCCAAAAAAAATTAAGGGGCTTTGAAGGTCAGCTGACTTTTAATCTTGTCGTTATTGGCTGCTAGAAAGGTTTCCGCACGACAGACGCGCATAAAACTTGGTCAATATTTTGAAGGATGATCAACAATAATTATCGAGTCAAATCTAGCTCGTAAATGTTTGCCAAAAAAAATTGATCGACTTTGAAAATCTGATGGGAACCGCAAGACCATCGTTGTTTTCGCATAGAAAGTTTTCCGCACGACAGACCCGCATAAAACTTGGTCAATAATTTCGAGTATGTTCAACAATAATTATCGCGTCGAATCCAGCTCGTAAATGTTTGCCAAAAAAAATTAAGGGGCTTTGAAGGTCAGCTGACTTTTAATCTTGTCGTTATTGGCTGCTAGAAAGGTTTCCGCACGACAGACGCGCATAAAACTTGGTCAATATTTTCAAGGATGATCAACAATAATTATCCAGTCAAATCTAGCTCGTAAATGTTTGCCAAAAAAAATTGATCGACTTTGAAAATCTGATGGGAACCGCAAGACCATCGTTGTTTTCGCATAGAAAGTTTTCCGCACGACAGACCCGCATAAAACTTGGTCAATAATTTCGAGGATGTTCAACAATAATTATCGAGTCGAATCCAGCTCGTAAATGTTTGCCAAAAAGAAATTAAGGGGCTTCGAATATTAGGTGGATTTTAATTTCGTCGTTATTGGCTCCTAGAAAGTTTTCCGCACGACAGACGCGCATAAAACTTGGTCAATACTTTCGAGGATGTTCAACAATAATTATCGAGTCGAATCCAGCTCGTAAATGTTTGCCAAAAAAAAATTAATGGACTTTGAAAAAGTGATGGGAACCGCAAGACCATCGTTGTTTTCGCATAGAAAGTTTTCCGCACGACAGACCCGCATAAAACTTGGTCAACAATTTCGAGGATGTTCAACAATAATTATCGAGTCGAATCCAGCTCGTAAATGTTTGCCAAAAAAAAATTAAGGGGCTTTGAAGGTCAGCTGACTTTTAATCTTGTCGTTATTGGCTGCTAGAAAGGTTTCCGCACGACAGACGCGCATAAAACTTGGTCAATACTTTCGAGGATGTTCAACAATAATTATCGAGTCGAATCCAGCTCGTAAATGTTTGCCAAAAAAAAAATAAATGGACTTTGAAAATCTGATGGGAACCGCAAGACCATCGTTGTTTTCGCATAGAAAGTTTTCCGCACGACAGACCCGCATAAAACTTGGTCAATGATTTCGAGGATGTTCAACAATAATTATCGAGTCGAATCCAGCTCGTAAATGTTTGCCAAAAAAAAATTAAGGGGCTTTGAAGGTGAGCTGACTTTTAATCTTGTCGTTATTTGCTGCTAGAAAGGTTTCCGCACGACAGACGCGCATAAACTTGGTCAATATTTTCAAGGATGATCAACAATAATTATCGAGTCAAATCTAGCTCGTAAATGTTTGCCAAAAAAAATTAATCGACTTTGAAAATCTGATGGGAACCGCAAGACCATCGTTGTTTTCGCATAGAAAGTTTTCCGTACGACAGACCCGCATAAAACTTGGTCAATAATTTCGAGCATGTTCAACAATAATTATCGCGTCGAATCCAGCTCGTAAATGTTTGCCAAAAAAAAATTAAGGGGCTTTGAAGGTGAGCTGACTTTTAATGTTGTCGTTATTGGCTGCTAGAAAGGTTTCTGCACGACAGACGCTCATAAAACTTGGTCAATATTTTCAAGGATGATCAACAATAATTATCGAGTCAAATCTAGTTCGTAAATGTTTTCCAAAAAAAAATTAATCGACTTTGAAAATCTGATGGGAACCGCAAGACCATCGTTGTTTTCGCATAGAAAGTTTTCCGCACGACAGACCCGCATAAAACTTGGTCAATAATTTCGATGATGTTCAACAATAATTATCGAGTCGAATCCAGCTCGTAAATGTTTGCCAAAAAAAAATTAAGGGGCTTTGAAGGTCAGCTGACTTTTCTTGTCGGGCTTGATCTTGTCATTATTCGCTGCTAGAAAGGTTTCCGCACGACAGACGCGCATAAAACTTGGTCAATATTTTCAAGGATGATCAACAATAATTATCGAGTCGAATCCAGCTCGTAAATGTTTGCCAAAAAGAAATTAAGGGGCTTCGAATATTAGGTGGATTTTAATTTCGTCGTTATTGGCTCCTAGAAAGTTTTCCGCACGACAGACGCGCATAAAACTTGGTCAATACTTTCGAGGATGTTCAACAATAATTATCGAGTCGAATCCAGCTCGTAAATGTTTGCCAAAAAAAAATTAATGGACTTTGAAAAAGTGATGGGAACCGCAAGACCATCGTTGTTTTCGCATAGAAAGTTTTCCGCACGACAGACCCGCATAAAACTTGGTCAACAATTTCGAGGATGTTCAACAATAATTATCGAGTCGAATCCAGCTCGTAAATGTTTGCCAAAAAAAAATTAAGGGGCTTTGAAGGTCAGCTGACTTTTAATCTTGTCGTTATTGGCTGCTAGAAAGGTTTCCGCACGACAGACGCGCATAAAAGTTGGTCAATACTTTCGAGGATGTTCAACAATAATTATCGAGTCGAATCCAGCTCGTAAATGTTTGCCAAAAAAAAAATAAATGGACTTTGAAAATCTGATGGGAACCGCAAGACCATCGTTGTTTTCGCATAGAAAGTTTTCCGCACGACAGACCCGCATAAAACTTGGTCAATGATTTCGAGGATGTTCAACAATAATTATCGAGTCGAATCCAGCTCGTAAATGTTTGCCAAAAAAAAATTAAGGGGCTTTGAAGGTGAGCTGACTTTTAATCTTGTCGTTATTTGCTGCTAGAAAGGTTTCCGCACGACAGACGCGCATAAACTTGGTCAATATTTTCAAGGATGATCAACAATAATTATCGAGTCAAATCTAGCTCGTAAATGTTTGCCAAAAAAAATTAATCGACTTTGAAAATCTGATGGGAACCGCAAGACCATCGTTGTTTTCGCATAGAAAGTTTTCCGTACGACAGACCCGCATAAAACTTGGTCAATAATTTCGAGCATGTTCAACAATAATTATCGCGTCGAATCCAGCTCGTAAATGTTTGCCAAAAAAAAATTAAGGGGCTTTGAAGGTGAGCTGACTTTTAATGTTGTCGTTATTGGCTGCTAGAAAGGTTTCTGCACGACAGACGCTCATAAAACTTGGTCAATATTTTCAAGGATGATCAACAATAATTATCGAGTCAAATCTAGTTCGTAAATGTTTTCCAAAAAAAAATTAATCGACTTTGAAAATCTGATGGGAACCGCAAGACCATCGTTGTTTTCGCATAGAAAGTTTTCCGCACGACAGACCCGCATAAAACTTGGTCAATAATTTCGATGATGTTCAACAATAATTATCGAGTCGAATCCAGCTCGTAAATGTTTGCCAAAAAAAAATTAAGGGGCTTTGAAGGTCAGCTGACTTTTAATCTTGTCGTTATTGGCTGCTAGAAAGGTTTCCGCACGACAGACGCGCATAAAACTTGGTCAATATTTTCAAGGATGATCAACAATAATTATCGAGTCAAATCTAGCTCGTGAATGTTTGCCAAAAAAAAATTAATCGACTTTGAAAATCTGATGGGAACCGCAAGACCATCGTTGTTTTCGCATAGAAAGTTTTCCGCACGACAGACCCGCATAAAACTTGGTCAATAATTTCGAGGATATTCAACAATAATTATCGAGTCGAATCCAGCTCGTAAATGTTTGCCAAAAAAAAATTAAGAGGCTTTGAAGGTGAGCTGACTTTTAATCTTGTCGTTATTGGCTCCTAGAAAGTTTTCCGCACGACAGACCCGCATAAAACTTGGTCAATAATTTGGAGGATGTTCAACAATAATTATCGAGTCAAATCTAGCTCGTAAATGTTTGCCAAAAAAAATTAATCGACTTTGAAAATCTGCTGGGAACCGGAAGACCATCGTTGTTTTCGTATAGAAAGTTTTCCGCACGACAGACTCGCATAAAACTTGGTCAATAATTTCGAGGATGTTCAACAATAATTATCGAGTCGAATCAAGCTCGTAAATGTTCGCCAAAAAAAATTAATCGACTTTGAAAATCTGCTGGGAACCGGAAGACCATCGTTGTTTTCGCATAGAAAGTTTTCCGCACGACAGACTCGCATAAAACTTGGTCAATAATTTCGAGGATGTTCAACAATAATTATCGAGTCGAATCCAGCTCGTAAATGTTTGCCAAAAAAAATTAAGGGGCTTTGAAGTTCAGCTGACTTTTAATCTTGTCGTTATTGGCTGCTAGAAAGGTTTCCGCACGATAGACGCGCATAAAACTTGGTCAATATTTTCAAGGATGATCAACAATAATTATCGAGTCAAATCTAGCTCGTAAATGTTCGCCAAAAAAAATTAATCGACTTTGAAAATCTGATGGGAACCGCAAGACCATCGTTGTTTTCGCATAGAAAGTTTTCCGCACGACAGACCCGCATAAAACTTGGTCAATATTTTCGAGGATGTTCAACAATAATTATCGAGTCGAATCCAGCTCGTAAATGTTTGCCAAAAAAAAATTAAGGGGCTTTGAAGGCCAGCAGACTTTTAATCTTGTCGTTATTGGCTGCTAGAAAGGTTTCCGCACGACAGGCGCGCATAAAACTTGGTTAATATTTTCAAGGATGATCAACAATAATTATCGAGTCAAATCTAGCTCGTAAATGTTTGCCAAAAAAAAATTAATCGACTTTGAAAATCTGATGGGAACCGCAAGACCATCGTTGTTTTCGCATAGAAAGTTTTCCGCACGACAGACCCGCATAAAACTTGGTCAATAATTTCGAGGATGTTCAACAATAATTATCGAGTCGAAGCCAGCTCGTAAATGTTTGCCAAAAAAAAATTAAGAGGCTTTGAAGGTCAGCTGACTTTTCTTGTCGGGCTTGATCTTGTCGTTATTCGCTGCTAGAAAGGTTTCCGCACGACAGACGCGCATAAAACTTGGTCAATATTTTCAAGGATGATCAACAATAATTATCGAGTCAAATCTAGCTCGTGAATGTTTGCCAAAAAAAAAAATTAATCGACTTTGAAAATCTGATGGGAACCGCAAGACCATCGTTGTTTTCGCATAGAAAGTTTTCCGCACGACAGACCCGCATAAAACTTGGTCAATAATTTCGAGGATGTTCAACAATAATTATCGAGTCGAATCCAGCTCGTAAATGTTTGCCAAAAAAAATTAAGGGGCTTTGAAGATGAGCTGACTTTTAATCTTGTCGTTATTCGCTGCTAGAAAGGTTTCCGCACGACAGACGCGCATAAAACTTGTTCAATATTTTCAAGGATGATCAACAATAATTATCGAGTCAAATCTAGCTCGTAAATGTTTGCCAAAAAAAATTAATCGACTTTGAAAACCTGATGGGAACCGCAAGACCATCGTGGTTTTCGCATAGAAAGTTTTCCGCACGACAGACCCGCATAAAACTTGGTCAATAATTTCGAGGATGTTCAACAATAATTATCGCGTCGAATCCAGCTCGTAAATGTTTGCCAAAAAAAAATTAAGGGGCTTTGAAGGTGAGCTGACTTTTAATCTTGTCGTTATTGGCTGCTAGAAAGGTTTCCGCACGACAGACGCTCATAAAACTTGGTCAATATTTTCAAGGATGATCAACAATAATTATCGAGTCAAATCTAGTTCGTAAATGTTTGCCAAAAAAAAATTAATCGACATTGAAAATCTGATGGGAACCGCAAGACCATCGTTGTTTTCGCATAGAAAGTTTTTCGCACGACAGACCCGCATAAAACTTGGTCAATAATTTCGAGGATGTTCAACAATAATTATCGAGTCGAATCCAGCTCGTAAATGTTTGCCAAAAAGAAATTAAGGGGCTTCGAATATTAGGTGGATTTTAATTTCGTCGTTAATGGCTCCTAGAAAGTTTTCCGCACGACAGACGCGCATAAAACTTGGTCAATACTTTCGAGGATGTTCAACAATAATTATCGAGTCGAATCCAGCTCGTAAATGTTTGCCAAAAAAAATTAATGGACTTTCAAAATCTGATGGGAACCGCAAGACCAACAATAATGATCAACAATAATTATCGAGTCAAATCTAGCTCGTAAATGTTTGCCAAAAAAAATTAATCGACTTTGAAAATCTGATGGGAACCGCAAGACCATCGTTGTTTTCGCATAGAAAGTTTTCCGCACGACAGACCCGCACAAAACGTGGTCAATAATTTCGAGGATGTTCAACAATAATTATCGAGTTGAATCCAGCTCGTAAATGTTTGCCAAAAAAAAATTAAGGGGCTTTGAAGGTCAGCTGACTTTTCTTGTCGGGCTTGATCTTGTCGTTATTCGCTGCTAGAAAGGTTTCCGCACGACAGACGCGCATAAAACTTGGTCAATATTTTCAAGGATGATCAACAATAATTATCGAGTCAAATCTAGCTCGTGAATGTTTGCCAAAAAAAAATTAATCGACTTTGAAAAAATGATGGGAACCGCAAGACCATCGTTGTTTTCGCATAGAAAGTTTTCCGCACGACAGACCCGCATAAAACTTGGTCAATAATTTCGAGGATGTTCAACAATAATTATCGAGTCGAATCCAGCTCGTAAATGTTTGCCAAAAAAAATTAAGGGGCTTTGAAGTTCAGCGACTTTTAATCTTGTCGTTATTCGCTGCTAGAAAGGTTTCCGCACGACAGACGCGCATAAAACTTGGTCAATATTTTCAAGGATAATCAACAATAATTATCGAGTCAAATCTAGCTCGTAAATGTTTGTAAAAAAAAATTAATCGACTTTGAAAACCTGATGGGAACCGCAAGACCATCGTTGTTTTCGCATAGAAAGTTTTCCGCACGACAGACCCGCATAAAACTTGGTCAATAATTTCGAGGATGTTCAACAATAATTATCGCGTCGAATCCAGCTCGTAAATGTTTGCCAAAAAAAAATTAAGGGGCTTTGAAGGTGAGCTGACTTTTAATCTTGTCGTTATTGGCTGCTAGAAAGGTTTCCGCACGACAGACGCTCATAAAACTTGGTCAATATTTTCAAGGATGATCAACAATAATTATCGAGTCAAATCTAGTTCGTAAATGTTTGCCAAAAAAAAATTAATCGACTTTGAAAATCTGATGGGAACCGCAAGACCATCGTTGTTTTCGCATAGAAAGTTTTCCGCACGACAGACCCGCATAAAACTTGGTCAACAATGTCGAGGATGTTCAACAATAATTATCGACTCGAATCCAGCTCGTAAATGTTTGCCAAAAAAAAATTAAGGGGCTTTGAAGGTGAGCTGACTTTTAATGTTGTCGTTATTGGCTGCTAGAAAGGTTTCCGCACGACAGACGCTCATAAAACTTGGTCAATATTTTCAAGGATGATCAACAATAATTATCGAGTCAAATCTAGTTCGTAAATGTTTTCCAAAAAAAAATTAATCGACTTTGAAAATCTGATGGGAACCGCAAGACCATCGTTGTTTTCGCATAGAAAGTTTTCCGCACGACAGACCCGCATAAAACTTGGTCAATAATTTCGAGGATGTTCAACAATAATTATCGAGTCGAATCCAGCTCGTAAATGTTTGCCAAAAAGAAATTAAGGGGCTTCGAATATTAGGTGGATTTTAATTTCGTCGTTATTGGCTCCTAGAAAGTTTTCCGCACGACAGACGCGCATAAACTTGGTCAATACTTTCGAGGATGTTCAACAATAATTATCGAGTCGAATCCAGCTCGTAAATGTTTGCCAAAAAAAATTAATCGACTTTGAAAATCTGCTGGGAACCGGAAGACCATCGTTGTTTTCGCATAGAAAGTTTTCCGCACGACAGACTCGCATAAAACTTGGTCAATAATTTCGAGGATGTTCAACAATAATTATCGAGTCGAATCCAGCTCGTAAATGTTTGCCAAAAAAAATTAAGGGGCTTTCAAGTTCAGCTGACTTTTAATCTTGTCGTTATTGGCTGCTAGAAAGGTTTCCGCACGACAGACGCGCATAAAACTAGGTCAATATTTTCAAGGATGATCAACAATAATTATCGAGTCAAATCTAGCTCGTAAATGTTTGCCAAAAAAAATTGATCGACTTTGAAAATCTGATGGGAACCGCAAGACCATCGTTGTTTTCGCATAGAAAGTTTTCCGCACGACAGACCCGCATAAAACTTGGTCAATAATTTCGAGGATGTTCAACAATAATTATCGAGTCGAATCCAGCTCGTAAATGTTTGCCAAAAAAAATTAAGGGGCTTTGAAGTTCAGCTGACTTTTAATCTTGATGTTATTGGCTGCTAGAAAGGTTTCCGCACGACAGACGCGCATAAAACTTGGTCAATATTTTCAAGGATGATCAACAATAATTATCGAGTCAAATCTAGTTCGTAAATGTTCGCCAAAAAAAAATTAATGGACTTTGAAAATCTGATGGGAACCGCAAGACCAACGTTGTTTTCGCATAGAAAGTTTTCCGTACGACAGACCCGCATAAAACTTGGTCAATAATTTCGAGCATGTTCAACAATAATTATCGCGTCGAATCCAGCTCGTAAATGTTTGCCAAAAAAAAATTAAGGGGCTTTGAAGGTGAGCTGACTTTTAATGTTGTCGTTATTGGCTGCTAGAAAGGTTTCCGCACGACAGACGCTCATAAAACTTGGTCAATATTTTCAAGGATGATCAACAATAATTATCGAGTCAAATCTAGTTCGTAAATGTTTTCCAAAAAAAAATTAATCGACTTTGAAAATCTGATGGGAACCGCAAGACCATCGTTGTTTTCGCATAGAAAGTTTTCCGCACGACAGACCCGCATAAAACTTGGTCAATAATTTCGAGGATGTTCAACAATAATTATCGAGTCGAATCCAGCTCGTAAATGTTTGCCAAAAAGAAATTAAGGGGCTTCGAATATTAGGTGGATTTTAATTTCGTCGTTATTGGCTCCTAGAAAGTTTTCCGCACGACCGACGCGCATAAAACTTGGTCAATACTTTCGAGGATGTTCAACAATAATTATCGAGTCGAATCCAGCTCGTAAATGTTTACCAAAAAAAAATTAATCGACTTTGAAAATCTGCTGGGAACCGGAAGACCATCGTTGTTTTCGCATAGAAAGTTTTCCGCACGACAGACTCGCATAAAACTTGGTCAATAATTTCGAGGATGTTCAACAATAATTATCGAGTCGAATCCAGCTCGTAAATGTTTGCCAAAAAAAATTAAGGGGCTTTGAAGTTCAGTTGACTTTTAATCTTGTCGTTATTGGCTGCTAGAAAGGTTTCCGCACGACAGACGCGCATAAAACTTGGTCAATATTTTCAAGGATGATCAACAATAATTATCGAGTCAAATCTAGCTCGTAAATGTTCGCCAAAAAAAATTAATCGACTTTGAAAATCTGATGGGAACCGCAAGACCATCGTTGTTTTCGCATAGAAAGTTTTCCGCACGACAGACCCGCATAAAACTTGGTCAATATTTTCGAGGATGTTCAACAATAATTATCGAGTCGAATCCAGCTCGTAAATGTTTGCCAAAAAAAAATTAAGGGGCTTTGAATGCCAGCAGACTTTTAATCTTGTCGTTATTGGCTGCTAGAAAGGTTTCCGCACGACAGGCGCGCATAAAACTTGGTTAATATTTTCAAGGATGATCAACAATAATTATCGAGTCAAATCTAGCTCGTAAATGTTTGCCAAAAAAAAATTAATCGACTTTAAAAATCTGATGGGAACCGCAAGACCATCGTTGTTTTCGCATAGAAAGTTTTCCGCACGACAGACCCGCATAAAACTTGGTCAATAATTTCGAGGATGTTCAACAATAATTACCGAGTCTAATCCAGCTCGTAAATGTTTGCCAAAAAAAAATTAAGGGGCTTTGAAAGCCAGCAGACTTTTAATCTTGTAGTTATTGGCTGCTAGAAAGGTTTCCGCACGACAGACGCGCATAAAACTTGGTCAATATTTTCAAGGATGATCAACAATAATTATCGAGTCAAATCTAGCTCGTAAATGTTTGCCAAAAAAAAATTAATCGACTTTGAAAATCTGATGGGAACCGCAAGACCATCGTTGTTTTCGCATAGAAAGTTTTCCGCACGGCAGACCCGCATAAAACTTGGTCAATATTTTCGAGGATGTTCAACAATAATTTTCGAGTCGAATCCAGCTCGTAAATGTTTGCCAAAAAAAATTAAGGGGCTTCGAATATTAGGTGGATTTTAATTTCGTCGTTATTGGCTCCTAGAAAGTTTTCCGCACGACCGACGCGCATAAAACTTGGTCAATACTTTCGAGTATGTTCAACAATAATTATCGAGTCGAATCCAGCTCGTAAATGTTTACCAAAAAAAAATTAATCGACTTTGAAAATCTGCTGGGAACCGGAAGACCATCGTTGTTTTCGCATAGAAAGTTTTCCGCACGACAGACTCGCATAAAACTTGGTCAATAATTTCGAGGATGTTCAACAATAATTATCGAGTCGAATCCAGCTCGTAAATGTTTGCCAAAAAAAATTAAGGGGCTTTGAAGTTCAGTTGACTTTTAATCTTGTCGTTATTGGCTGCTAGAAAGGTTTCCGCACGACAGACGCGCATAAAACTTGGTCAATATTTTCAAGGATGATCAACAATAATTATCGAGTCAAATCTAGCTCGTAAATGTTCGCCAAAAAAAATTAATCGACTTTGAAAATCTGATGGGAACCGCAAGACCATCGTTGTTTTCGCATAGAAAGTTTTCCGCACGACAGACCCGCATAAAACTTGGTCAATATTTTCGAGGATGTTCAACAATAATTATCGAGTCGAATCCAGCTCGTAAATGTTTGCCAAAAAAAAATTAAGGGGCTTTGAAAGCCAGCAGACTTTTAATCTTGTCGTTATTGGCTGCTAGAAAGGTTTCCGCACGACAGGCGCGCATAAAACTTGGTTAATATTTTCAAGGATGATCAACAATAATTATCGAGTCAAATCTAGCTCGTAAATGTTTGCCAAAAAAACATTAATCGACTTTAAAAATCTGATGGGAACCGCAAGACCATCGTTGTTTTCGCATAGAAAGTTTTCCGCACGACAGACCCGCATAAAACTTGGTCAATAATTTCGAGGATGTTCAACAATAATTACCGAGTCTAATCCAGCTCGTAAATGTTTGCCAAAAAAAAATTAAGGGGCTTTGAAAGCCAGCAGACTTTTAATCTTGTAGTTATTGGCTGCTAGAAAGGTTTCAGCACGACAGACGCGCATAAAACTTGGTCAATATTTTCAAGGATGATCAACAATAATTATCGAGTCAAATCTAGCTCGTAAATGTTTGCCAAAAAAAAATTAATCGACTTTGAAAATCTGATGGGAACCGCAAGACCATCGTTGTTTTCGCATAGAAAGTTTTCCGCACGGCAGACCCGCATAAAACTTGGTCAATATTTTCGAGGATGTTCAACAATAATTTTCGAGTCGAATCCAGCTCGTAAATGTTTGCCAAAAAAAATTAATGGACTTTGAAAATCTGATGGGAACCGCAAGACCATCGTTGTTTTCGCATAGAAAGTTTTCCGCACGACAGACCCGCATAAAACTTGGTCAATAATTTCGAGGATGTTCAACAATAATTATCGAGTCGAATCCAGCTCGTAAATGTTTGCCAAAAAAAAATTAAGGGGCTTTGAAAGCCAGCTGACTTTTAATCTTGTCGTTATTGGCTGCTAGAAAGGTTTCCGCACGACAGACGCGCATAAAACTTGGTCAATATTTTCAAGGATGATCAACAATAATTATCGAGTCAAATCTAGCTTGTAAATGTTTGCCAAAAAAAAGTTAATCGACTTTGAAAATCTGATGGGAACCGCAAGACCATCGTTGTTTTCGCATAGAAAGTTTTCCGCACGACAGACCCGCATAAAACTTGGTCAATAATTTCGAGGATGATCAACAATAATTATCGAGTCAAATCTAGCTCGTAAATGTTTGCCAAAAAAAAATTAATCGACTTTGAAAATCTGATGGGAACCGCAAGACCATCGTTGTTTTCGCATAGAAAGTTTTCCGCACGACAGACCCGCATAAAACTTGGTCAATAATTTCGAGGATGTTCAACAATAATTACCGAGTCTAATCCAGCTCGTAAATGTTTGCCAAAAAAAAATTAAGGGGCTTTGAAAGCCAGCAGACTTTTAATCTTGTAGTTATTGGCTGCTAGAAAGGTTTCCGCACGACAGACGCGCATAAAACTTGGTCAATATTTTCAAGGATGATCAACAATAATTATCGAGTCAAATCTAGCTCGTAAATGTTTGCCAAAAAAAAATTAATCGACTTTGAAAATCTGATGGGAACCGCAAGACCATCGTTGTTTTCGCATAGAAAGTTTTCCGCACGACAGACCCGCATAAAACTTGGTCAATATTTTCGAGGATGTTCAACAATAATTTTCGAGTCGAATCCAGCTCGTAAATGTTTGCCAAAAAAAAAATAATGGACTTTGAAAATCTGATGGAAACCGCAAGACCATCGTTGTTTTCGCATAGAAAGTTTTCCGCACGACAGACCCGCATAAAACTTGGTCAATAATTTCGAGGATGTTCAACAATAATTATCGAGTCGAATCCAGCTCGTAAATGTTTGCCAAAAAAAATTAAGGGGCTTTGAAGTTCAGCTGACTTTTAATCTTGATGTTATTGGCTGCTAGAAAGGTTTCCGCACGACAGACGCGCATAAAACTGGGTCAATATTTTCAAGGATGATCAACAATAATTATCGAGTCAAATCTAGCTCGTAAATGTTTGCCAAAAAAAAATTAATCGACTTTAAAAATCTGATGGGAACCGCAAGACCATCGTTGTTTTCGCATAGAAAGTTTTCCGCACGACAGACCCGCATAAAACTTGGTCAATAATTTCGAGGATGTTCAACAATAATTATCGAGTCGAATCCAGCACGTAAATGTTTGCCAAAAAAAAATTAAGGGGCTTTGAAGGTCAGCTGACTTTTCTTGTCGGGCTTGATCTTGTCGTTATTCGCTGCTAGAAAGGTTTCCGCACGACAGACGCGCATAAAACTTGGTCAATATTTTCAAGGATGATCAACAATAATTATCGAGTCAAATCTAGCTCGTAAATGTTTGCCAAAAAAAATTGATCGACTTTGAAAATCTGATGGGAACCGCAAGACCATCGTTGTTTTCGCATAGAAAGTTTTCCGCACGACAGACCCGCATAAAACTTGGTCAATAATTTCGAGGATGTTCAACAATAATTATCGCGTCGAATCCAGCTCGTAAAAGTTTGCCAAAAAAAATTAAGGGGCTTTGAAGTTCAGCTGACTTTTAATCTTGTCGTTAGTGGCTGCTAGAAAGGTTTCCGCACGACAGACGCGCATAAAACTTGGTCAATATTTTCAAGGATGATCAACAATAATTATCCAGTCAAATCTAGCTCGTAAATGTTTGCCAAAAAAAATTGATCGACTTTGAAAATCTGATGGGAACCGCAAGACCATCGTTGTTTTCGCATAGAAAGTTTTCCGCACGACAGACCCGCATAAAACTTGGTCAATAATTTCGAGGATGTTCAACAATAATTATCGAGTCGAACCCAGCTCGTAAATGTTTGCCAAAAAAAAATTAAGGGGCTTTGAAGGTCAGCTGACTTTTCTTGTCGGGCTTGATCTTGTCATTATTCGCTGCTAGAAAGGTTTCCGCACGACAGACGCGCATAAAACTTGGTCAATATTTTCAAGGATGATCAACAATAATTATCGAGTGAAATCTAGCTCGTGAATGTTTGCCAAAAAAAAATTAATCGACTTTGAAAATCTGATGGGAACCGCAAGACCATCGTTGTTTTCGCATAGAAAGTTTTCCGCACGACAGACCCGCATAAAACTTGGTCAATAATTTCGAGGATGTTCAACAATAATTATCGAGTCGAATCCAGCTCGTAAATGTTTGCCAAAAAAAATTAAGGGGCTTTGAAGGTCAGCTGACTTTTAATCTTGTCGTTATTGGCTGCTAGAAAGGTTTCCGCACGACAGACGCGCATAAAACTTGGTCAATATTTTGAAGGATGATCAACAATAATTATCGAGTCAAATCTAGCTCGTAAATGTTTGCCAAAAAAAATTGATCGACTTTGAAAATCTGATGGGAACCGCAAGACCATCGTTGTTTTCGCATAGAAAGTTTTCCGCACGACAGACCCGCATAAAACTTGGTCAATAATTTCGAGTATGTTCAACAATAATTATCGCGTCGAATCCAGCTCGTAAATGTTTGCAAAAAAAAATTAAGGGGCTTTGAAGGTCAGCTGACTTTTAATCTTGTCGTTATTGGCTGCTAGAAAGGTTTCCGCACGACAGACGCGCATAAAACTTGGTCAATATTTTCAAGGATGATCAACAATAATTATCCAGTCAAATCTAGCTCGTAAATGTTTGCCAAAAAAAATTGATCGACTTTGAAAATCTGATGGGAACCGCAAGACCATCGTTGTTTTCGCATAGAAAGTTTTCCGCACGACAGACCCGCATAAAACTTGGTCAATAATTTCGAGGATGTTCAACAATAATTATCGAGTCGAATCCAGCTCGTAAATGTTTGCCAAAAAGAAATTAAGGGGCTTCGAATATTAGGTGGATTTTAATTTCGTCGTTATTGGCTCCTAGAAAGTTTTCCGCACGACAGACGCGCATAAAACTTGGTCAATACTTTCGAGGATGTTCAACAATAATTATCGAGTCGAATCCAGCTCGTAAATGTTTGCCAAAAAAAAATTAATGGACTTTGAAAAAGTGATGGGAACCGCAAGACCATCGTTGTTTTCGCATAGAAAGTTTTCCGCACGACAGACCCGCATAAAACTTGGTCAACAATTTCGAGGATGTTCAACAATAATTATCGAGTCGAATCCAGCTCGTAAATGTTTGCCAAAAAAAAATTAAGGGGCTTTGAAGGTCAGCTGACTTTTAATCTTGTCGTTATTGGCTGCTAGAAAGGTTTCCGCACGACAGACGCGCATAAAACTTGGTCAATACTTTCGAGGATGTTCAACAATAATTATCGAGTCGAATCCAGCTCGTAAATGTTTGCCAAAAAAAAAATAAATGGACTTTGAAAATCTGATGGGAACCGCAAGACCATCGTTGTTTTCGCATAGAAAGTTTTCCGCACGACAGACCCGCATAAAACTTGGTCAATGATTTCGAGGATGTTCAACAATAATTATCGAGTCGAATCCAGCTCGTAAATGTTTGCCAAAAAAAAATTAAGGGGCTTTGAAGGTGAGCTGACTTTTAATCTTGTCGTTATTTGCTGCTAGAAAGGTTTCCGCACGACAGACGCGCATAAACTTGGTCAATATTTTCAAGGATGATCAACAATAATTATCGAGTCAAATCTAGCTCGTAAATGTTTGCCAAAAAAAATTAATCGACTTTGAAAATCTGATGGGAACCGCAAGACCATCGTTGTTTTCGCATAGAAAGTTTTCCGTACGACAGACCCGCATAAAACTTGGTCAATAATTTCGAGCATGTTCAACAATAATTATCGCGTCGAATCCAGCTCGTAAATGTTTGCCAAAAAAAAATTAAGGGGCTTTGAAGGTGAGCTGACTTTTAATGTTGTCGTTATTGGCTGCTAGAAAGGTTTCTGCACGACAGACGCTCATAAAACTTGGTCAATATTTTCAAGGATGATCAACAATAATTATCGAGTCAAATCTAGTTCGTAAATGTTTTCCAAAAAAAAATTAATCGACTTTGAAAATCTGATGGGAACCGCAAGACCATCGTTGTTTTCGCATAGAAAGTTTTCCGCACGACAGACCCGCATAAAACTTGGTCAATAATTTCGATGATGTTCAACAATAATTATCGAGTCGAATCCAGCTCGTAAATGTTTGCCAAAAAAAAATTAAGGGGCTTTGAAGGTCAGCTGACTTTTAATCTTGTCGTTATTGGCTGCTAGAAAGGTTTCCGCACGACAGACGCGCATAAAACTTGGTCAATATTTTCAAGGATGATCAACAATAATTATCGAGTCAAATCTAGCTCGTGAATGTTTGCCAAAAAAAAATTAATCGACTTTGAAAATCTGATGGGAACCGCAAGACCATCGTTGTTTTCGCATAGAAAGTTTTCCGCACGACAGACCCGCATAAAACTTGGTCAATAATTTCGAGGATATTCAACAATAATTATCGAGTCGAATCCAGCTCGTAAATGTTTGCCAAAAAAAAATTAAGAGGCTTTGAAGGTGAGCTGACTTTTAATCTTGTCGTTATTGGCTCCTAGAAAGTTTTCCGCACGACAGACCCGCATAAAACTTGGTCAATAATTTGGAGGATGTTCAACAATAATTATCGAGTCAAATCTAGCTCGTAAATATTTGCCAAAAAAAATTAATCGACTTTGAAAATCTGCTGGGAACCGGAAGACCATCGTTGTTTTCGTATAGAAAGTTTTCCGCACGACAGACTCGCATAAAACTTGGTCAATAATTTCGAGGATGTTCAACAATAATTATCGAGTCGAATCCAGCTCGTAAATGTTCGCCAAAAAAAATTAATCGACTTTGAAAATCTGCTGGGAACCGGAAGACCATCGTTGTTTTCGCATAGAAAGTTTTCCGCACGACAGACTCGCATAAAACTTGGTCAATAATTTCGAGGATGTTCAACAATAATTATCGAGTCGAATCCAGCTCGTAAATGTTTGCCAAAAAAAATTAAGGGGCTTTGAAGTTCAGCTGACTTTTAATCTTGATGTTATTGGCTGCTAGAAAGGTTTCCGCACGACAGACGCGCATAAAACTGGGTCAATATTTTCAAGGATGATCAACAATAATTATCGAGTCAAATCTAGCTCGTAAATGTTTGCCAAAAAAAAATTAATCGACTTTAAAAATCTGATGGGAACCGCAAGACCATCGTTGTTTTCGCATAGAAAGTTTTCCGCACGACAGACCCGCATAAAACTTGGTCAATAATTTCGAGGATGTTCAACAATAATTATCGAGTCGAATCCAGCACGTAAATGTTTGCCAAAAAAAAATTAAGGGGCTTTGAAGGTCAGCTGACTTTTCTTGTCGGGCTTGATCTTGTCGTTATTCGCTGCTAGAAAGGTTTCCGCACGACAGACGCGCATAAAACTTGGTCAATATTTTCAAGGATGATCAACAATAATTATCGAGTCAAATCTAGCTCGTAAATGTTTGCCAAAAAAAATTGATCGACTTTGAAAATCTGATGGGAACCGCAAGACCATCGTTGTTTTCGCATAGAAAGTTTTCCGCACGACAGACCCGCATAAAACTTGGTCAATAATTTCGAGGATGTTCAACAATAATTATCGCGTCGAATCCAGCTCGTAAAAGTTTGCCAAAAAAAATTAAGGGGCTTTGAAGTTCAGCTGACTTTTAATCTTGTCGTTAGTGGCTGCTAGAAAGGTTTCCGCACGACAGACGCGCATAAAACTTGGTCAATATTTTCAAGGATGATCAACAATAATTATCCAGTCAAATCTAGCTCGTAAATGTTTGCCAAAAAAAATTGATCGACTTTGAAAATCTGATGGGAACCGCAAGACCATCGTTGTTTTCGCATAGAAAGTTTTCCGCACGACAGACCCGCATAAAACTTGGTCAATAATTTCGAGGATGTTCAACAATAATTATCGAGTCGAACCCAGCTCGTAAATGTTTGCCAAAAAAAAATTAAGGGGCTTTGAAGGTCAGCTGACTTTTCTTGTCGGGCTTGATCTTGTCATTATTCGCTGCTAGAAAGGTTTCCGCACGACAGACGCGCATAAAACTTGGTCAATATTTTCAAGGATGATCAACAATAATTATCGAGTGAAATCTAGCTCGTGAATGTTTGCCAAAAAAAAATTAATCGACTTTGAAAATCTGATGGGAACCGCAAGACCATCGTTGTTTTCGCATAGAAAGTTTTCCGCACGACAGACCCGCATAAAACTTGGTCAATAATTTCGAGGATGTTCAACAATAATTATCGAGTCGAATCCAGCTCGTAAATGTTTGCCAAAAAAAATTAAGGGGCTTTGAAGGTCAGCTGACTTTTAATCTTGTCGTTATTGGCTGCTAGAAAGGTTTCCGCACGACAGACGCGCATAAAACTTGGTCAATATTTTGAAGGATGATCAACAATAATTATCGAGTCAAATCTAGCTCGTAAATGTTTGCCAAAAAAAATTGATCGACTTTGAAAATCTGATGGGAACCGCAAGACCATCGTTGTTTTCGCATAGAAAGTTTTCCGCACGACAGACCCGCATAAAACTTGGTCAATAATTTCGAGTATGTTCAACAATAATTATCGCGTCGAATCCAGCTCGTAAATGTTTGCCAAAAAAAATTAAGGGGCTTTGAAGGTCAGCTGACTTTTAATCTTGTCGTTATTGGCTGCTAGAAAGGTTTCCGCACGACAGACGCGCATAAAACTTGGTCAATATTTTCAAGGATGATCAACAATAATTATCCAGTCAAATCTAGCTCGTAAATGTTTGCCAAAAAAAATTGATCGACTTTGAAAATCTGATGGGAACCGCAAGACCATCGTTGTTTTCGCATAGAAAGTTTTCCGCACGACAGACCCGCATAAAACTTGGTCAATAATTTCGAGGATGTTCAACAATAATTATCGAGTCGAATCCAGCTCGTAAATGTTTGCCAAAAAGAAATTAAGGGGCTTCGAATATTAGGTGGATTTTAATTTCGTCGTTATTGGCTCCTAGAAAGTTTTCCGCACGACAGACGCGCATAAAACTTGGTCAATACTTTCGAGGATGTTCAACAATAATTATCGAGTCGAATCCAGCTCGTAAATGTTTGCCAAAAAAAAATTAATGGACTTTGAAAAAGTGATGGGAACCGCAAGACCATCGTTGTTTTCGCATAGAAAGTTTTCCGCACGACAGACCCGCATAAAACTTGGTCAACAATTTCGAGGATGTTCAACAATAATTATCGAGTCGAATCCAGCTCGTAAATGTTTGCCAAAAAAAAATTAAGGGGCTTTGAAGGTCAGCTGACTTTTAATCTTGTCGTTATTGGCTGCTAGAAAGGTTTCCGCACGACAGACGCGCATAAAACTTGGTCAATACTTTCGAGGATGTTCAACAATAATTATCGAGTCGAATCCAGCTCGTAAATGTTTGCCAAAAAAAAAATAAATGGACTTTGAAAATCTGATGGGAACCGCAAGACCATCGTTGTTTTCGCATAGAAAGTTTTCCGCACGACAGACCCGCATAAAACTTGGTCAATGATTTCGAGGATGTTCAACAATAATTATCGAGTCGAATCCAGCTCGTAAATGTTTGCCAAAAAAAAATTAAGGGGCTTTGAAGGTGAGCTGACTTTTAATCTTGTCGTTATTTGCTGCTAGAAAGGTTTCCGCACGACAGACGCGCATAAACTTGGTCAATATTTTCAAGGATGATCAACAATAATTATCGAGTCAAATCTAGCTCGTAAATGTTTGCCAAAAAAAATTAATCGACTTTGAAAATCTGATGGGAACCGCAAGACCATCGTTGTTTTCGCATAGAAAGTTTTCCGTACGACAGACCCGCATAAAACTTGGTCAATAATTTCGAGCATGTTCAACAATAATTATCGCGTCGAATCCAGCTCGTAAATGTTTGCCAAAAAAAAATTAAGGGGCTTTGAAGGTGAGCTGACTTTTAATGTTGTCGTTATTGGCTGCTAGAAAGGTTTCTGCACGACAGACGCTCATAAAACTTGGTCAATATTTTCAAGGATGATCAACAATAATTATCGAGTCAAATCTAGCTCGTGAATGTTTGCCAAAAAAAAATTAATCGACTTTGAAAATCTGATGGGAACCGCAAGACCATCGTTGTTTTCGCATAGAAAGTTTTCCGCACGACAGACCCGCATAAAACTTGGTCAATAATTTCGAGGATGTTCAACAATAATTATCGAGTCGAATCCAGCTCGTAAATGTTTGCCAAAAAAAATTAAGGGGCTTTGAAGTTCAGCGACTTTTAATCTTGTCGTTATTCGCTGCTAGAAAGGTTTCCGCACGACAGACGCGCATAAAACTTGGTCAATATTTTCAAGGATAATCAACAATAATTATCGAGTCAAATCTAGCTCGTAAATGTTTGTAAAAAAAAATTAATCGACTTTGAAAACCTGATGGGAACCGCAAGACCATCGTTGTTTTCGCATAGAAAGTTTTCCGCACGACAGACCCGCATAAAACTTGGTCAATAATTTCGAGGATGTTCAACAATAATTATCGCGTCGAATCCAGCTCGTAAATGTTTGCCAAAAAAAAATTAAGGGGCTTTGAAGGTGAGCTGACTTTTAATCTTGTCTTTATTGGCTGCTAGAAAGGTTTCCGCACGACAGACGCTCATAAAACTTGGTCAATATTTTCAAGGATGATCAACAATAATTATCGAGTCAAATCTAGTTCGTAAATGTTTGCCAAAAAAAAATTAATCGACTTTGAAAATCTGATGGGAACCGCAAGACCATCGTTGTTTTCGCATAGAAAGTTTTCCGCACGACAGACCCGCATAAAACTTGGTCAACAATGTCGAGGATGTTCAACAATAATTATCGACTCGAATCCAGCTCGTAAATGTTTGCCAAAAAAAAATTAAGGGGCTTTGAAGGTGAGCTGACTTTTAATGTTGTCGTTATTGGCTGCTAGAAAGGTTTCCGCACGACAGACGCTCATAAAACTTGGTCAATATTTTCAAGGATGATCAACAATAATTATCGAGTCAAATCTAGTTCGTAAATGTTTTCCAAAAAAAAATTAATCGACTTTGAAAATCTGATGGGAACCGCAAGACCATCGTTGTTTTCGCATAGAAAGTTTTCCGCACGACAGACCCGCATAAAACTTGGTCAATAATTTCGAGGATGTTCAACAATAATTTTCGAGTCGAATCCAGCTCGTAAATGTTTGCCAAAAAAAAAATAATGGACTTTGAAAATCTGATGGAAACCGCAAGACCATCGTTGTTTTCGCATAGAAAGTTTTCCGCACGACAGACCCGCATAAAACTTGGTCAATAATTTCGAGGATGTTCAACAATAATTATCGAGTCGAATCCAGCTCGTAAATGTTTGCCAAAAAAAATTAAGGGGCTTTGAAGTTCAGCTGACTTTTAATCTTGATGTTATTGGCTGCTAGAAAGGTTTCCGCACGACAGACGCGCATAAAACTGGGTCAATATTTTCAAGGATGATCAACAATAATTATCGAGTCAAATCTAGTTCGTAAATGTTCGCCACAAAAAAATTAATGGACTTTGAAAATCTGATGGGAACCGCAAGACCATCGTTGTTTTCGCATAGAAAGTTTTCCGTACGACAGACCCGCATAAAACTTGGTCAATAATTTCGAGCATGTTCAACAATAATTATCGCGTCGAATCCAGCTCGTAAATGTTTGCCAAAAAAAAATTAAGGGGCTTTGAAGGTGAGCTGACTTTTAATGTTGTCGTTATTGGCTGCTAGAAAGGTTTCCGCACCACAGACGCTCATAAAACTTGGTCAATATTTTCAAGGATGATCAACAATAATTATCGAGTCAAATCTAGTTCGTAAATGTTTTCCAAAAAAAAATTAATCGACTTTGAAAATCTGATGGGAACCGCAAGACCATCGTTGTTTTCGCATAGAAAGTTTTCCGCACGACAGACCCGCATAAAACTTGGTCAATAATTTCGAGGATGTTCAACAATAATTATCGAGTCGAATCCAGCTCGTAAATGTTTGCCAAAAAGAAATTAAGGGGCTTCGAATATTAGGTGGATTTTAATTTCGTCGTTATTGGCTCCTAGAAAGTTTTCCGCACGACCGACGCGCATAAAACTTGGTCAATACTTTCGAGGATGTTCAACAATAATTATCGAGTCGAATCCAGCTCGTAAATGTTTACCAAAAAAAAATTAATCGACTTTGAAAATCTGCTGGGAACCGGAAGACCATCGTTGTTTTCGCATAGAAAGTTTTCCGCACGACAGACTCGCATAAAACTTGGTCAATAATTTCGAGGATGCTCAACAATAATTATCGAGTCGAATCCAGCTCGTAAATGTTTGCCAAAAAAAATTAAGGGGCTTTGAAGTTCAGCTGACTTTTAATCTTGTCGTTATTGGCTGCTAGAAAGGTTTCCGCACGACAGACGCGCATAAAACTTGGTCAATATTTTCAAGGATGATCAACAATAATTATCGAGTCAAATCTAGCTCGTAAATGTTTGCCAAAAAAAATTGATCGACTTTGAAAATCTGATGGGAACCGCAAGACCATCGTTGTTTTCGCATAGAAAGTTTTCCGCACGACAGACCCGCATAAAACTTGGTCAATAATTTCGAGGATGTTCAACAATAATTATCGAGTCGAATCCAGCTCGTAAATGTTTGCCAAAAAAAAATTAAGGGGCTTTGAAAGTCAGCTGACTTTTCTTGTCGGGCTTGATCTTGTCGTTATTCGCTGCTAGAATGGTTTCCGCACGACAGACGCGCATAAAACTTGGTCAATATTTTCAAGGATGATCAACAATAATTATCGAGTCAAATCTAGTTCGTAAATGTTTACCAAAAAAAAATTAATCGACTTTGAATATCTGATGGAACCGCAAGACCATCGTTGTTTTCGCATAGAAAGTTTTCCGCACGACAGACCCGCATAAAACTTGGTCAATAATTTCGAGGATGTTCAACAATAATTATCGAGTCGAATCCAGCTCGTAAATGTTTGCCAAAAAAAATTAAGGGGCTTTGAAGGTCAGCTGACTTTTAATCTTGTCGTTATTGGCTGCTAGAAAGGTTTCCGCACGACAGACGCTCATAAAACTTGGTCAATATTTTCAAGGATGATCAACAATAATTATCGAGTCAAATCTAGTTCGTAAATGTTTTCCAAAAAAAAATTAATCGACTTTGAAAATCTGATGGGAACCGCAAGACCATCGTTGTTTTCGCATAGAAAGTTTTCCGCACGACAGACCCGCATAAAACTTGGTCAATAATTTCGAGGATGTTCAACAATAATTATCGAGTCGAATCCAGCTCGTAAATGTTTGCCAAAAAGAAATTAAGGGGCTTCGAATATTAGGTGGATTTTAATTTCGTCGTTATTGGCTCCTAGAAAGTTTTCCGCACGACCGACGCGCATAAAACTTGGTCAATACTTTCGAGGATGTTCAACAATAATTATCGAGTCGAATCCAGCTCGTAAATGTTTACCAAAAAAAAATTAATCGACTTTGAAAATCTGCTGGGAACCGGAAGACCATCGTTGTTTTCGCATAGAAAGTTTTCCGCACGACAGACTCGCATAAAACTTGGTCAATAATTTCGAGGATGTTCAACAATAATTATCGAGTCGAATCCAGCTCGTAAATGTTTGCCAAAAAAAATTAAGGGGCTTTGAAGTTCAGCTGACTTTTAATCTTGTCGTTATTGGCTGCTAGAAAGGTTTCCGCACGACAGACGCGCATAAAACTTGGTCAATATTTTCAAGGATGATCAACAATAATTATCGAGTCAAATCTAGCTCGTAAATGTTTGCCAAAAAAAATTGATCGACTTTGAAAATCTGATGGGAACCGCAAGACCATCGTTGTTTTCGCATAGAAAGTTTTCCGCACGACAGACCCGCATAAAACTTGGTCAATAATTTCGAGGATGTTCAACAATAATTATCGAGTCGAATCCAGCTCGTAAATGTTTGCCAAAAAAAAATTAAGGGGCTTTGCAAGTCAGCTGACTTTTCTTGTCGGGCTTGATCTTGTCGTTATTCGCTGCTAGAATGGTTTCCGCACGACAGACGCGCATAAAACTTGGTCAATATTTTCAAGGATGATCAACAATAATTATCGAGTCAAATCTAGTTCGTAAATGTTTACCAAAAAAAAATTAATCGACTTTGAATATCTGATGGAACCGCAAGACCATCGTTGTTTTCGCATAGAAAGTTTTCCGCACGACAGACCCGCATAAAACTTGGTCAATAATTTCGAGGATGTTCAACAATAATTATCGAGTCGAATCCAGCTCGTAAATGTTTGCCAAAAAAAATTAAGGGGCTTTGAAGGTCAGCTGACTTTTAATCTTGTCGTTATTGGCTGCTAGAAAGGTTTCCGCACGACAGACGCGCATAAAACTTGGTCAATATTTTCAAGGATGATCAACAATAATTATCGATTCAAATCTAGCTCGTAAATGTTTGCCAAAAAAAATTGATCGACTTTGAAAATCTGATGGGAACCGCAAGACCATCGTTGTTTTCGCATAGAAAGTTTTCCGCACGACAGACCCGCATAAAACTTGGTCAATAATTTCGAGGATGTTCAACAATAATTATCGAGTCGAATCCAGCTCGTAAATGTTTGCCAAAAAAAAATTAAGGGGCTTTGAAGGACAGCTGACTTTTAATCTTGTCGTTATTCGCTGCTAGAAAGGTTTCCGCACGACAGACGCGCATAAAACTTGGTCAATATTTTCAAGGATGATCAACAATAATTATCGAGTCAAATCTAGCTCGTGAATGTTTGCCAAAAAAAAATTAATCGACTTTGAAAATCTGATGGGAACCGCAAGACCATCGTTGTTTTCGCATAGAAAGTTTTCCGCACGACAGACCCGCATAAAACTTGGTCAATATTTTCGAGGATGTTCAACAATAATTATCGAGTCAAATCTAGTTCGTAAATGTTTGCCAAAAAAAAATTAATCGACTTTGAAAATCTGATGGGAACCGGAAGACCATCGTTGTTTTCGCATAGAAAGTTTTCCGCACGACAGACTCGCATAAAACTTGGTCAATAATTTCGAGGATGTTCAACAATAATTATCGAGTCGAATCCAGCTCGTAAATGTTTGCCAAAAAAAAATTAAGGGGCTTTGAAAGTCAGCTGACTTTTCTTGTCGGGCTTGATCTTGTCGTTATTGGCTGCTAGAAAGGTTTCCGCACGACAGACGCGCATAAAACTTGGTCAATATTTTCAAGGATGATCAACAATAATTATCGAGTCAAATCTAGCTCGTAAATGTTTGCCAAAAAAAATTAATCGACTTTGAAAATCTGATGGGAACCGCAAGACCATCGTTGTTTTCGCATAGAAAGTTTTCCGCACGACAGACCCGCATAAAACTTGGTCAATATTTTCGAGGATGTTCAACAATAATTATCGAGTCGAATCCAGCTCGTAAATGTTTGCCAAAAAAAAATTAAGGGGCTTTGAAGGCCAGCAGACTTTTAATCTTGTCGTTATTGGCTGCTAGAAAGGTTTCCGCACGACAGGCGCGCATAAAACTTGGTTAATATTTTCAAGGATGATCAACAATAATTATCGAGTCAAATCTAGCTCGTAAATGTTTGCCAAAAAAAAATTAATCGACTTTAAAAATCTGATGGGAACCGCAAGACCATCGTTGTTTTCGCATAGAAAGTTTTCCGCACGACAGACCCGCATAAAACTTGGTCAATAATTTCGAGGATGTTCAACAATAATTACCGAGTCTAATCCAACTCGTAAATGTTTGCCAAAAAAAAATTAAGGGGCTTTGAAAGCCAGCTGACTTTTCTTGTCGGGCTTGATCTTGTCGTTATTCGCTGCTAGAATGGTTTCCGCACGACAGACGCGCATAAAACTTGGTCAATATTTTCAAGGATGATCAACAATAATTATCGAGTCAAATCTAGTTCGTAAATGTTTACCAAAAAAAAATTAATCGACTTTGAATATCTGATGGGAACCGCAAGACCATCGTTGTTTTCGCATAGAAAGTTTTCCGCACGACAGACCCGCATAAAACTTGGTCAATAATTTCGAGGATGTTCAACAATAATTATCGAGTCGAATCCAGCTCGTAAATGTTTGCCAAAAAAAATTAAGGGGCTTTGAAGGTCAGCTGACTTTTAATCTTGTCGTTATTGGCTGCTAGAAAGGTTTCCGCACGACAGACGCGCATAAAACTTGGTCAATATTTTCAAGGATGATCAACAATAATTATCGATTCAAATCTAGCTCGTAAATGTTTGCCAAAAAAAATTGATCGACTTTGAAAATCTGATGGGAACCGCAAGACCATCGTTGTTTTCGCATAGAAAGTTTTCCGCACGACAGACCCGCATAAAACTTGGTCAATAATTTCGAGTATGTTCAACAATAATTATCGAGTCGAATCCAGCTCGTAAATGTTTGCCAAAAAAAATTAAGGGGCTTTGAAGGTCAGCTGACTTTTAATCTTGTCGTTATTGGCTGCTAGAAAGGTTTCCGCACGACAGACGCGCATAAAACTTGGTCAATATTTTCAAGGATGATCAACAATAATTATCGAGTCAAATCTAGCTCGTAAATGTTTGCCAAAAAAAAATGATCGACTTTGAAAATCTGATGGGAACCGCAAGACCATCGTTGTTTTCGCATAGAAAGTTTTCCGCACGACAGACCCGCATAAAACTTGGTCAATAATTTCGAGGATGTTCAACAATAATTATCGAGTCGAATCCAGCTCGTAAATGTTTGCCAAAAAAAAATTAAGGGGCTTTGAAGGTCAGCTGACTTTTCTTGTCGGGCTTGATCTTGTCGTTATTCGCTGCTAGAAAGGTTTCCGCACGACAGACGCGCATAAAACTTGGTCAATATTTTCAAGGATGATCAACAATAATTATCGAGTCAAATCTAGATCGTGAATGTTTGCCAAAAAAAAATTAATCGACTTTGAAAATCTGATGGGAACCGCAAGACCATCGTTGTTTTCGCATAGAAAGTTTTCCGCACGACAGACCCGCATAAAACTTGGTCAATAATTTCGAGGATGTTCAACAATAATTATCGAGTCGAATCCAGCTCGTAAATGTTTGCCAAAAAAAAATTAAGGGGCTTTGAAGGTCAGCTGACTTTTCTTGTCGGGCTTGATCTTGTCGTTATTCGCTGCTAGAAAGGTTTCCGCACGACAGACGCGCATAAAACTTGGTCAATATTTTCAAGGATGATCAACAATAATTATCGAGTCAAATCTAGCTCGTAAATGTTTGCCAAAAAAAAATGATCGACTTTGAAAATCTGATGGGAACCGCAAGACCATCGTTGTTTTCGCATAGAAAGTTTTCCGCACGACAGATCCGCATAAAACTTGGTCAATAATTTCGAGGATGTTCAACAATAATTATCGAGTCGAATCCAGCTCGTAAATGTTTGCCAAAAAAAAATTAAGGGGCTTTGAAGGTCAGCTGACTTTTCTTGTCGGGCTTGATCTTGTCGTTATTCGCTGCTAGAAAGGTTTCCGCACGACAGACGCGCATAAAACTTGGTCAATATTTTCAAGGATGATCAACAATAATTATCGAGTCAAATCTAGCTCGTGAATGTTTGCCAAAAAAAAAAATTAATCGACTTTGAAAATCTGATGGGAACCGCAAGACCATCGTTGTTTTCGCATAGAAAGTTTTCCGCACGACAGACCCGCATAAAACTTGGTCAATAATTTCGAGGATGTTCAACAATAATTATCGAGTCGAATCCAGCACGTAAATGTTTGCCAAAAAAAAATTAAGGGGCTTTGAAGGTCAGCTGACTTTTCTTGTCGGGCTTGATCTTGTCGTTATTCGCTGCTAGAAAGGTTTCCGCACGACAGACGCGCATAAAACTTGGTCAATATTTTCAAGGATGATCAACAATAATTATCGAGTCAAATCTAGCTCGTAAATGTTTGCCAAAAAAAATTGATCGACTTTGAAAATCTGATGGGAACCGCAAGACCATCGTTGTTTTCGCATAGAAAGTTTTCCGCACGACAGACCCGCATAAAACTTGGTCAATAATTTCGAGGATGTTCAACAATAATTATCGCGTCGAATCCAGCTCGTAAAAGTTTGCCAAAAAAAATTAAGGGGCTTTGAAGTTCAGCTGACTTTTAATCTTGTCGTTAGTGGCTGCTAGAAAGGTTTCCGCACGACAGACGCGCATAAAACTTGGTCAATATTTTCAAGGATGATCAACAATAATTATCCAGTCAAATCTAGCTCGTAAATGTTTGCCAAAAAAAATTGATCGACTTTGAAAATCTGATGGGAACCGCAAGACCATCGTTGTTTTCGCATAGAAAGTTTTCCGCACGACAGACCCGCATAAAACTTGGTCAATAATTTCGAGGATGTTCAACAATAATTATCGAGTCGAACCCAGCTCGTAAATGTTTGCCAAAAAAAAATTAAGGGGCTTTGAAGGTCAGCTGACTTTTAATCTTGTCGTTATTGGCTGCTAGAAAGGTTTCCGCACGACAGACGCGCATAAAACTTGGTCAATATTTTCAA
Source organism: Ichneumon xanthorius (assembly GCA_917499995.1). Taxonomy (NCBI): domain Eukaryota; kingdom Metazoa; phylum Arthropoda; class Insecta; order Hymenoptera; family Ichneumonidae; genus Ichneumon; species Ichneumon xanthorius. The sequence continues at coordinate 876,407 of CAKJTD010000102.1, forward strand.
GGATGATCAACAATAATTATCGAGTCAAATCTAGCTCGTAAATGTTTGCCAAAAAAAATTGATCGACTTTGAAAATCTGATGGGAACCGCAAGACCATCGTTGTTTTCGCATAGAAAGTTTTCCGCACGACAGACCCGCATAAAACTTGGTCAATAATTTCGAGTATGTTCAACAATAATTATCGCGTCGAATCCAGCTCGTAAATGTTTGCCAAAAAAAATTAAGGGGCTTTGAAGGTCAGCTGACTTTTAATCTTGTCGTTATTGGCTGCTAGAAAGGTTTCCGCACGACAGACGCGCATAAAACTTGGTCAATATTTTCAAGGATGATCAACAATAATTATCCAGTCAAATCTAGCTCGTAAATGTTTGCCAAAAAAAATTGATCGACTTTGAAAATCTGATGGGAACCGCAAGACCATCGTTGTTTTCGCATAGAAAGTTTTCCGCACGACAGACCCGCATAAAACTTGGTCAATAATTTCGAGGATGTTCAACAATAATTATCGAGTCGAATCCAGCTCGTAAATGTTTGCCAAAAAGAAATTAAGGGGCTTCGAATATTAGGTGGATTTTAATTTCGTCGTTATTGGCTCCTAGAAAGTTTTCCGCACGACAGACGCGCATAAAACTTGGTCAATACTTTCGAGGATGTTCAACAATAATTATCGAGTCGAATCCAGCTCGTAAATGTTTGCCAAAAAAAAATTAATGGACTTTGAAAAAGTGATGGGAACCGCAAGACCATCGTTGTTTTCGCATAGAAAGTTTTCCGCACGACAGACCCGCATAAAACTTGGTCAACAATTTCGAGGATGTTCAACAATAATTATCGAGTCGAATCCAGCTCGTAAATGTTTGCCAAAAAAAAATTAAGGGGCTTTGAAGGTCAGCTGACTTTTAATCTTGTCGTTATTGGCTGCTAGAAAGGTTTCCGCACGACAGACGCGCATAAAACTTGGTCAATACTTTCGAGGATGTTCAACAATAATTATCGAGTCGAATCCAGCTCGTAAATGTTTGCCAAAAAAAAAATAAATGGACTTTGAAAATCTGATGGGAACCGCAAGACCATCGTTGTTTTCGCATAGAAAGTTTTCCGCACGACAGACCCGCATAAAACTTGGTCAATGATTTCGAGGATGTTCAACAATAATTATCGAGTCGAATCCAGCTCGTAAATGTTTGCCAAAAAAAATTAAGGGGCTTTGAAGGTGAGCTGACTTTTAATCTTGTCGTTATTTGCTGCTAGAAAGGTTTCCGCACGACAGACGCGCATAAACTTGGTCAATATTTTCAAGGATGATCAACAATAATTATCGAGTCAAATCTAGCTCGTAAATGTTTGCCAAAAAAAATTAATCGACTTTGAAAATCTGATGGGAACCGCAAGACCATCGTTGTTTTCGCATAGAAAGTTTTCCGTACGACAGACCCGCATAAAACTTGGTCAATAATTTCGAGCATGTTCAACAATAATTATCGCGTCGAATCCAGCTCGTAAATGTTTGCCAAAAAAAAATTAAGGGGCTTTGAAGGTGAGCTGACTTTTAATGTTGTCGTTATTGGCTGCTAGAAAGGTTTCTGCACGACAGACGCTCATAAAACTTGGTCAATATTTTCAAGGATGATCAACAATAATTATCAAGTCAAATCTAGTTCGTAAATGTTTTCCAAAAAAAAATTAATCGACTTTGAAAATCTGATGGGAACCGCAAGACCATCGTTGTTTTCGCATAGAAAGTTTTCCGCACGACAGACCCGCATAAAACTTGGTCAATAATTTCGATGATGTTCAACAATAATTATCGAGTCGAATCCAGCTCGTAAATGTTTGCCAAAAAAAAATTAAGGGGCTTTGAAGGTCAGCTGACTTTTAATCTTGTCGTTATTGGCTGCTAGAAAGGTTTCCGCACGACAGACGCGCATAAAACTTGGTCAATATTTTCAAGGATGATCAACAATAATTATCGAGTCAAATCTAGCTCGTGAATGTTTGCCAAAAAAAAATTAATCGACTTTGAAAATCTGATGGGAACCGCAAGACCATCGTTGTTTTCGCATAGAAAGTTTTCCGCACGACAGACCCGCATAAAACTTGGTCAATAATTTCGAGGATATTCAACAATAATTATCGAGTCGAATCCAGCTCGTAAATGTTTGCCAAAAAAAAATTAAGAGGCTTTGAAGGTGAGCTGACTTTTAATCTTGTCGTTATTGGCTCCTAGAAAGTTTTCCGCACGACAGACCCGCATAAAACTTGGTCAATAATTTCGAGGATGTTCAACAATAATTATCGAGTCAAATCTAGCTCGTAAATGTTTGCCAAAAAAAATTAATCGACTTTGAAAATCTGCTGGGAACCGGAAGACCATCGTTGTTTTCGTATAGAAAGTTTTCCGCACGACAGACTCGCATAAAACTTGGTCAATAATTTCGAGGATGTTCAACAATAATTATCGAGTCGAATCCAGCTCGTAAATGTTCGCCAAAAAAAATTAATCGACTTTGAAAATCTGCTGGGAACCGGAAGACCATCGTTGTTTTCGCATAGAAAGTTTTCCGCACGACAGACTCGCATAAAACTTGGTCAATAATTTCGAGGATGTTCAACAATAATTATCGAGTCGAATCCAGCTCGTAAATGTTTGCCAAAAAAAATTAAGGGGCTTTGAAGTTCAGCTGACTTTTAATCTTGTCGTTATTGGCTGCTAGAAAGGTTTCCGCACGATAGACGCGCATAAAACTTGGTCAATATTTTCAAGGATGATCAACAATAATTATCGAGTCAAATCTAGCTCGTAAATGTTCGCCAAAAAAAATTAATCGACTTTGAAAATCTGATGGGAACCGCAAGACCATCGTTGTTTTCGCATAGAAAGTTTTCCGCACGACAGACCCGCATAAAACTTGGTCAATATTTTCGAGGATGTTCAACAATAATTATCGAGTCGAATCCAGCTCGTAAATGTTTGCCAAAAAAAAATTAAGGGGCTTTGAAGGCCAGCAGACTTTTAATCTTGTCGTTATTGGCTGCTAGAAAGGTTTCCGCACGACAGGCGCGCATAAAACTTGGTTAATATTTTCAAGGATGATCAACAATAATTATCGAGTCAAATCTAGCTCGTAAATGTTTGCCAAAAAAAAATTAATCGACTTTGAAAATCTGATGGGAACCGCAAGACCATCGTTGTTTTCGCATAGAAAGTTTTCCGCACGACAGACCCGCATAAAACTTGGTCAATAATTTCGAGGATGTTCAACAATAATTATCGAGTCGAAGCCAGCTCGTAAATGTTTGCCAAAAAAAAATTAAGAGGCTTTGAAGGTCAGCTGACTTTTCTTGTCGGGCTTGATCTTGTCGTTATTCGCTGCTAGAAAGGTTTCCGCACGACAGACGCGCATAAAACTTGGTCAATATTTTCAAGGATGATCAACAATAATTATCGAGTCAAATCTAGCTCGTGAATGTTTGCCAAAAAAAAAAATTAATCGACTTTGAAAATCTGATGGGAACCGCAAGACCATCGTTGTTTTCGCATAGAAAGTTTTCCGCACGACAGACCCGCATAAAACTTGGTCAATAATTTCGAGGATGTTCAACAATAATTATCGAGTCGAATCCAGCTCGTAAATGTTTGCCAAAAAAAATTAAGGGGCTTTGAAGATGAGCTGACTTTTAATCTTGTCGTTATTCGCTGCTAGAAAGGTTTCCGCATGACAGACGCGCATAAAACTTGTTCAATATTTTCAAGGATGATCAACAATAATTATCGAGTCAAATCTAGCTCGTAAATGTTTGCCAAAAAAAATTAATCGACTTTGAAAACCTGATGGGAACCGCAAGACCATCGTGGTTTTCGCATAGAAAGTTTTCCGCACGACAGACCCGCATAAAACTTGGTCAATAATTTCGAGGATGTTCAACAATAATTATCGCGTCGAATCCAGCTCGTAAATGTTTGCCAAAAAAAAATTAAGGGGCTTTGAAAGTGAGCTGACTTTTAATCTTGTCGTTATTGGCTGCTAGAAAGGTTTCCGCACGACAGACGCTCATAAAACTTGGTCAATATTTTCAAGGATGATCAACAATAATTATCGAGTCAAATCTAGTTCGTAAATGTTTGCCAAAAAAAAATTAATCGACATTGAAAATCTGATGGGAACCGCAAGACCATCGTTGTTTTCGCATAGAAAGTTTTCCGCACGACAGACCCGCATAAAACTTGGTCAATAATTTCGAGGATGTTCAACAATAATTATCGAGTCGAATCCAGCTCGTAAATGTTTGCCAAAAAGAAATTAAGGGGCTTCGAATATTAGGTGGATTTTAATTTCGTCGTTAATGGCTCCTAGAAAGTTTTCCGCACGACAGACGCGCATAAAACTTGGTCAATACTTTCGAGGATGTTCAACAATAATTATCGAGTCGAATCCAGCTCGTAAATGTTTGCCAAAAAAAATTAATGGACTTTCAAAATCTGATGGGAACCGCAAGACCAACAATAATGATCAACAATAATTATCGAGTCAAATCTAGCTCGTAAATGTTTGCCAAAAAAAATTAATCGACTTTGAAAATCTGATGGGAACCGCAAGACCATCGTTGTTTTCGCATAGAAAGTTTTCCGCACGACAGACCCGCACAAAACGTGGTCAATAATTTCGAGGATGTTCAACAATAATTATCGAGTTGAATCCAGCTCGTAAATGTTTGCCAAAAACAAATTAAGGGGCTTTGAAGGTCAGCTGACTTTTCTTGTCGGGCTTGATCTTGTCGTTATTCGCTGCTAGAAAGGTTTCCGCACGACAGACGCGCATAAAACTTGGTCAATATTTTCAAGGATGATCAACAATAATTATCGAGTCAAATCTAGCTCGTGAATGTTTGCCAAAAAAAAATTAATCGACTTTGAAAATCTGATGGGAACCGCAAGACCATCGTTGTTTTCGCATAGAAAGTTTTCCGCACGACAGACCCGCATAAAACTTGGTCAATAATTTCGAGGATGTTCAACAATAATTATCGAGTCGAATCCAGCTCGTAAATGTTTGCCAAAAAAAATTAAGGGGCTTTGAAGTTCAGCGACTTTTAATCTTGTCGTTATTCGCTGCTAGAAAGGTTTCCGCACGACAGACGCGCATAAAACTTGGTCAATATTTTCAAGGATGATCAACAATAATTATCGAGTCAAATCTAGCTCGTAAATGTTTGCCAAAAAAAATTAATCGACTTTGAAAACCTGATGGGAACCGCAAGACCATCGTGGTTTTCGCATAGAAAGTTTTCCGCACGACAGACCCGCATAAAACTTGGTCAATAATTTCGAGGATGTTCAACAATAATTATCGCGTCGAATCCAGCTCGTAAATGTTTGCCAAAAAAAAATTAAGGGGCTTTGAAGGTGAGCTGACTTTTAATCTTGTCGTTATTGGCTGCTAGAAAGGTTTCCGCACGACAGACGCTCATAAAACTTGGTCAATATTTTCAAGGATGATCAACAATAATTATCGAGTCAAATCTAGTTCGTAAATGTTTGCCAAAAAAAAATTAATCGACATTGAAAATCTGATGGGAACCGCAAGACCATCGTTGTTTTCGCATAGAAAGTTTTCCGCACGACAGACCCGCATAAAACTTGGTCAATAATTTCGAGGATGTTCAACAATAATTATCGAGTCGAATCCAGCTCGTAAATGTTTGCCAAAAAGAAATTAAGGGGCTTCGAATATTAGGTGGATTTTAATTTCGTCGTTAATGGCTCCTAGAAAGTTTTCCGCACGACAGACGCGCATAAAACTTGGTCAATACTTTCGAGGATGTTCAACAATAATTATCGAGTCGAATCCAGCTCGTAAATGTTTGCCAAAAAAAATTAATGGACTTTCAAAATCTGATGGGAACCGCAAGACCAACAATAATGATCAACAATAATTATCGAGTCAAATCTAGCTCGTAAATGTTTGCCAAAAAAAATTAATCGACTTTGAAAATCTGATGGGAACCGCAAGACCATCGTTGTTTTCGCATAGAAAGTTTTCCGCACGACAGACCCGCACAAAACGTGGTCAATAATTTCGAGGATGTTCAACAATAATTATCGAGTTGAATCCAGCTCGTAAATGTTTGCCAAAAAAAAATTAAGGGGCTTTGAAGGTCAGCTGACTTTTCTTGTCGGGCTTGATCTTGTCGTTATTCGCTGCTAGAAAGGTTTCCGCACGACAGACGCGCATAAAACTTGGTCAATATTTTCAAGGATGATCAACAATAATTATCGAGTCAAATCTAGCTCGTGAATGTTTGCCAAAAAAAAATTAATCGACTTTGAAAATCTGATGGGAACCGCAAGACCATCGTTGTTTTCGCATAGAAAGTTTTCCGCACGACAGACCCGCATAAAACTTGGTCAATAATTTCGAGGATGTTCAACAATAATTATCGAGTCGAATCCAGCTCGTAAATGTTTGCCAAAAAAAATTAAGGGGCTTTGAAGTTCAGCGACTTTTAATCTTGTCGTTATTCGCTGCTAGAAAGGTTTCCGCACGACAGACGCGCATAAAACTTGGTCAATATTTTCAAGGATGATCAACAATAATTATCGAGTCAAATCTAGCTCGTAAATGTTTGTAAAAAAAAATTAATCGACTTTGAAAACCTGATGGGAACCGCAAGACCATCGTTGTTTTCGCATAGAAAGTTTTCCGCACGACAGACCCGCATAAAACTTGGTCAACAATGTCGAGGATGTTCAACAATAATTATCGCGTCGAATCCAGCTCGTAAATGTTTGCCAAAAAAAAATTAAGGGGCTTTGAAGGTGAGCTGACTTTTAATCTTGTCGTTATTGGCTGCTAGAAAGGTTTCCGCACGACAGACGCTCATAAAACTTGGTCAATATTTTCAAGGATGATCAACAATAATTATCGAGTCAAATCTAGTTCGTAAATGTTTGCCAAAAAAAAATTAATCGACTTTGAAAATCTGATGGGAACCGCAAGACCATCGTTGTTTTCGCATAGAAAGTTTTCCGCACGACAGACCCGCATAAAACTTGGTCAACAATGTCGAGGATGTTCAACAATAATTATCGACTCGAATCCAGCTCGTAAATGTTTGCCAAAAAAAAATTAAGGGGCTTTGAAGGTCAGCTGACTTTTAATCATGTCGTTATTCGCTGCTAGAAAGGTTTCCGCACGACAGACGCGCATAAAACTTGGTCAATAATTTCGAGGATGTTCAACAATAATTATCGAGTCGAATCCAGCTCATAAATGTTTGCCAAAAAAAAATTAAGAGGCTTTGAAGGTCAGCTGACTTTTAATCTTGTCGTTATTGGCTCCTAGAAAGTTTTCCGCACGACAGACCCCCATAAAACTTGGTCAATAATTTCGAGGATGTTCAACAATAATTATCGAGTCAAATCTAGCTCGTAAATGTTTGCCAAAAAAAAATTAATCGACTTTGAAAATCTGCTGGGAACCGGAAGACCATCGTTGTTTTCGCATAGAAAGTTTTCCGCACGTCAGACTCGCATAAAACTTGGTCAATAATTTCGAGGATGTTCAACAATAATTATCGAGTCGAATCCAGCTCGTAAATGTTTGCCAAAAAAAATTAAGGGGCTTTGAAGTTCAGCGACTTTTAATCTTGTCGTTATTCGCTGCTAGAAAGGTTTCCGCACGACAGACGCGCATAAAACTTGGTCAATATTTTCAAGGATGATCAACAATAATTATCGAGTCAAATCTAGCTCGTAAATGTTTGCCAAAAAAAATTAATCGACTTTGAAAACCTGATGGGAACCGCAAGACCATCGTTGTTTTCGCATAGAAAGTTTTCCGCACGACAGACCCGCATAAAACTTGGTCAATAATTTCGAGGATGTTCAACAATAATTATCGCGTCGAATCCAGCTCGTAAATGTTTGCCAAAAAAAAATTAAGGGGCTTTGAAGGTCAGCTGACTTTTAATCATGTCGTTATTCGCTGCTAGAAAGGTTTCCGCACGACAGACGCGCATAAAACTTGGTCAATATTTTCAAGGATGATCAACAATAATTATCGAGTCAAATCTAGCTCGTGAATGTTTGCCAAAAAAAAAAATTAATCGACTTTGAAAATCTGATGGGAACCGCAAGACCATCGTTGTTTTCGCATAGAAAGTTTTCCGCACGACAGACCCGCATAAAACTTGGTCAATAATTTCGAGGATGTTCAACAATAATTATCGCGTCGAATCCAGCTCGTAAATGTTTGCCAAAAAAAAATTAAGGGGCTTTGAAGGTCAGCTGACTTTTAATCATGTCGTTATTCGCTGCTAGAAAGTTTTCCGCACGACAGACCCGCATAAAACTTGGTCAATAATTTCGAGGATGTTCAACAATAATTATCGACTCGAATCCAGCTCGTAAATGTTTGCCAAAAAAAAATTAAGGGGCTTTGAAGGTCAGCTGACTTTTAATCATGTCGTTATTCGCTGCTAGAAAGGTTTCCGCACGACAGACGCGCATAAAACTTGGTCAATAATTTCGAGGATGTTCAACAATAATTATCGAGTCGAATCCAGCTCATAAATGTTTGCCAAAAAAAAATTAAGAGGCTTTGAAGGTCAGCTGACTTTTAATCTTGTCGTTATTGGCTCCTAGAAAGTTTTCCGCACGACAGACCCCCATAAAACTTGGTCAATAATTTCGAGGATGTTCAACAATAATTATCGAGTCAAATCTAGCTCGTAAATGTTTGCCAAAAAAAAATTAATCGACTTTGAAAATCTGCTGGGAACCGGAAGACCATCGTTGTTTTCGCATAGAAAGTTTTCCGTACGTCAGACTCGCATAAAACTTGGTCAATAATTTCGAGGATGTTCAACAATAATTATCGAGTCGAATCCAGCTCGTAAATGTTTGCCAAAAAAAAGTTAAGGGGCTTTGAAGTTCAGCGACTTTTAATCTTGTCGTTATTCGCTGCTAGAAAGGTTTCCGCACGACAGACGCGCATAAAACTTGGTCAATATTTTCAAGGATGATCAACAATAATTATCGAGTCAAATCTAGCTCGTAAATGTTTGCCAAAAAAAATTAATCGACTTTGAAAACCTGATGGGAACCGCAAGACCATCGTTGTTTTCGCATAGAAAGTTTTCCGCACGACAGACCCGCATAAAACTTGGTCAATAATTTCGAGGATGTTCAACAATAATTATCGCGTCGAATCCAGCTCGTAAATGTTTGCCAAAAAAAAATTAAGGGGCTTTGAAGGTCAGCTGACTTTTAATCATGTCGTTATTCGCTGCTAGAAAGGTTTCCGCACGACAGACGCGCATAAAACTTGGTCAATATTTTCAAGGATGATCAACAATAATTATCGAGTCAAATCTAGCTCGTGAATGTTTGCCAAAAAAAAAATTAATCGACTTTGAAAATCTGATGGGAACCGCAAGACCATCGTTGTTTTCGCATAGAAAGTTTTCCGCACGACAGACCCGCATAAAACTTGGTCAATCATTTCGAGGATGTTCAACAATAATTATCGAGTCGAATCCAGCTCGTAAATGTTTGCCAAAAAAAATTAAGGGGCTTTGAAGGTCAGCTGACTTTTAATCTTGTCGTTATTGGCTGCTATAAAGGTTTCCGCACGACAGACGCGCGTAAAACTTGGTCAATATTTTCAAGGATGATCAACAATAATTATCGAGTCAAATCTAGCTCGTAAATGTTTGCCAAAAAAAATTGATCGACTTTGAAAATCTGATGGGAACCGCAAGACCATCGTTGTTTTCGCATAGAAAGTTTTCCGCACGACAGACCCGCATAAAACTTGGTCAATAATTTCGAGGATGTTCAACAATAATTATCGACTCGAAGCCAGCTCGTAAATGTTTGCCAAAAAAAAATTAAGGGGCTTTGAAGGTCAGCTGACTTTTAATCTTGTCGTTATTGGCTGCTAGAAAGGTTTCCGCACGACAGACGCGCGTAAAACTTGGTCAATATTTTCAAGGATGATCAACAATAATTATCGAGTCTAATCTAGCTCGTAAATGTTTGCCAAAAAAAATTGATCGACTTTGAAAATCTGATGGGAACCGCAAGACCATCGTTGTTTTCGCATAGAAAGTTTTCCGCACGACAGACCCGCATAAAACTTGGTCAATAATTTCGAGGATGTTCAACAATAATTATCGAGTCGAATCCAGCTCGTAAATGTTTGCCAAAAAAAAATTAAGGGGCTTTGAAGGTCAGCTGACTTTTAATCTTGTCGTTATTCGCTGCTAGAAAGGTTTCCGCACGACAGACGCGCATAAAACTTGGTCAATATTTTCAAGGATGATCAACAATAATTATCGAGTCAAATCTAGCTCGTGAATGTTTGCCAAAAAAAAATTAATCGACTTTGAAAATCTGATGGGAACCGCAAGACCATCGTTGTTTTCGCATAGAAAGTTTTCCGCACGACAGACCCGCATAAAACTTGGTCAATAATTTCGAGGATGTTCAACAATAATTATCGAGTCGAATCCAGCTCGTAAATGTTTGCCAAAAAAAATTAAGGGGCTTTGAAGTTCAGCTGACTTTTAATCTTGTCGTTATTGGCTGCTAGAAAGGTTTCCGCACGACAGACGCGCATAAAACTTGGTCAATATTTTCAAGGATGATCAACAATAATTATCGAGTCAAATCTAGCTCGTAAATGTTTGCCAAAAAAAATTGATCGACTTTGAAAATCTGATGGGAACCGCAAGACCATCGTTGTTTTCGCATAGAAAGTTTTCCGCACGACAGACCCGCATAAAACTTGGTCAATCATTTCGAGGATGTTCAACAATAATTATCGAGTCGAATCCAGCTCGTAAATGTTTGCCAAAAAAAATTAAGGGGCTTTGAAGGTCAGCTGACTTTTAATCTTGTCGTTATTGGCTGCTAGAAAGGTTTCCGCACGACAGACGCGCGTAAAACTTGGTCAATATTTTCAAGGAAGATCAACAATAATTATCGAGTCAAATCTAGCTCGTAAATGTTTGCCAAAAAAAATTGATCGACTTTGAAAATCTGATGGGAACCGCAAGACCATCGTTGTTTTCGCATAGAAAGTTTTCCGCACGACAGACCCGCATAAAACTTGGTCAATAATTTCGAGGATGTTCAACAATAATTATCGAGTCAAATCTAGCTCGTAAATGTTTGCCAAAAAAAATTAATCGCCTTTGAAAATCCGCTGGGACCGCAAGCGCATCGTTGCATTTGTATGGAACCACAACCATTTGTATGGAGACAGTTGTGAATTGCTTAGGATGCTTAATAATTATTTGGAGCATGCCCCCGGCTTGTAACTACATCCATTTCTATTCATATTAAAATACGAGGTCAATTGGTAGGTTATCTACATTGAATATACGAATGACAGTTGAGGTCATTTCGTTGTTACAACGTTGCGAACTTTAGTGACATCACAGAACAATTATACACCCTCACTCAAGAGCGGGATGTCAGGCGCACGTACCGTTGTAATGTAACCCGGTATTATGTACAAAATAAGCTCCTCCTATTCGCGAACGAACAGAGAGAGGCTAGGCGGAATACAGTTAGCAGAGTGATTGTACCTAGAAGAAATACGTCTATAGGAAGGAAATGTCATGACTACCTAGCAGCCAGAATATTTAACGCGATGCCACCAGAAATAAGAATGGGGATACATGTGGGTGAGATTGGTAGTCTAACAAAAGCGATAGGATGGATTGAATCGGCGCCGGAGGCCGCGATCAACGAAGCGTTCAAGTAGGACGAATTATTGTGGTAGTTTAAGGAAAAGTTTATGTACGGGGTATTACCCCTCTCTTGTAAAAAGAAAATTAAAACAAGGAGTAGGCGAACTCTGTGATACCCACGAACGAGCAAATCTTCCTTCTGTGGTCTAAACATTCCTAGAGTTTAATGCGTAGACATTATATTATATTGTATATATCATGTTATTAATTAAGAAAATCTGTGGAATTATGTAAACAATAAACAAAACAAACAAAACAAACTCCCGAACTTTCCACTCCCTCGTTTTTGGGGGGAATTTATGTAACTTATATATGAAAAGTGCTACGAGTTTATGTAACTCATGTATGAAAAGTGCTACTTTATGTGGCTGCCGGCCCTGACATAAAGTGGCGCTTTTCAATAAGCCGTATCGTAAATACTCAAACCGTATCGTAAGTACTCAAATCGTATCGTAAATACTGAAACTGTATCGTAAATACTCGAAACCGTATCGAAAATACTGTGCGCAGGCGCAGACGAGTAATTTTTTACGCAACTCGAGTGGTCCCGCGTCACGTCTCGCGTGAATATACCAGGTTATCTCGAACGACTCCTTTCAATCTAACTCCAGTATTAGCATCTTGTTTCGTGTTTCTCGTGCAATAAAAATGAGTGGACATAAAAGAAAAATTGAAGGGCTCGATCGAGACGAGACGTCGGAGGAAGATATTGTTACGACGTGCAAATAAATGAAAATTCTTAATAAAATTGTATCGTTTCATCTCGGGGGGCTCCGCCCCTCGAACCCCCCGAACCCCCCCCCCCCTGCTGTGTCCCTCGACCCCGCTTTGTCACTGTATCGCTTGACATACATTCGTTACATAAAATAGTATGCGATACTCGTTCGGTGCAGCGGAATTTATGAGAAGGCTGCGAGTGAGTCGCACTCGTCGCACTCGTACCACAGAGAGCACTCGCCCGAAACGCACTCGTAGCCCAGAGGGCACTCGCCTTCGGCTCGTGCCTCCGTGCTACTCGTGCGGCTCGTGCGACTCACTTCGCAGCCTTCTCATAAACTCCGCTTTACCGCACTCGTATCGCAAAGTACTATTGATTGATTGTTGATTGGCTAAAAGGGTAGCGTCCCCCGCAGGTAAGTACGAGGCGTCGAGCCGCCGTACCGGGCGGATACTCGCACAAAGAACTCTAACGGTCAATCCGTCGTAAAACATTTGGTCGAAAGACGCCGTACCTCGGACTTTCCAATAATAAAACAATCTAGTAATAAAACATCTGGACGCCAAAAGTTCCTTCGCGGACTTTCCCGTTAAATAAGCGAAGGGTGAAATGTTGTAAAAAGGCTCCTCTGAGGCTATTCGATTGTCGCTATACTATATTGCTTAAACATGAATATTTTCTGAATGTATAACGCGTATGCAATTATCCAAGATATATAAAATATTAATCTACACTGCATTCTGTGATGCTGGGGACTGAACAGTCCCACGACGATGCTGTTCCGTTGATCGGTGGCTTGAGATCGCTGAGATGATCGGGGACGAAATCCCAAGTCTTGCAGGGAAGGGTGAAGTCGGCTGATGAGGGATTTAACCGGATCCCGCTCGATGGTTTTCCCAGTCGTTCCGCTGCCGGCCAGGTGATTCTTCGGACTCAGATGGTTGCCTCTTTGTTTCGGGAATGGAGTATTTACCCAGTCGCCTATGTGCGCTGGAATGTATAGAGCGGGTAAGCACGTCGCGCGGTGCCCTTACTTTGCCGTATACGTTACCTCAAGAGATGCTGCGTTGATAGATCGATTGCGCGGCACAACACGGGAAACGTTCAAAACTGCGAACTTGACACACGAGTGCCGGAACATCGGAGTATATAATTTTACGTATAACGTATTGACCCATGTCCATTCGATAGACGACTGAGACAGAGTCGTACCGGAAATCTCGGAGATCGGCACGCGCCCGGCGCGACATTATTCGTGGGGGGGGGGGGGGGGGGGCAAGGTGCGGGCGGCACCGGTACTCGGTGGGAATTCGGGTAGGTCCGCTTGATGACCGATCGTCGGACGGACGCTCGTGACTCGCGAGAGGGCGATGCCCGGCCCGGGCGCAGGCGGGCGGTTGCAAATTATATTACAAGCCTCGTTTCCGAGATTACTTCGTAGGTGTTTAGAGAATGTAATTTTCGTTTATTTTAATTTTATTTTTTTTTTTTTGACATAATACGGAACACCGGTTCCTTAACATATCGATTCATCAATTAACGGCAAAACTATAGATGCTACTTCTTTGGTTTATCCTTCCCTTTCAGAAAAGCTAGAGCAAAGCAACTGCTTGCAACCGTTACTGGACGATTGTAAAATGTCGCAAAGACATTAGATCTTTCAGACCAACCCGCAGTGCGTCTTATCGTATCAATATCCACTCCTCTCAGGAGGGCCGACGATGTCGCTGCGTGCTTCAAACTGTATGCTGAAAACATACTGACATCGATGCCGGCTGACCCTAAGAGAGCTTTTATCCAGCGACTAATGGTTTGTGTCGATGCTGCTTGATGCTGTTTTTTGACCGTTATAAATAAGCGCTTCTCATTTAGGCGAATATCGCGCGTCCTTTCGACGTATGCGAGCATTGCGCTCGCTACGCAGAGATTTGGAGTATCCTTGAAAAATGGAAGGCTTAGTAAAGGCTGATAACCGGTATAGGCCTCGACGTATTAACCCTCTTCGGGATTATGATCTCGAGTGCATTCGAACATTTTTTAATATTCTCTGTGTCGATAAGCGAGAAAGTCTGGGGCCGATGTGCCGTGCTCAGAGCTAAGAGAGAAATGGTTTTTCCGTCAATTGCTGAAGATTCGGCGCGTTATTTTCTGGCAATTCTTCGAGGTAGTTGAGAACTATGTCCGGGTCCCACGTCTCAGCTCATTTCGGTCTCGACGGTCTAAGCTTGAATATCGCTTTGAAGAAACGTTGTACGAGCGGGTTCTTGCCGATTTCTTCCCGACAGATGAGTGAGATGGCAGAGCGTGTTGTATTTAGCGTTCCGTACGACGCCCCGCCGTGGTATCGAGATGCCAGAAAGGAGAGTACCGACTCCGACGTAGGGATGCGCGATGTTTGTCGATTAATCGGAGGTACCGATACTTTTATTCGATTAATCGATTATAATTGGTCGATATTTTTGACGGGCGATTAATCGATTTTCGATTTTTTTAATGCAACATCGATGTAGCAATCTAAAAGAGATGGTTATCTCATTTAAACATTTTTTATTTTGTTTTACGCACACCACGTATTTAGGGACGGTCAGCGTTACAGCGAAAGTACTTCCATATATTTTGCGACGTGACGACCCTACCCCCTAGTAGATCTCGGAATTTGGTCTCTAGATAAAGCGATCGTATCCCACCTGTTTTGTGCTTTGGCGCTTCCCGTTCTCGATTATCATTGGTCACAATTTACCGCCATTTATGCTCGCTATCCCAATCAGACATTATTTTGCCGGCCTGCGTTAAGCGCCTAAAATCAGACTGATCGAGCTACAACGCAAGAGATCGCATATCGACAAGTGGTGTATGACAAAAAAATAAATTTATATAAATAATAATCACGCTCGATTCTTTACGAGATTGACAAAAAACAGTGTAACAACACAAATGCGCAATGGAACCTCAAGACAGTATGTACTAAGTAGTTTTTTTTCTCGATAGAGTCTGTCACATAACCTCCAACAACTACAATTTTGTTTAAATTCTCATTATTCTGATGACAAATTTTTGTAATTTTGTACAGCGGACCATGCTGAATATCCGCAAAGGGCATCGAAAGAACCGCCCACGCCAAATGCATCAAGTTTGAACAGTTCGGGCGTAACTAAGAGTAAACCTGAGTAAGTTTGTTAATCCTTACATAACCGTCGGTATTTCTTGTAAATTCCTTCTCTTTCCTTTCTTATAAGGGTTATTCTAACACACATCCTTTTGCATTTTAAAGGTCTGAACATTCCAGTGCGGTGTGGCAATACTTTGAGAAAGAGACTAATGGCACAGCGCGATGTACCATTTGCAATAAAGTGTGTAAACATAGCGGCAACACAACGAACTTGAATCAGCATCTTTCTACAAGTCACGCGGTGTTTTATTCAGCGGTGATCGGAAAGAAGCGAAAAGTTAACAGAACTTCGGAATCGAGCGATGAGTCGATAGATGATCCACCACAGCCAAAACGAACAAAAGTCAAACCACAGGTAAAAACGAATATAAATAAATACAAGTAAATAGTCAAGTATAGCATATCCAGTAATGACTAAGATGATCAGTAATGACGAATAATGACTGATATGTACCTTTAATAAAATAACGAAAATAACAAATATTTTTTTATTACAGGGAACGTTGACTAGAATCGACGAAGCATTCGAGCGTACCAATTCGTTCTTGGGTATATATAAAGTTTTTTAAATCTTGTAAAATAAATGTTTGACCATTCAACAACAGAATTGATTTTATTTTTACAGAGGGAGGCAAAACTTCTGACAAAATTACAAATGCTTCAGATTTTTATGTTTATTTTGACTTTTGCACATTTTTCCATGTAAAAAACAAGAAAAATCAAAATAAAGATAAAAATCTGAAAAAATTCATACGTATTCCGAAAAATGAACGAAGCATTTTTATTTAAAAAAAAAGTTGAGTTACCAAATATTTTGATGAACAATTTTTTTTCAACAATTTGTTAATAACATTTTGAAATTATTATTATGCAAAATGAATCTTTTCAGTGCCTATAATAAGTATGAATTTTTTCAGATTTTTATAACATTGGGAAGTGTTTGCAATTCTTGCCCGAATTTCTCGAATTTAGGCGTACACCACTTGCTCCTACCTCCTTAAATTCAGTCATCGAAGCCTTCAATTTGGACAAGTCCAGGATCACAGCAGTGGTTACGGATAGTGCGGCGAACATTAAAAAGCATTACGCGACTTTGTGGGACAGGACAAACATTTGGCCTGCTTCGCACACACTTTATCACATCTTGTACCAGATGTACTGGCATCTATGCCAGCCGTGCGGGAGACAATTTCAAAAGTGAAAGCCATCGTCACAGTTACAAGAAGAAGTGTCGCAGCTTGCGACGAATTAAAGAAGCTACAGCTTCGGGACGGCAAAACGGAAAGAACCACATTGAAATTTATTCAAGACGTTGCTACACGCTGGAACTCGACGCTCTACATGCTGGAAAGGTTTCTGGCTCTCGAGGAATACGTTTATCCAGTTATATCTAAGTGCCCAACAGCACCGGATATGTTGAAACGAGAAGAAACGCAAATGCTGAAAGATGTAGTGTCGCTCATGAAACCAGTCGAGAGTGTTATCACTGAAGTTAGTGGAGATTCCTATCCAACATGCAGCGTCATCATCCCGCTAGTTCACTGCCTCGAAGTTGCGAATTTGGCCTGCTTCGCACACACTTTATCACATCTTGTACCAGATGTACTGGCATCTATGCCAGCCGTGCGGGACACAATTTCAAAAGTGAAAGCCATCGTCACAGTTACAAGAAGAAGTGTCGCAGCTTGCGACGAATTAAAGAAGCTACAGCTTCGGGACGGCAAAACGGAAAGAACCACATTGAAATTTATTCAAGACGTTGCTACACGCTGGAACTCGACGCTCTACATGCTGGAAAGGTTTCTGGCTCTCGAGGAATACGTTTATCCAGTTATATCTAAGTGCCCAACAGCACCGGATATGTTGAAACGAGAAGAAACGCAAATGCTGAAAGATGTAGTGTCGCTCATGAAACCAGTCGAGAGTGTTATCACTGAAGTTAGTGGAGACTCCTATCCAACATGCAGCGTCATCATCCCGCTAGTTCACTGCCTCGAAGTTGCTATTCGAGAATGCAAGCCGTCAACAAAGTACGGAGACGAGTTCAAAGAAAAGCTTCAAGCAACGATCGATCGTCGCTTTAAAGACTTCGAATTGCATACAATTCTGGCTATATCAAACATACTAGATCCGAGATTCAAGAAACTTCATTTTCACAGTGCACTGGCTGCTTCTTCTGCAATATCGCGAATTAACGATTGTATGAAGAAGGATACCCTTCAAAAAAGTGCGACAAGATGCCCGTTCAACCGGCGGAAAAGAACAGTCTCTGTGGCTTTCACGACCACTTAGTCGCGACGAAAGGTGACTTTAACACTCACACCGAAGACGTGAGTTTTGAAGTAAGGCAGTATTTGAGCCAGTCAGTCATCCCGCGCCACGAAGACCCCCTCCAATACTGGTCATCGATTAAACTCGCATTTCCGGCATTGTACAAGTTGGCAATGAAATACGTTAGCATTGTTGGAACGTCGGTGCCATTCGAACGGCTGTTTTCTCAAGCTGGTGACATTAAAACGGATAATCGCAGCAGACTATCCGGTGAGCACTTAAACAAACTTCTGTTTCTCAGTTCGCTTGCACGAAAGGATTGGGGTTTGGAGTGAACATAAGAGTGTCATCTGCAACTACGTTCCTAAGATTTCCTCTCCTGTAACGACAAAACATGTTCCTCTGCAAATCGTGAGATTTTATTTATAAGCGGTGACCAAGTTCCTCTGTTTCTTATTATTCCTGTGTTTCTGTACTCATTTAAGTACTTGTTTAGTCTGTATGCTACTAAATTTAAAGCTTTAAAAAAAATGACGATAAAGTATATAGATTTGTTGTAAACTAATATAATACTTGACTGTTTTGTTATTCCTGAAACCTCGCATTTATTCTACTAAGGTAAACGCGTAAGCCCTGCAGGTACGACTATCACTTAAATCTGATTATTTATGCAATATTTTTATAAATATTTTTATTATAGTTGTAACTATTTATGAATTAATAATGATAATTTTTTTTCAGGTACAAGAAATTCAGCTACGGAAGACAAATCTGGATTGTAAATAATATAAACCGTATATATGAATAAAGGTTCAATGAACAACAAATAACCCCAGCCGCCAATCATTTTTTTTCTATTCGATTAATCGAATTGTCGATGTTTAAGAGAAGAAAATCGATTTTTAGAATCGATATTGTTTTCAAACATCGATTATTTTTTAATCGATGTTATTTTGAACATCGCGCATCCCTATTCCGACGATGCTGTGAAGATGTCGATCAAGTGTTCTTGACAGAAGATCCACCATTGTTTTAAACTGGAGCTGTATTGCTTTCGGGTTGACTCTGTTATATTCAACTGATATCAGTACAATCACTACTTATCAATATAACACAATTTTTACAAATACATTTTTTAATAACCCAGCGGGGCTCGAACCCTGAACCTAATGCATTCTGACGTAGTACCTTACCACTACGCTATAATCGCTTATTGATATGTGCAATCTTGAATCGGATCTATAAGTTATTTCCGTCATTAACTTAGAATCAACTCCCATGATTCGACATAGAAATGTCCAAACAACTTGAAAGTTGTTTATTGTGGGCATAATATTTGTAAATGACTAAATTGACGTCTTGCTGGATTGAATAACATCATTTTCAAGGTGACAACATTTTCGTATAACAATGAAACGTGGTATATGCGAGCAACATTTGGAATTTAATTTATGATTCCATTGAATAGAATTAAAAAAAAAAAACACCGAAGGGTATCAACGTTGCTCCATATAGTATTTTTATTAGGCACGACCGAGCGTAAGCGAAAAGAAGTGCCTCATACATTCGTCATCGCAAAATCTCTTACTGTCTGAAAACTAAATAATACCAGTATAACTTTGCGTTTTGACCATTTTGTAAGTGATTTCAATAGTTTTTAGCGGTGTGTGTATGTGTTTATCCACTGTAACAAGTGAACGGCTCTGCCGATTTAGCTCCAATTCCGTGTGCTCATCATATATTAGTCCCAGATGGCCCACTAAGATTTGCAGCTTAAGGTAGCTCCAGCGAGTGGTGTTCATTTCGTATAAATTCGAGAAATTCGGGCAAGAATTGCAAACACTTCCCGATGTTATAAAAATCTGAAAAAATGCATACTTATTATAGGCACTGAAAAGATACCGACAGCGGTGGATGCGCAGTTGGCGCACGGCTCCGGTGGTCTCCCAAGTCAAGCACAATCGTTCGCGGTCAGTGCTTGGATGGGTGACCGCTTAGACGTGCGCTAGCTGGCGCATCGACCGGTGAGCGGGAGGCGCTTTCTTCTGAAACTTAGGTGTTTCTACACTTTACTCAAGTGCAGAAATACCGGAGGATCAGTAGAATATCGCCAGCTGTACCGACATGGGTTTTCCGCAGTTTCCCTGTGTCCTCGGCGAACGCGGTACAGTTAGAGGGAAGTAAGTCAGCTGCGGACGCACGGAATTAGAGTAGGTTAGCGAAGTGCGGGTAGGAAAGTGTTAGAATAGGTTCACGGTTAGGCTAGGGGGGGAGCTAAGGTAAAAACCCCTAAGGGGTATACCTGGAATGGAACATTAATAAAAATAAATAAATATAGGCACTGAAAAGACTAATTTTGCATAATAACAATTTCAAAATGTTATTAACAAATTGTTGAAAAAAAAATTGTTGATCAAAATATGCGGTACCTCAACTTTTTTTTAAATGAAAATGATTCGTTGATTATTCGGAACGCGTATGAATTTTTTCAGATTTTTATCTTTATTTTGATTTTTCTTGTTTTTTACATGGAAAAATGTGCATCATGTCCCGAAGGGACATTTTTTGGGGGGTTTGGGGGGGGGGCGGAGTTTTGTTTGTCATGTTTTCAGGTTACGTATCGATGTATTGAGGATTCCAATACATGAGTTCGCTTGGCTTCCCGTCACGAACTGAAAAACATAACGCGCTACGCGTAGTGGAGATGCGACAAACGGCCAAGAGACTCGATTGCACTCTCAAAGGCAAATATTGCATTATCACAACGATATATGCACAAACCTCATATTTAAAAAGTTCAAAAAATCCATTTATTTACGCAACGCAACTTGGTCCTTACAAGTAAGCATATGGCTTACTACGGTAAAGCTAATTTTTTCTTTTGGTCACTTGTCATTAACAGGAGACCGAGAAAGAGAGGTCACGTCGTCCGAGTCACAATGCGAAAGTTCTGCGAGAGCCGTAAGGTCTATCGTCGTACTACACAAGAGACGTTTGAACACAAGCTTTGAAACGGGGTCGGAGTCAGACAATTCGTCGGCGAGACACAATCCTCTGACAAATCCAAGAATGGATAATGCCATAGTCACACTGACAGACCGTTCGACTGATAAAGGTCTTGATGCAATAGTCTCGGACACTCCGCCTCTTCAGAAGGTTGCAACCGCGGCCAAAAATTCAGGTGAGCCTTCGACAGACACCACAGGAGAAACAGATGTTGTTGCAGCCAAAAGTTCTGGGTCTGCATCTGGGATCTAGGAAAAAATGGCCGAGGAAAAAATGGCCGGGGAAAAAATGGCCGAGAAAAAAACGCCGGGGAAAAAAAGGCCGAGGAAAAAATGGCCGAAAAATGGTCTAGGAAAACTAGCCCCCGGAAAATTGGCCCGCGGAAAATTGTCCCCGGAAATGTAGCCTCTACAAAACTTCAACTTTCAACTTTCAACTTTCCACTCAATATTCAAAACCGATTCTATGGGAACAGATTTTTTTCATAAAAAAATAGTATTTCTGTTGGCGGTCGGGGGCGGCTCCGCCCCCCCCCCGACCCGCCCCCCTCGCGCGCACACACACACGCACGCACGCACGCGCGCAAGGAATACCAGGCCTTTTTTTCGATGGGCCTTTTTTTGCGGCCTTCTTTTTCCGTTGCCTTTTTTCCATGGTCTTTTTTTCCGCCAGCCAAAATTTTGTTCCGCGAACTTTTCGGGCCTTTTTTATATCGGCCTTTTATACAGGCATTGCTGTGAATTTCGGGCCAAATTTCCGGGGCCAATTTTCCACGCGCCAATTTTCCGGGAGGCTAATTTTCTGGGGGCCAATTTTCCGGGGGCTTTTTTTCGTGTCACCTAATTTTCTCTACCATTCCCCGGCCATTTTTTCCGCGGCCTTTTTTTCCCTCGGCCTTTTTTTCTCTGCCATTTTTTTCCGCGGCCTTTTTTTCCTGATGCCCTGCATCTGTTACAATCTCTGTGATGCAAGAAGAGTCCATTGCAGAGTATCGCGACTGTATCTGAAAAATCTGTAGCATTCAAAGAAATCGTGGATGCAAAAATTCTCGAGTAAATGGGGAAAAGACTCATTCCAGATAGAATGCCGGCACCGGACAATCATAAGGATCTCGTTGTAAGATGGCAAGAGATTTTACTCAAGGGACTTCCGTCTCCGGCTAATTGCACTGCGATCGATCCACCGAAGCTAAATGCCGTGGTAAAAGCGTCTCTGTTAGAAGCTATTATCTGTACTGCCGTCGTGCGTGTCTGCCTTATAAGCTAATCGGTAACTGTTTCATTTTCGAGAAACGTTGAGCTCATAAGCCATCTAGTGAGATCATTGGAACTACTGCTACACGCAGACCGACCGTGCGCAATACCTTACCCGAATGTGTTGTTACTACCGCTAGATGGCTTATGAGCTCGGAGTTTCTCGAAAACGAAATAGTCACCGTATTAGCTTATTAGGCAGTACAGTATGCACTCCTCTATACGAAACAGTTACAGAACAGATAAGTTCTATACCGAACCGATCTACTTAAGCATATCGATGGCAAATTAATTTTTATGGCATACGTCTATATTGTTCTTGTTAATGTTCACCTTGTTCGGTGTTACATGGCAACTCTCCTCTTTCCTCTTATACTTCTCAATCCTCTCTCCAGTTTTCGGCCCTGATCCGGAGCTAGTCGCGCCCCGTCAGGTGTTTATACCTCGAGCATACAGCTATAGTCGTAGTTCGTACGTCCTATATCTGGAGCTACGTCAACGTCCCTTTGCACAGCACCGCCAGGTGTCAGCATCGAGGCATACAGCTATAGTCATAGTTCGTACGTCCTATATCTGGAGCTACGTCACTGCTCCTTGGCGATCACCAGCGAGACTTCGGACCCGGGAGTCGAACCCGAGAGATTTGACAGTCTTTTTGGTTTTTGCCAGACCAGGGCGCTGTTTCCTTCCGTAGACCTACTGATTTAAGTGGGATCCGAACCACTGTTTCGCAGAAAAAAAACACCACAGAAAATTCTTGGTGCTTGCCGGGAATCGAACCCGGGCCTACTGCGTGTGAGTCGCGCTCCGATCCACTCGGCCACGCTCACCCCGGCATACGTCTATATATTTTCTTTATTCAGTCCAAATTATAAATCATTATCTGATACGGGAAAAAATTCTGAGACCTTCGTATCATCCTTGAATTGTCTAAGTTCTTATTCTTCAACATTCTTCAAGCATGAAAAAAAAATTCCCTGAATCATCTACGAACCATCCTTGGTCACCAACGAATTCAATGTTCTAGGAATCGAAAAGAAACGATCCTTGAATCACCCATGAATCTGCCTCGAAACACCCTTGTGTCCGCTAACACCGGAAAAATTATAAATCCTCGAACCATCCTTGAATCATCCTTAAACACGTGGCCCTCAACCAAGGATGCGAAATTTCGAATCCTTGACGACTTGTGACATTTAATATATAAAGAATCAGGCACGAAACCTTCCTCTTATGCCCGACCCGAAGGTCTCTCGTCCATTAAGGAAGCTTCAGCGGGTCATATTAGTCATTTGACCATTTATTTTGAGATCGTAAGAATGCCGTCCATAAAATCAACTCTATATGTTTGAGAATTGTCGTTGAGTTATAGCGAAGCGGGTAGGGAAAAAATAAAGAAAGATGGTCACAAAAATTATAATAACGAAAATATAAAATATATTTTCAACCACAGTATTACAAACACAGTTGCACAGAGCGCTGTGCAGTGAGCAGAACCATTAACAAATAGGCCGAAATAGTTTCCCGAGTTGAGCCGTCACAATTGTATTAATTCGCGGAGCAAACGGGTGAGCTGTACCGTGTGCGACTCGACGCGTCGCACACCTGTTGAGAGCGCGAGTCTCCCGCGTAAAGGCACTTGGCACTTGCCGTGAGAATAAACTTGCGCGACTGATCCGATGAGCTGAACAATAATACCACAGAATAGCAGATAGACTGTTCCCCGTGAGGATGTACCGAATTTCTATGAGCAGAACAATGAGCTGACCGTGAGAAAATCCTATTAGAACATGAGCGAGACGTTAACACGTGTGGTTAGATCGCGGCCATTAACGAAGAAGACTCGAGAAGACGCCGGTTGCACACGGCACGACGGCATCTTCTCCTACCGCGCGTGCGCGAGCGTCGCGCGTGAGCTCGAGCGAGAGCGCCCGGAAGGTGCTGCCGCTTGACAGCTGCCCGGCCGTCTCGCGCGACTCAGGCGAGACGTCGGATTCTCGAACACTATACTATATCGTGATGAGATTCAATTTGTTCATCGTTACGTATGATCGCGGTTGAAGGAAAGACTTTATTTTTCAATTTATAAAATTAAATAGAGAACTCGTAGTCATTGATTTGACTCGAGTGCCAACTTATAGTCATTGAATGAATGAACAGGTTTGGATATAATAAATTTTTAATAAGGTGAATTTGATTTAGTCAAGCGTAAAAACGTAGTAGATGACCGAAAATGCCATGATCAATATTTTTTTTAAATTGCTACACGATATAAATTTGCCGAATGCATAGAGCATATTTCACGTGTAAGCTTGGCAACGTTGTAAGATTGTCGAAGTTAGTATTATTGATATCAACATCTTTTACCCGGTAACCGAGACTTGAATACGAATAAGAATGTAAAAATGTCATCACCGAAGTTTGATGGAATTCAACAGCCACGGTATAAAGGACAGTTTATTACCAAAAGAAAACTCGAATGGATTGAAAATATTTCGGCTGCTGCAAAAAGGCCCAGAATACGCGAAGCGCCAGCCTCGCGGCTGACTCTAACCGGGCGTCGTATAGTGAACCTCAAATTTTTGGCTGATCAGCTATGGTGTACGTTTTGTGATCAATCACTATCTTTAAAATATATTGAAGAAGAGCATTTTTTCGGTCTCGCTTCAAAGTTAAATCTGAGGTGTCACATCTGCTTGGCAATAAAAGAAGTGCATACAGATTCCCCAACACAGAACACCGGATGACAAAGTTCGCTTCAGTGTGAATTCTAAAGCAGCTGTAGGCAAGTATATTTACATTTATTTCATGTTTTGCAGATTGAATAGAAAAAAAACGTTCCATTCGTGTGCACTACGATTATTATGAGACACATTACTGGCATCATTTTTGCATTTGAAACACTAAAATAAACTAACTTTGCAAAACCTAATTGTTATGTTCGAGGGTATCGCAAACAAAAAGAATTTTCGTTGTAATTTTCAGACATGATCGATCCTGGAATGGGCCACACTCATCTGAACACCTTCCTATCAGCCTTAAATATCCCTGCGATTTCTGACACCTTATTGAGCTATCGGTCCAGCTGTGGAGTCCGTTGCAAAAGAAAGTTGTATGGCGAGTTTGCACCTCGAGAAAGAATTGACTCTTGCTGCGAAGGAACTCGCTTCACAGGAACTTACTGCAAAGGAACTCGCTTCACAGGAACTTACTGCAAAGGAACTCGCTTCACAGGAACTTACTGCAAAGGAACTCGTTTCACAGGAATTTACTGCGAAAGCACTCGCTTCACAGGAATTTCCTGCAAAGGACCTTCCTGCGAAGGACCTTGCTGCGAAGGAACTCGTTGCGAAGGAACTCGCTTCGAAGGAACTCGCTTCGAAGGAACTCGCTGCGAAGGAACTCGCTGCGAAGGAACTCGCTGCGAAGGAACTCGCTACGAAGGGCCTTGCTGTGAGAGACCTTGCTGCAAAGGAACTCACTGCGAGGACCCTTGCTTTGAAGGAAGTCCCTGTGTGCGAGATCACAGCGTAAGGAAACGTCTGTGTAAACGTTCAATTTCTTTGTGCTCAGTCGAAGTGGTATTATTTTTGGGGAAAGGATCTATTGCTCTAGGTACAAGTGGCCTTCGCTCTTTGAAGACTGCCGTTTCCTGCCATGTTGTCATCGTCGCAGTTTGTCTTAAGGAAGGGTGTCACTCTCCGAATCAATGAAGGGGAAATTATCTTGGTGATAAGAATAATGTAGTAGCAGCCTTGTTGCAGAAGAACTTCTCAAGGGATCTGGGAGCTGTTACGAAGCGGAACTTTTTTATTTGATACTAATGCAATATGCTTCTGTATTGAAATTGCTTCTTTGCTTTGTGTCACTAATACCGTCGTGGCATTATCAACTACTAATTGTTTTTAATTGTATCATGTGTCGTCCAAAGGTAATGTAGAAACAGTAGTAGTACAAGGAAACAGGTAGCACGAGAGTTGGCTGAACCGATTCCGTCATGGTTTCCCTTCAACCGTCCAATATGAGGTAATTTTTTTGTCAACTATTATTTTATAATGCTTTCATACCCAGGGCCTCATGAAAAACGTCTGCAGGTATAAAAAAACATTGCATGCAATCATTTATTTAATAACTTGTACATTCGACTAATTTAATGAAATTATTAATGCAACAGTCGTCTTCGAATTCGTATGAGGAGATGCAATCGCCGCGGGACACTTTACCGACGGCACCTTCAAGTGATTTGGCGTAAGTTACTCATGTATTTTACCATTGGAGTACTGTTTTGCCCTTGCACTTTTAATTTATATGAAACATTTTTATTCTTATTACAGGTCAGTGATGGATCCGGTACCTCTTACTGCTTCGTATGATGCCGGTTGGACAAAAACAGGTTCAATGCGCAGCTATAATAGTGAGACAGGTGAGGATCAGTCTTTAATACTTATTTTTACCGTTTTAGCAATCATGAAATTAATAAGAATATAATTTGTCCTTTAAAGCTCAAGGAACCTTAATCGGGGTTCGATCGAAGAAAGTTTTAGGGTTTGCGACAACGTGGTTGAAACGATGTGTGAGAGTGTGAGAAATTGTGTGGGAGCCATACAGTCCCGTCCGATCGTTCCGCGAGCGCGAGTATCGTCATTGTGTGCGTGTGTGTATGAGCGAGCGAGTCCCGAGCGTCGGGAGATATCTGTAATTATTATTGGGTAAATTGTGCCAAAGACTTGTGAATTACGGGACGGAGGTTTTACCCCGGGTACTCCGGTTTTTCCCTCCTTCGAGACAGATATTTGTTTTTTTAAATAAAGAATTTGTTTATTTGGTTCCCGTAATTTCTGATTTGCCAACTCGATTCTGTACTTCAACCCAGCCCCTCTCCGGTATTGGCAGCTGCGGCAGTAGACTGCAGTACCTATACGGATTTCAAGATGGCGGCGGTCGCCTGTGGTGGAGGGGGTCAAGACTGTCAGTACCTATACGGATTTTCAAGATGGCGGCGTGGCGGAGTGGGGGAGTGCTGCCCGGTCGGGCCGCCAGGCCCGGCTGTTCGGCGTGAGGGTGGTTGTCCCCCTCCCCCCTCCCCCCGCATTTCGCTAGGGTGATAGAGGGTGGTCAGGATGAGGCGCTGGTGGAGCTGGTGCGTCGTCGGTGGAGAGAGAGAGAGAGAGAGAGAGCTGGCTGGAGCGTGCGGGACAGCTGGTGACGGTGTATCGTCGAGGCGCGCCATCTTGGATTTTCCGTGCGCTGACGGCTGGCTAGCATCGGGGCCCCAGCGGGCCCTCTTTCTCTTATGCGTACAGCGTGTTGAGTAGCGCAGCGCCCTGACGTTGTAGCGGCTAAGGGCTGAAGTATCAAGAGCGTTGTGGACAGTTGGTGACGGCGTAGCAGTGACTCGCGCCATTTTGGATTTTCCAAGAGTGGACTAGGTACGACCACATCGCTCTGTACCTTGCGCGCAGGGTGTTTCTCGAGGGTAGCTCGATGCTTTACGTGCGCTAACTTGCTCGAGCGGACTAAGGCACTGAATGCGAGTAGCGTGTTCCTTGTGAGCGCGAGTTCGATTCCCGCGTGGAAAATGTTTTTATTTATTTTTTCAGGTTATTTAGAAAATATATGAAAGGGATGGTTGAAGGTAAGTAAAAAATAATTTTGTTTAAAATTTTTACAATATAGTTTGCATTTTTTATTCTTAAATCTAGTTGTACAGGTTTTTTAATGTATACAAATTTAAAAATGATTCAATCTAGCGCAGCAATGTTGAACAAATTTTTTAACACAGACTCCGCGACCCGTTAACGAGTTCCCAGAGTGTTTATTAATGTTTTTCGTATCTGTCGCCAGCTTACTCATTATACGTTTATGAAATCTTGCGGCGATTCGATCGTTTTGTTTGAGATCGGCGGTGAAAAGATTCCGGAATTGTAGTAGAGATCCCCCGCCACACATATGATAAAGGAACATAATACAAAACTGGCCACACACATTTGAAGAGAGGCTTTGAATTTGCTTGGTATTCCATCGATAGAGGGTACAGTTCTTGCGTAAGCGGTGGATATGGCTTGGTACAAGCGGCGGAATGCCGTAGCTGTCGAAGTACGATCCACGTCCTCGGCCATCGATGTAAATTGCGACCCAGTGTGTTCCAGGACGCGTGTGGTCATCAGTGTTCACAATAAGGGCTGTCGGTCTCGTTAAGAGAGCTGGAATCTGATCGGCTGCATGAACACTTCGTGAAACTTTAGAGTGTAAGCCCTGCAATGCCTGGCCAATCTGGATCGTATTCATCGCTTGTTACGACTGGAGAGTAACAGTCGCGTGGCTTCTTCAGATCCACAGGTTCAGGCGAGAAGTCAAACTGCTGTATCCGCGTGGGTGTAGGAGGTACGTCGCGAAGAATCCACTCCTTTAATTTTGCAGCGTTGTTTAAGGCACAAGACAGCTCCGGTCTGTTTAAGAGCCCGTGATGTAGACAAACTTGCGCCGAGGAAGGTAGATCGTTGAATGATGGACAATCCGTTTCCTCAAGGTTTTTTATTTCACGGGCCGTAACATTTTGTAGATATTTTGCTTTCTCATGCCCGCGAGTGTAAATGGTTCCAGCAGTTCGTGTGATCTGCCGGAGATTTGCGTGTAGTGTTCTGAGTCCCACGTCTCCTTCAAACCACTCCAGGCCGTGATGATGGCGAGTCGTCCAATTATTCTTCGCGCGCACTGATCTCGGGAGATCCGTGAAAACGTATGCTGGAGCGGTGATCCAATGCCCGAAATACTCTTTATCAAGAGTGACGACAGCTACTTCTTTAGCAATGAAGCAGTCATCCTTGTCGTAAAACCCTTGAATATCGATGACGTAGTCCATTTTTGTGAAAAATGTTATGGTCCAGTAAGTACAACCGCTACTGTCGAAGGATCGCTATGTACTACCGATGAGCGCTGCAGATGTATCTGAGAGATTTTGGCGATGGAGGGGATGAGCGGGGGTGTGTCTCTAATTCGTCAGTTTGACTTTTTTTTTGTTGGTCCTGTAAGGGCCCAACCCCTTGAGACGCCTGCTTACAAATAGCTGACAAGAAAAGTGACGTAAACAGCCCCTTCTATCACCCCTCAAGATACTACATCTTGCACGAGTCCTGCTGTTTCAACGGGAGACACTGAGTGTTCAGTTGGAAAATAATTCTCGTACGGTATACATCTAAAAAATGGTCCATCCAAGAGTAAAATCTGTGGTGTTCACGAGGCGTAACCGCAGATCTCAACAGCGTGCGGAAGAATGGACTAGGCACGGCTGGGTACAACACCCGAGGACGAAACCGACACCCGGACGGAACAACCGGAATCAGTATCCGAAACAGCCTCCAAAAATATGGTTTATTCGAAGACGTCAATATTTCGCTCGTGAAAGGCGGAGGCAACTGCGGGCATCGGTGAGTAACACTTAGCTTAATAATTAAAGCTTGGAGTCGGAAAAAAAAAAGAAAAACTGATTCATTAAATATAATATATACATTCGTTTATTACAGCAGCAGCAGCAGCCCTGTGAATGCAGCCGCGAGGACAATCCGCGGCACAGTGAAAAGGTCGGAGCCGAGAAGCGAAAAAGCCCGGAAGAAGCAAAGGAAACGAAGAAGAAGAAGAAAGTAGAAGAGTCGAAAGCGACGGGAGGATGTAATATTGTAAAAAATGATGATGATGATGATGAAATGCGGGAGTTGGTGGAGGTTTTCGAGAGATTAAAAATCGAATAAAAACATAAATACGCTTAATTCTGAGTTTACATTTTTTTTATTAATAGAAAACCTTACAATCCTTATAATATAATAATATTTACTAATCTTATAGAATAATTTAAGCACGCAGGCTTACCCCGAAAAGTCTACCATGACCTGTCGGGAAGCGTCGATCTCAATGACATTATCGAATTCCGAGTACACAATACAATTTACAGTACTCGTTAAAGCAGTCTTGAAACGTATTTCTACACGCACGCTACCATGTCGCACAAGATTCCAGTGGCCGGCCCGCCCAGCAGAAAGATCGGGTGTTAAATCGAAGCAGTATAGACAGCTGCCAAACGGATACGCATCTTTTGTTACACCACAACTATCGTCATCCCAAAGTATTCCCGTACCAGAAACTAGAGTATGATATGACTCGGTGTAAAGGCCCTCATCATAATCAGGTTGTAAAGGCTTACTAGGCACCTGTACTCCGTCTACGTACAGGGATAAGAAATTTAATGAGTAGTGATGAAAATTAAACGGATTCATAGTTCTATCTCCATTGAAGGCTCGATTATCGACCAAGCCCAGTACGATTCGTCTCGGAAGCTGGCCAAGCACAACATTATCGAGTGTTTCGCCATGAACACCTGCATGAATAGTAAATGGTTTCACTTCAACTCGTGTAAACGGATATTTAGCCGTTCCTCTACTCAAAGCCTTAGCATGGGCTAGCAAAACACCCGGACTAATTTTAACACGTCGGACAATGAGACTAGCATCGACTATATGCACCATATAATCCTTCCCAGACGCGTCCATAAGACAAAAAGCATCTCTCGACCGTATAAGACGAAGGCGTAGTTCAACACCGTTGAGTAAAAACTTTTCCTGATTGAAGATATCAGAATGTAGATATCCAGTAAGATCTACCGTTTTACCATTCGCCATTATAGCCTGCCTCTCGGCTAAACCTTTGTTCGCTTGCACGGGAGCTTGTCTACCCTCAGCCGGCGGAGCCGTCGAAACTGGTTGAGAGTTGAAAAATAACGGTGTATCATCTATCCACATACTGGCACCGAGTTGACAGGCTTTTGTTGAAGCCTTGTAAGTCAGTAGTGATTCAATGTATGCACGGTACGCATAGGCGTTATTCGAGGGTGATACAAGTTTCTGGTTGAATGATACATCTAGTTGATTGAATAATGAATGCAGTAGATTGTTAACAGGTGCTACTTTATCATGAGCGTCAACGGCACCGTTCCTGGGTTGTAACTTAATACGTAAGTTTAGCATTGTATGGGCTAGATCAATGTATTCATCACCATGACCGGGGACAACAAATTCAATAGGAGCCTCATCTGTCAGTGAAGAAATGGGCTTATAATGAATTCCTTGAGAACCTTCTATACTTGTCTGCGTTGGCGGGAGAGTGAATAAATCCAGCTCTGATTTTAAGCACTCACAAGAGTGTGCGTGTAAGAAAGACATTTTATTTAGTTAATTAGCCAAATATATCTGCAACGGTGCGTTTTTTACGCTTAACAATTTTTGTTTTTTTAGTTTTTCTGGTAGGTTTTTTCTTAGGCTTTGCTGATTTACGCCCCTTTTTCTTACTACGTTTATCGGTTGAAACTTTTTTCTTTTTCTTTGTAGCTTTTCTAGGCTTACGAGTTTTAGTATATTTTAGAGCTCTAAGTGTAGGAGTACCGATGTGAGGACTAGCGTGACCAAACAACGAATGATGCTGTGCCGAGCGGTCCTGTATTTTATATCCTGAACCCTGCATGAGACTCTCAAATGTTTCGTCGGCCTTGCGCTTCAAATTTCTCCCACTCTCGGTCATACGGGCTCTGAATGAATCTTTGAAGGGAGTGTTGTGCGCAACATCACCCAATATATTCATACCAGCATGTAGCGCTTCTTTTCCGACAGCGCGAGCGCCACGAGTGAGCAATGGTAATGCACGTCGAAATAAACCACTGAGAAAGCTTCCTAGACCATGGCCTCGTTGA
The DNA here is from genome assembly GCA_917499995.1 of Ichneumon xanthorius. Taxonomy (NCBI): domain Eukaryota; kingdom Metazoa; phylum Arthropoda; class Insecta; order Hymenoptera; family Ichneumonidae; genus Ichneumon; species Ichneumon xanthorius. The sequence goes on from CAKJTD010000102.1 coordinate 908,321, forward strand.
TAGGGAGCCCCAATGAAAACACGATCAACACCGCCGCCGACCTGGCTCTCGTAATGATCAATATATCGATCCATAGCGATATATTTTATCGTATACGCTTAAAATGTAATGTAGCGGTCAACGTTCCACTCTGGAATGGTACAGGTTTACCAGTGTCGGTCCTTATATCTATCTCGATCGTACCGAATTCAGTCCGTAATAAAGGTATGTAAATTGGCGGGGAGAATGATTTAGTTTGCGTAGACCCATAAATATAATTTGTATTATCTACAGGTACGATACGTAACAGAGGTGTCTGAGCATCGCCTGTTATATAATTTTCACATATATCTGTATATACAAATAGTTTATCAGGAAGCGATAGCGATAAGTTAGCAGGATAATTTGCGATAAATTTCCACTGGGCATGGATATCCTTAATTTTTCCGGGTTCAAAGCCTAAAGCTTTAGAGATTTTATCGCCCAAACATATAAGATGTGGTCGAGCACATTCATCTATAATACAGCTATCAGGTATTCGTTTCAGGCTTACAATCCCTCCAATATCCTCATTATATTCGAGACGAATATGGTCTTTGAATATATCCGTTTCATTGATGGTGTCGATTAGGGCTTTAACACTAGCGTAGAGTCCAGCAGGAATTATAACCTCGTGAGTTTTTGGGGGATTAATATATTTTCGCTTGCGGGTGTTAACAGCATCATCTGATGTAACCTCTTTACGGACCGGGTGTGTGGGAGGGTTGCTGCTACCCCATGATACGAGAGTCTTTTTGGGTTTAAGTTTACTGTAAACCCACTCATGAGTACTACAAGCGGTAATCGGGGATGCCGTACCGTGTGGTTCATTTGTTTCATCTACATGCAGAAATGTACGGGGAAATTGAATTTCTGTTAAGGCTACGACCCATTCTCCAGGCATCTTCAATTGCTTTGGAAGCTGTGTTATATAGTGTGTTACCGTATTATTCGGGTAGTACTTCATACTACTGTTGCTCGGTAGCACAAGGTAAAATTGATCTCTCATTTTTTTAAATTTTGCTACTATTTATCCACTATATTTGCTGCAGGTATCCAGGAATTAAATTTTTCGGGGTATCCTCGCCAGCTAACAAAGTATTGTTTATTACGGCCTTTCCCTTTAGTCTTGAGAATTTTTTCAATTACAAATTCTTCTGTTTCAATTTCCTTCTCTACAACGCTTAATTCTTCTTCATAAAAAAAACCGTCAATTTCCTCGTCGTTCAAATCAACCAGTTCATATATGGGTGGTTGTCTATTTGTAATAATCTTGTGAATCTTGAATATTTCTTCGCTCCAGCGAGCTTCGTAACCTTTCTCGAACGCAGACTTTGCTTTACTGATGCGTACAAGCTCACCCACCTTGTATTTAGGCACTTTGTGACACAGCCTGTATCGTTTCACCATATTTGCGCGTGCGATCGCCGCATTGTACAGAGTCACGGCCGCCGGCTGCATCTTGATAGTAGAGTGTTTTGTATCATTGTAAGCATGCACTATAGATTGTAATACATCAATATAGCGTCGTGTATTTTTATGTGTAAAATATCGCCACATCCGCTCCTTTAATGTTCTGTTGAAACGTTCTACAATAGCGGCTTTGATATCGGGGTTTCGGGCCACTCGGAAATGTATTCCACGACTCTTCAAAAATCGCTGCAAAACGCTGCCGACAAATTCTTTGCCTCGATCTGTCTGTAGCCATACAGGCACTCGACCACTGCTTCGAGAGAGTATTCGTTTGAACCCTTCTGTAGTTTCTGCACAAGTTTTATCACGCAGCGTCTCAACCCATGCATACTTGCTGAGAACATCAATAACCACTAAAAGATAAACAGAGCCGTCATTTTCATCTTTAAGAGAGCGTAGGTCAACGAGATCAGCTTCCCACACGTCATCGATATTATCGACGGCGTAGTGTCGCCGCGGAAATCGTCGTCGTATAGGTCGGTGTAGTGTATAAGCATCCTGTGTTCTTAACCAGTTAGTGACGTCTTCACGAGGAATTTTCTCGTTATCAGCCACATTAATTAGGTTTGGCGCGCCGGCGTATCCAGCGTGATGCGTAGGATCATAATAAAACTTCTTTAATAAATCCATTATATTTTTTTTATTTCAGTTTTAATGTTTTCCACGATCGTATTGAGTCACTAGTAGGAGTTCGACGCCTGTTGCCTGATAAATTTAAGCTATTCTGAGTTGTATCCGGTGTATTGGGATTTGACTTTGCCAAGTTTCGTCTAGAATTTAGAGGTGTGTTGAGATTCCGACTCTCATACAACAGGCTTGTATTACCAATAAATTCACGAGGGATCCCTAAACGCCGGAGTTCATTTCCAAATTGCTCACGACCAACGGCACGCACAGTTTTTCTATGGCGCATAGTATCATTTACAAGATCTATAATATTCGATTCTTTTAGTGGTTCACCGTTGATATGGACCACTCCCGATTTATCCCACGTTAGACTGGTGTTGGAGCTGGCTTGCAAATGATTCAATAACTGCTCCGCTTGCCTTCTATATGTTTTTGGTACACTAGCCACAATAACCTCATCAGATATCTTCTCAGCTTCAGTAGTTGATTGTGCAGCTTCCTCAGGTATTTGCTCAGCAGGCCTACCGCCTGCCGAAGAGGTTATGTTAATTTTAGGTCGTCTCTCCTCGTCGACAAAAAATTGGTGGCGTTGTAAAACCTGTTGGTAAAGTTTCCATTTTTCACGTTGGTTCGCAGGAGTTACTGAGCGAAGTATATCATCCATTTCGGCATCGAGTCTACTGAGTGTAGTGCCTGGTGTTTGAACGGAGCGTGTTTGCTCTATCTGCTCGCGCGATGGCATGACAGCATCTTGAGGTACTAAAACCATTTTCTTTGCGTGCTGCATCTTGTCAATTACGGGTGAAAATATTAGACAACACAGTGCCTATGATTGGAAGAAGAAGAGGTAGTAAGAATCCACTTCCCTTTTGCACAATTACACGTTTTTTCGTCTTCCAACTACCAGTTTTATTTACGAGACGGCGCAAAATTTTTTTATATTTAGATAGTTTTATTCGTTCACTCTTTTTCAACGGGACTGCACCGTTTAATGTATTTAACGCGCACTCACAAATACATCGAACACCGTTTCGATCTATCTTGTGCAATAATGAATCGCGCTGATGTTTCTCCAGATGGCATAGAGCATGCAGTAAGATTATATTCTTCTTCCCAAGCGAAGCTTTAGCCGTTGTTGTTGGAGCCATAGCAGAGACTCGAATGATCTTCGTATATTCGTTGCGGCGTATTTATACTTTACAAATCACCGAGAACCGGATCCTCGTTTTGGCACATATACAAAATTATGAGCATCATCCGGAAAAATGCACGTGCGGAATCGACAATTATCGGGAGTAGACTGTTTCAAATCTAGAAGCAGATAACCGTGCGGTTTTGATGTTGCATCGTGGTAAGCTTCTTGTAAAAATTTTGGGTCTTCAGGATAAATTTGACGTGCAAGATGCGAGATCTGCGCTCGATCGCGAGGATTTTTAAATGCTACGATATAATTCGTGTTTAAAGAAATATCGCGCTGTCCACGACCCTGGTGAAAAATATTTTGCGTTATATAAATAACGCTAATATTCTTATGATGACTCCCTTTTGTGAATAAATCTACAATTTCACCGTTTGAAGACTCCCGCATTAGATCGTCGATAATTAAAAGTTTTGGCCTATGATCCCCTGCAATATCTGAACTTTGCGGTAAGCCTTCTAAAAATTCGATATTTTTACCGTAATCGCTATACCCGTCCTGCCACTCTGAATAATAAAAAAGAATTCGCGCAAACTCTACGTTAGCCATGCTTGAAATATATTTTAAAAACTTCTTTACGAAGCATGTTTTACCGCACCCGGTAGGACCGGCAATAATGGAGGTCCACGGATGCTTCCAACGCGGGTCCATATCGGCTAATGAGCGGAACCAGGAACATGAGGGGTATTAAATATACAGAGAAATATACAATATAACATTTATTCGATATATACAAAAAAATTAAGAAATTAAAAATTTAAAAATAAAAAAAAATACATTTAAACAAAAGTTTTGAAAATTATTTTCACGGAGTCGGTATAATATCTTGCGTCTTACTTGAAGTCGGTCCACAAAAATACTACAGCACTATCGTTTAGTGCCGCGATTGTCGGATTGAGTTCTGAAACTAATACAAAAAAATTAGAATAAATAAAACTGAATAAAAATATTAGATTATAAATTATGCTCCTATTACAATCCATTGTAACCACTACCGCCCCGCGAAGGTACATGCGAAATAAGCTCCTTATATAAATAATAAGCTACTCTTTACAGTGTATAATCGCGGTTATACATATGACTGATAAGCTTGTCCGTAGGAAGATCGAGGGGAGAGATAGGAGAAATAAAAAAGATGCTCACGATTTACAAGAAAAAAACTATTTTATTTTTCTTAAAAATATTATTAACCTAATACATAATACATTATATACAAAAAAATATACAGTGGTGCGTACGGCTCACCACAAGTCCGGGTATAGCTCCCACATATACCCGCCACCTGTAATGAAACCGAGCATTTATTTACAAAAATGTACAAAAATACAAAAATTACACTTTTACAAAAACTAGAAAAATTACACATATTTACAAATTTACTCTAACGAGATTCACCCCAAGTAGCCATACGGCAGTGAGTCATGCTCACCCCATCGCCGTCTCTTAACGAGGACTGGCTTACATGTTTTTGTCTCCTGCCGCGTGACTACTCGGTGAAAAGCATCTCGCCGGATGGCACTAAATTTCAGGGCTATCGCTGTGCCGGGTTCTTGAACGAGCCTGCAGATCGAATCGAAATTGATCAGTGACCCGTTTTTATGGTTCAGGCATATACCTTTTACCTTGCACGTTGCAATTTCGCTTCGATCGGCTTTCTGCACCACGTATCCATAGAATTTAGGCCCTCCGGAGACGAAACGTTTTATATAGCTGTCAGGACCATACTCTTTCAGCTCGTTCGTCATGTCGCCTAGAAGATTACCAAGCGGTGGATGGTACTCTCCGACAACACCGCTACTTATATATATACACGAATCTGTATCGTAGTAGAGGACGCGTTTGTCTAATTTTTCAAGGTACGAATATAATTTCAGCCTAGCCTGTGCCGTCGTATATGCGGCAATGACGACGTTCACATGGGGGTTTACGTCGGCGCTTTCAGTGGTTTTTTGCCAACACACGTACATCACCTCGTCGTTGACGTGGATAATTTTGTTGACTTCGCATCCTCGATCGGTTAACAGTTGTAACAGTCGCTGACGCGTTGTTACAACTTCCGTCTTTGGCAGATTTTCGCGTTGCCCGAATTTACCCCAAAATGAGTTCAGACACAGCTTTGCCACCGACCTCAGCCCTGGATTTACGTCGATTCGGTCGCGATCTAGTGCTACACCTTCTGCTTCAAGGAAACTAGCAATGTACGCGGTTTTACTTTCTTCGGTGGTACACTCTCCAGGCCATCCACTAGCCTCCTGCTTTATCTTAAGCCAGAGGTTAATGTAGCCACCGAAGAGGCCTGCAGTTTGATTAGTTTTATCGCACTGTTCAACCGCATACTGCCAGATCTCTTGAATGGCTAGAATTGTATAGCCTTTCTCGACGGCTTTTTGAAGCTCGCACGATACCCAAGTACCCTCGAAAGCTCGATCAACCTCGCTCTCGTGAGGACACGGACTCTGTCGCATCTCCTCGCAGCATTTTCGACATAATGCGAACATTAGTCGATTATGCATGCGTACCGGGAGCACGGGATGGTAGAGATTTCGAGGTGGTAACACCGTGCATCGCACGAGTCCTTCGACGTTGCTGAGATCGTTGTTTTGCCCTACTATCTCATGGCATGTATCAGCTGTATACACTGTCGGATGACCGACAGGGAAGCGACCGTACTTACAGATATAGGGGTACAGTGAGCACACGTCGACATAGTGCATTTTCTCAGTACCCCTAGTCTCGCAATAGCTACGAGTGTTTCCCGTTCGGCCCCCGAAAAACGCGTCCCGAGGGTTTAGCGGTTGATCGCGAAGAATGGGGTGTCTGCTCACAAGGTCGTCAATTTGCGGATTCGTAATTTTCAACCGAATGTACTCGCACTCCCAGATCTCGTGAAGCGTATATCCGAGAGATTTTATACGCGCGGAGGTTGTTAATGTCCGAACAAGCCGATCGTTGAATGTAGTGCCGCACCACTCTTCATCGCGCTTACTTTTGTCTCTGTAACATTTGTCACAGCCGTGAAAGTAGCAGCCATGAAACTGTAGAACATGCTCTACACCATCGATCGTTCGGTAATAACCGTCTACGCGCGTACCATCGATTAATTTATGTTCGCGCCCGCGACCTGCATGATCGATTTGCACACCCAAATCATGCTCGCCCCATAGCAGCCATTCTAACGCGATCTCGGATTGCCGATCTACTCTCCGATAGCCGTTTCGCGGTAGCACAGAGATTTTGTGTTTTGTTAAAAAATTTCGACGAAACACTTTATTGCAAGCTGATGCAATAGTTACGGCTTCGACGAACGGACACACATCTCCGCTTTCGATAAATATCTTGCGGAAGGCAGCGCATGCTTTCCGAAGAATTACTACGTCCGTTCTACAATATTCTACGATCTCCCGTGCAAAATCGAACTCGTATCCGGCTAGCCGAGTTTTCTCGTGCCACTCCAGAAAAATCTTCCTGTCAGACGGTGACATTGTGTCAGGCGAATAGTCCGCGAGAGGTGGTAGTGGGCCTTTGTAATTTTGATTTTCAATTTTGTTAAAAAGATGCGGGAAAGTACCTTTGAAAACATTTTCTCCTAAGCCAAAGGCTTTTGGGAGTTTACTCAGCGGCATGTGGAAATAATTAAGACTGTCGATGAACTTGACTGGCCCGATGCTCATCTCCATTATACTCGTGCCGTTAGTAATTAATCGCGGTGTTATACGCTTTTCCTCGACGATGTAGCGAAGAATGAATTGAGCGTCGAAACCTTTAGCGTTATGCGCGATGCATATAACGCGTCCAACGTTAGAGCGCTCTCGTAGAGCGTACTCAACAAATTCTGCTACGGGGTTTTCGTGAAACACTTTTTCACTATCCTCCTCGCACAGACTACATGTCCACACATCGTCCGACAGGTCTACGCATTTACTGCATCGCTGCTGACTGAGACACAGGTTTACCTCGTGCAAATACGTATCGTTTACGCCCTCAACCTCGCACTCTTGACGGGTCTCCAAATCATAAAAAATAAATATATCCGGTCGCTCCGAAGGTTTCGCCGGTCGCAGCGGTGGCATAAAGCACGCGTGATTTTCGGGGCGCTTCTCTTTGCATGTCCGGCAAAAAAATATCCCGCATTCGTGCTTGCCGGCATCTTTCTTGTAAACTTGTCTTAGACAGTCTTTGCACGTTTGCAACATGTCGCATAGACGCGATTGGGCCCCATGCGACCCGACCGTTCTATGACGCTCTAAACAATCTACCCCGCGAAAGAAGCGCCCGCACGGCTCGCAGCGAATCTTCGGTAACTCGGTGTCACACGGAGGGCTAGCCATGCAGTATGGACATTTCTGTCCACACCGATGAGCTGTTACCCTGCTGTATGATACACCGCAAGGCGCGCAGAAAAAAGCTGCACCGGCTGCTGCAGGTAGATTCAGGATTAGCCCGTAGTGGTGAGCTTGAGTATCGTGCAGTAAATATATGTTGTGCACGACTTTCGGTACGCAACGAAGCACAGCATCGGTGCCGTTAAAAATTGCGGGCTCGCTACTTCCGAACGTGTCGATGTCAAACATAATTAAAGCTATACCCTCGCCGGAAAGCACTTCCTGAAACGCCTGCAGCTCGGCTATACCGCAGCCAGTTTCAGGGACCTCGATATTCGCAGCCCGAACTAGTTCTTCGGCTAGCGTTTTTTGAAGCACCGATCTATCGCGATGCACGTTGTCCCAGCGGTTGTGGAGAGTCCCTTCCCGAATATGACCGCGCTCCGCATATACTTTCCCCGCTACGATAGTCCGTGGGAGGCACAGGTTATCGTTATTTTGGAATTGAATAACGGATTTCTTTTTCCAAAATTGTTCGCCCTGTATCTTCTTAGGCCTTCCCGAACCTACAGGCATCTCGACTATACTACTCGTTATGACGAACGAGTCGTCGATACAAAATCCGGCAGCACTTTGCGCGACGCTGCTGATCACACCAAATAAATCATCGAAATGGAAATCGCCGACCGGACGGAATGATATACCCGACGGCCCCCGCGTGAACGCGTTCGAACGGAATTCTATGCCGACCATGTCCGTCGGCTCACTACCACTCACGATAAGCGTGTGCAGCTCGCGAATGGCGTCCTCTAGCCACTCTACTAGATTCGTGTTCGCGGGTGGTTCGCGGATCCTAACCGTCATAATTGTACCGCTAGTCTTAAATCTAGCGAAGCGTCGGCGGCTTTCCACGCGGTGCAAGATCTTTGACTCACCGGACAGTGGAGTTGCTGAATCTCGAAGAAAGTCGGAGAATGCTGGTGAAACCTCCACCGCTGGACCTGGTGCCTCTGGTTGCGGCGATGCTGTTATTAGCCGTGAGGGACCAGCAACCGGGTCGTCCGTCAACCCTCGACCGATCTGCGACGAGGTCGCGACAGGTTGCGATAGCGGTAGAAGCTCGCCGTCGAATATATCGATCTCGGGTTCGATATCCTCCGACCCCTCACCATGAACGACGATCGCCGCCGCCTCGCACTGCTCCTCTGCCTCCATTGGCTCCTCAGCTATCGACATGTTGAGTGTCGCATTGAGAAGATCGACATCGTCATCGAAAATCAGCGAGTCTGGAAGAACTGGAAAAATATTCATATATATATATATAACATATAACATATAACATATAATATAACATATAGCATATATAGCCATTCTCGTACCTTCGGCAGCAGGAGGCGAATCACTTCGCATAGCAGCGACTCTCGTAAATTCCTCGACGCAGTCCGAGGTGTTCCATACGACGTCTTCAAACGTCTCAGCGTTAGAGGGACCCGCTTGCTCAACTTCCCGCAGCAGCGCAAGCTCTTCCTCTCTCCGAGCAAGCCGTGCTGCTTGCTGGGCAAGTAGCTCATCCCGTTCAGCTCGCTGCGCTAGCATCTCAGCCTCCTTCCGAGCATCTGAAATTAATAATTTTTTTATATTATGTCTTTTTTGTATTATTATTTTTGTATTGCGTAAGTTACTTTTTTGTAAGTTTTTTTGTATTTTGTATTTGTTTAAGTCTACATCTCGATTAACGCGGATGGCTCGAATAAATTGGGACGCCTCTTATAACACGACGGCGGCTCACTGGATCAAATATCGTACAAACATAGTTCTACTATTCCTTAAAAAAAAAAAGTAATTATTTTACTACTTACGGAAACTGGTGATCTCCTCGCGGAGAGCCACAGCATCCCTCGATGATCGGTATGGCGTCTTATCGATCGCAGTGCAGACGATCTTCAAAGCCTCAAAACTTGCACTGAATTTTCCGGCGTTGTACATCCTAACAGTAGTCTTCACCGGCAGGTAATTCACCAGACACTTAAAACGTCCGATTAGAGCATCATGACGCATACACTTTAACGCTCTATCGCTAGAGCGTTCCAACACGTTTATCACAAACGGGAGGGGATTTTCCTCCAACACTAGCCGCACCTCACGAACAATTCCGCGGATCACTGAGTCGACCATTTTGTAGTTATTTTTAAAAAAATATTCGCTTAAACGACACTAACAAAACTTAGCACCACTGATTGAAAATGCTGAGAATGTTCCGACTCGAACGTCTACACGAAATAATGTCCATTTCTGTAAAACTCGCAAACTTATAGTTTTTCGCCCCACTCAGCGGCAATGACCCGAGAACTGTCACTGGCTAGTTAAAAACTATCCTTTTCTAATTTTTTTCGTCATCCCGCAAACACTAGGTAAAAAAAAACCCTTCGGACGACGTACTATAAAAACTAGTGCTCGAGCGGTGCGGGCTAGAGAGTATTCCTGCTTAAGTATTTTATTGCACCTACGCGGCGTCTTAACCGGCGCGGAACCCTCAGGCGTTGTAAAGGCTAGAGCGTCTCATTGTACCCTGTGTCTTGCATTTTTACTTTTTTTTTTCATTTAATTTTCCTCCCGGTAGAAGTATGTCCTCGTCTTTCAACGCTTGACCATCGAGTGCTGCGAATAGCGGTAAATTTTCAGTTTTTTTCCAGAAGGGTTTGTGTATTGACACGCCTGTATTGGAATACACCAATCTTGGGAAGAGTTATGTCACTCCAGAAAAGACGAAGAGTGATTCGTCGCGGGTGGTCTACACAGCCTCCAAGGCCCAATACAGCGCGCGCACCCCCACCTGAGACAACAGCATCCCTGAGGCGTGTCTTCATCCCTTCCCCCGGAAAATTGCATCACTTTCTCCAGCTCTAAACCCGAGTGTGCCTTCACCCCCGAGTCATTACGTCTCCACGACTTGGACAGTGCAGCCTCGTTCTCTCGAATATCCTCGAAAAACATAGTGACAAAAAATGGAAAATTTTACCGGCGTTGTGAAGGAAGCCCAGAAAAAATTATTCGCGTCGGGAATACTTTCTCCGTCTTCCTTTGTAAATACTATGGCGAAGTCCGAGTCGAAGCGAGTTCGCGGAGAAGACAATACGCTTGACCCTGTAATCGGCTGGCAACCCTTGAGCAAGGCAATGTTATTATCCACAACATACAGCCTGAATACCTCGGGTAGTAAGATGGTCACGGTGGGACTTGAGCTAGTAAACGGACAGGACTTCGAGGTGGCAATAAAATTCTCCGGCCGTCATGCGGCAGGGATTTCCCTCAACGTCGTCGAGTGGCATCAGCTCTGCGAGCGGATGACAATTATCACCCCGTGGTTCAATGCAGAAAAAGGCTCTGCCAACAATCGAACTCCGAATATGCACCCGCTCGGCCGCCAGAAAATAAGTTTTACGACGGCTTACAACGAAAAAGCTATTTTATTGGAAATAAAAGACTCAGCGAAGAAAAACTTTGGCGCCGAAGAAACACAGTATCAGAGGAACAAAAGACCCAAGAATACGTACCCCGTTGGTATTCTCTTCCAAAGAATAACGTACGAGGGGCTTGTTATGCTGAGTAAATGCATATATCATAGAATTCGTTTACTTAAAGACGAACTCGAGCTCGTGAGAGAGATCAGAGATATTATTATTGAGGAAATTAGTCTTGAGGGTACGGTACAGGACTGGCACAATGCTACAAGAGAAAAAGTCTCGTCAATCGCGTTCAAATATATGATGGATGAGCGCATAACTTTAGCCCTGAAAAACCGACGAGAAGATGAAGAGACGAACGACAAACGACAGTTGATCGCCAAAGAATTATTGTGCATTCATCGTGAATACATTTTCCGTGCAGTGGTGGCTCGTATAAAAGAACTGCCTTAGAGAACAATTACCGAAGATTCACATATGCATAAAAATATACGCACGAAGAGAAATGTACACGCAGATATAAGGATAAAAATATTTGTATACATTAAAAAACCTGTACAACTAGATTTAAGAATAAAAAATGCAAACTATATTGTAAAAATTTTAAACAAAATTATTTTTTACTTACCTTCAACCATCCCTTTCATATATTTTCTAAATAACCTGAAAAAATAAATAAAAACATTTTCCACGCGGGAATCGAACTCGCGCTCACAAGGAACACGCTACTCGCATTCAGTGCCTTAGTCCGCTCGAGCAAGTTAGCGCACGTAAAGCATCGAGCTACCCTCGAGAAACACCCTGCGCGCAAGGTACAGAGCGATGTGGTCGTACCTAGTCCACTCTTGGAAAATCCAAAATGGCGCGAGTCACTGCTACGCCGTCACCAACTGTCCACAACGCTCTTGATACTTCAGCCCTTAGCCGCTACAACGTCAGGGCGCTGCGCTACTCAACACGCTGTACGCATAAGAGAAAGAGGGCCCGCTGGGGCCCCGATGCTAGCCAGCCGTCAGCGCACGGAAAATCCAAGATGGCGCGCCTCGACGATACACCGTCACCAGCTGTCCCGCACGCTCCAGCCAGCTCTCTCTCTCTCTCTCTCTCTCTCCACCGACGACGCACCAGCTCCACCAGCGCCTCATCCTGACCACCCTCTATCACCCTAGCGAAATGCGGGGGGAGGGGGGAGGGGGACAACCACCCTCACGCCGAACAGCCGGGCCTGGCGGCCCGACCGGGCAGCACTCCCCCACTCCGCCACGCCGCCATCTTGAAAATCCGTATAGGTACTGACAGTCTTGACCCCCTCCACCACAGGCGACCGCCGCCATCTTGAAATCCGTATAGGTACTGCAGTCTACTTGCGGCTAGTCGGGAGTTAGACCGTGTCCGAAATCCTTCCTGGCGTTTTACACGCCCGGCGCCCATCCCGAAAGGGAGAAAAATAAAGGAAGGGATTTCTTGGTGACTGACGGAAGGGAGTATGAGGAAAAAAGCTCGAATTTCCTCCCACAGTATATATATTTATATATACAAATATATATATATACATATCGTTATTGGGCTATTCGCCGATTCTAATGTTGTTTTCTTTTTCGCACTTCTTAATGTTCAGGTCAGAGTCGATTACGTTTACCCTATGCAGAAGTTCTCGTCGCGTCTTTGCGTCCTGTTGCTTGAACCAACGACATGTTGCGTCTTCCCAGTTGGATGCTCTTGAGAGCAGTTACTGACTGATGTCGTCAGTTTGTGCGTCGCGTGAAGTCTGGTTTGGTTTGAACGGTGGTGTTACTCTTCGTCTGGGTGCTGGTACCGGGGGTGGTGCCGATGTTTCTGGTGTAGTGACTGGTGGTTTGCTTACTTTGTTTACAGGGATCTATGTTAGTGCTGTTATTATTTGTCCGTCCTTGGCTTTCGATTTTGTGTCCGTTGTTTTTCCTGTGTCATTTTTAGTTTTTGGTATAGCACCTGTTGATTTTTTTATTGTTGTCATGGGTTGTACGTTCTCCTTTCCTCGTGTCTCTGTAGTTTCCTTTGGAGGTACTATTGTTTTTCCCGGGTATATCACCACGGGTGGTGCTTTCCCACGATATATGGTAACGGGTACTGGTTTCATCCCAAGTGGTCGTGTCATGCCAGATGTAGGTTTTCCCATTGTTGTGTTCTGTTGTTTGGCTATTTGTGGTTTGATTGGTGTTATTTTCATGTTGTTTATACCCTGTTTTGTCGGTCCGGATTTGCCTGTTGTTTTTGTCGTTGATGCCGATGGTGTAGCTTTGCGCTTACAAGGAAACATTCCCAAGTGTCCGACCCCGATTTCGATAATTTTGATATATGTTGTAGAACTCGGAAATTTAAGGGACACGTATTTTTTTTATCATCCCTCGTTGATATATAAGGGGTGAAACAGCCCCTCAAAGTTTGGGAGAAAAACAATATTTTTTTTTTTTCATAGAAGCACTTGACGATTATGAATGAAATTTGGTATACATATATCTCGAGCCAACAGGACTCAGAAATGGTAGTGTTTATCACGGACGCACCCCTTTAAGGGGGTAAACTACCCCTATCTAAATCTTTTTTTCTTTTTTTTCAGCGAAAAATAATCGAACTGGAATACAAACAGCATCGTTTTGAAGCTAAAATGATATTACAGTTTACGTGTTTTTGGTTTTTTCCGAAAAACCACTGTTTGACCAGGTATATATATTTCAAGGCTTTCCATATTTCCCATAGAAGCACCCGACGGATTTCAATAAAATTTGGCAAGCATATTGTAACGGGACAGACCCCCCCCCCTGGCAGAGTCTGGCACTTTGCCGCTAGGTGGCCGGCTGGCGTCCGCTTCTCGCAAGCGAGACTGCCCCGGGATGGCCATAAAGGCCTGTCCTCTCCTCTAGGTCCTTTCCCATCCCTAAAAGAATTGACCACTACCTCCTCGAGGTAACCCCAGAATGGGGCCTCGTTGTAATAGTTTGTAGACTGCGTAAGCACGTATGTTTCGACATACGTGTCTCTGAGCAAAGTAGGCTCACAGAGGAGAGTATTCGGCCTTGAACGTCGGGTCGACTTCATAGTCCCCGAATTGCAAGACCGAAGAACTCCTCTTTCCTTGTTCTCTCTCGCATATGTGGGAGAGCGGTCTGATAACGCATTCAATGCGTTATCAAGGGGGCCAGCAATTCAGCTGCCTCCCTCTACCCCGAAGCATATGCGGGAATCATTTCCTCCACACCTTATCCAGCCGGTCCAGTACCGAACTCTTACCTTCCATTCGGAAGAAGACGATCTAAAAAATCGTGAGTTCGATATTCCGCTCCCACGGAATATCGAAACGTTTCAAGCAACAGAATTGAACATTTCAGAGCAACAGAATTGAAAAATGATGCTGTCCGACACGCGCCAACCCCTTTGTGGGGGTGAACCACCTTGATAATTTATTTTTTTTCAGGATAAAAGAACCGAAAAAAATATAAATTGTATACAGCGGATGCTTGCATAAAAAAAAACTCCCGTTTTCGCTTGGAGGGCAGTCAGAAGTTCAATGAGAGTTTACAGGATTTTATTTTCATATCAAGAACCATAATTTGGCACACGGCATATATTCGAAATATAGGTAATATGTGGATTTGATAATATAACATGAAACTACAGATGAAACTATTTGCATCGCAATTTTATTCATTGCATTAGAAACGAATAAAATTACAATAAAATAAAAAAAATATATTAAAATAAATGCATTAGCATTTATTTTTATTCAGTTCACACATGTAAAGCTTATTCGACCGAATCTGCCTCACGGCAGATTCTACGATGCGGTAATCGTTTCATTATGAGTCTACTCATAATTCTGGAAAAATGAAGATAAGATTAGTTCTTCGACTTCATAAAATAAAAATAACCGATCACATATTTTTTTCATGCGTATTTTCGTGACGCCAAAAATATAAATGGATCTCGAAGTTTCCGGAAAACTTCGGGCGGCAGGCCTGTAAACAATTCGGAATTAAAATTGACAAATGTTATCCCAAGTAGTCGTGCGGCTCTTTATAAAGTCTGAGCGTGCATTACTCCTCATCATTCGGTGTTGAAAATTTCGCGTTCGGAGCCTGCCGTGTTATCAGTGCGTTCCGATATTTTAAACATGTTTGTGAATCCAATGAACGTGCTTAATTTATTACTTGCAACATTTCAAACAATGTATCTACCAACGACTGAAGTCTATCGACAAGAAATCATTCTGAAAGAATCGATTCAAAAGATTCTTCTGGACAGTATATGGGACTTCAACACTTTAGAAGTATATGAAGAATCTACATTGGGTTTCGTAGACGACTTTCCCGGAACAGACGCAGAATGCGTCGAAGACGTCGAAGATTGGAGTGAGGAAGGAGTGGCTGGACCTTCTTGTTCTGTGTGCCCTAGTCCTGTAAACGATGAAATCCCATTTGATTACAAAAAAAGGGCAGTAGAGTACTGGCGGAGTTGAAAAAAAAGCTATCTCAGGTTTTCTACTGTACAAAAGTCATTTGCGAGACTTACTAATCCTTGTCAATTAACGAGATGGGCAAAGCAAGTGGACGAAGGAGGAACGCGGAAAGTAAAATTGATGCATATCGCCGAATTTACATTAAACAAATTACGAAACGCTATAGAAGCTGGATTAATAGTCCATGACTCGGACATCAAAAAATGGGCTCTGGAAGCATGGGGAGAGCAGGGGAGTGGCGATAGGCCTTTCGTGGCCTCTTCAAAATGGATATACAATTTCAAAAAAGCCCATCGGATCGTTTCAAGAAAAATCACAAAGTTTGTCTCAAGAAAGACGATAGAAGACAGTGCTAATTTGAAAAAATCAGCTGATGAGTTTGTTGCTTCTGTCAAGCCTTTTATAGCAGAATACGGGCCTGAAAACGTATATAATTCTGATCAAACTGGATTCCAGCTTGAAATACATTCAGGACGTACGTTGACGTATGCAGGAACGGAAAAAGTCGAGTGTTCTGCTCAATCCATATCATCTACAACTCATAGTTATACTATTCAGCCAATTGTCTCCTGTGATGGGCGACTACTATTGATAGTATTAAATGTATTAAATAATAAATAAATCCTCTATTGATAGTATTAAAAGAAGCAGGCGGTCACCTTGGTCCTCTAGTAGAAAAAACATTAATCCGTCCTCCGAATGTATACCTCCTCCCTTAGTCATCTGGCAAAATGACAAAAGGTAATGATGTACTGCAATGAATTTTACGCTCGGCGATAAAGTATGGCGACGTCAGCGTGTACTGTCCTCGGCCGCTCAACACATCGCCGCGAAGCTCGCGAGTAAATATTTCGGACCGTTTATTGTATCCCGGATAATATCTCCCGTGGTTCTTGAGCTCTCGGACGAAACAGGTAAAATCATCGGTAAGACGTCCGTCGAGGATCTAAAGGTTTATCATGCCCCGCTCTATAGACATGACACACCGGAGGAGGCGACGCGGCTGATTGCCCTACTGGGACCGATGCTCCACCGAGCCCTAACGGCGAGGGCGGGCGACACCCGAGCGGGCTCTGGCGGCGGAGATCCACCAACTTCTCGCCGACGCCTACGACGTCGCGGATTTTTCGCAGCCCATACGGGGAGTGCGTAACGCCGGCCCCATTGTGCGGGGAATCTTGGAGCGATGGGAAGAGGAGGTCGACGAACCGGAGTCGGAGGAGACCTCGGGCGAGTTGTGTGGGGCAGAGGAGATCTCGAGCGAGCGGGATGAATCGGTGGGAACCGTGTCCGAGGGACCTGGAGCGGATGGAGCGATTGGCGGTGCCGAGGGTGAAATTGTGGCCATCTCCGGCGTTACCGGGGCGGCGCCAGAAGCAGTCTTGCCACCCCTGCTGCCGTTCTTCGGGCACCTTTGGAGCCCATACGGGCCGGACGAGCCTCGTGGACGGTCCCGGCTGCCTCCGGCTGAACGAGGAAGGGCGCGATCGGTGGGACGCGTCCAGGGAAGTCCCCAGCCAGCTCCTCCGGGGCGAGCAGGAGCTCTCGCGATCGGCCGAGGGGCTGTTCGACGACCTGGGCCACCCGCTAACCAAGAAGCGGCACGTCCACCGGCGGGAGTCCTCCCTCGACCGCGCTCCGGGACAACATCGGCTCGCTGCTTCAACTGCGGCGAGATCGGGCACCGTCGCCGCAAATGCAAGATCCTACTCCGGGAGGATTTGTTTTGTTTTAATTGCGGACGGGACGGCTATACGTTGTCCGATTGCCCGAGATGTAGCCCCTGGTGGCATTCCGCGGGCGGAACTTTCAACGCCGCGACGCGAGATCCGAGGCTGTTGGAACAGCAGTGACGAGAGGCGGAGAGAGCAGAGCTCGAGGACCAGACCGAGCTGGAGGGTGCCCGGAGGGAAACGACCGACTCGAGCGACGAAGACTGAGTCGACGGGACCGATTCAATGTTTTATTTTGTTTTGTTTTATTTTATTTTTTCCCCCTTTCTCTCTTCTCCTTGATTTATCGCGCGCTTCAATACAAGGAAAAGCGATCCGCATATTTCCGTTTTTTTTTGTGATGTTCTGTAAACATTTTTGTACTTTTTGCTCTCTGCTTGCGCCCTCAATTTATCGCCGGTTTCGACACGAGGAGGTTGACCGAATGCTACGGGCTTTGTAGCTAAAATAAAAGTATTGCTAACGCATCGATGTTCGTTTTTCTTGCTCGCATACCATCTCTCTCTACATTTTTCTGTTGTTTTATTTATCGACGCCTTGAGATCCCCTGGGACCGAACTAACATCGCCCGTCGAATTTTGTTTTTTTGTCCGACTCCGAGTCAGAGGTTTTACGGCCGAGAACGGCCTTGCTGGAGCGGGGGGAATCGTTGTGACGCGGTATTTTTCGGTCGCGTCCCAGATCCTCGTGAACTACGAGTGTTGGCGAGCACACGGGGCCTATCGTGTCGCTGGGAGTCTCAGGCGATCTCAAGGGCGAAAAATTATTGTGGAAACAAAATATTAATTCCCCAGGATTTTATCTTTATTGTTTTTCGGGACCATCTGGAGCGGAGCTGACCATCGCTACGGACTGTCGACGGCATGGTTTTGCCCTTTTCGCACGCTTGCACGCTTACGCTTCGGCTTTCTGTCTACGCTGCACTGTCTTGGGTGCAGGATTTCCGTGAGTCGCAGCCTGATGGATGCAGTCACCGGGTGCCAGCGGTACCGCCGATCCGACAGAAGACACCGAGCTTCGATGCGCGACCCATATAGCCGATAAGCAGCGAATTCGAATAGGTCGCGCGCGTCAAATTAGTTATGCGAGGTAGGCATTGTCGGGAGAGGCGCCAGGTACCGGACACCGGACAGAAATCGGGAAAAGTGGGGAGCGAGAGAGAACGCGAGCGAGGCGGCGAGCATGACTCCAAAAATTAGGTCGGGACTCTCGTCTGTGAAGCGACGGTGATAAGTTGCGTGTGCTCGCCGTGCTAGCTGGAGGAATCGACAATTTTGGGGAAAGATATCGAAGTGGAGAATCGATCGGGCCGAACCGTTGACGGAGCATTCCTTGTCCCGGTCACCTTGGACGGACGGAGGGATAATTGGTACCGGCAAGGAGTTATCCGGATTCTTTTTTCCATCTTTTGCGGTAAGCCTTTTGGCTTCGGTGTAAAATTGTCGGACACGCGGTCTATCATCGGTTTGCGCGCATTTTATCGAGCGTGCCCGCGACTCGATCGCGGCGTGGAGTTCCGTCCCGGGCAAAACTCATGCTTATGTTTCCGTCGAACATTTATTTTCTTGTCTAATTTTTCTTGGGGAATTTTCTATCTTTCTTTTGGCCGAATTTCGGGGATCATAAGTGCCGGGAATTGGACGGCCTCTCGCCGTACCGGTACCGTAACATCGGAGAGATCGCCTGCGCGAAATTTATGTAGAGCGGAGGAGAGTGCGTGTGTGTGTGTTTCGCGGCGTGCGGGTTTCGAGCTCGCGCGGGCCAGTAAACGTAGGCCTTAATTCGCGGCTGAGGACGACGAAAAGGCATCGCGATAAAAAAGTGACGGGTCTCGGGATCGCCGCCGACATTGGTTCATTGTTCGTGGTTCATTTCGTTGTGTTTTTTTTTAATCTTCGTACGGTACCGTTCCGAAAGCATTCGCGAGGCGCAGCCTGCACGCCGAAATCGTGTGTGTGAGTGTGCGCGGCGGAACATCGCCTTCCGTGCGACGGCGACGATCGGACAGCGGTACAGTCCGGCCGTAATTGCGATTAGTAGGGGAATTAGGCCTGGCCCGTTATCTTTCTCTTAACCTTTTTCTTGGTATTATTTTATAATTTATTTTCCCATTATTTCTGTTCATATTATTTCTTTTATTTTTCCCAATTTATCAAGGCACGATCTTTTTATTATTTAACCTTTTATTATTTTTCTCTTTTATCGGGCCAGTTTCTTTCTCTGTAACGCGTATCAATGCAAGCCGGTGAACTGAGTAGCCGGGGCGAATTTAGTAGGGACAATTTTGTATGCGGGTTTATTCTTGTGGTGATTATAATAAATCGGATGGCTTCGGCCGGATAATTTTTCTTCGGTTATTCCCCGTGTGGGATTGTGCAAATTTTCACCGCCCTCACCCCTCTACCCTCGCCTAGCTGCAGCTGCCGGAGCAGTGAGAGCGCGTGCTCTCTTCAACATCGGTACCGACCGTGCCGATTAAATAAGTAATCGGCTGGCGGCCACTTAAAATAAATAAAGCGGTCGGGAGGCACGCCGTTGGTGGCCAAAACTTAATCTTTGGGAGTTCGGGAAAAGTTGGCGGTCACAGCAGATAAAAGAACAATATTGACCCTAAGAAATTGGCGATATTAATTGATTAAACAGTCAATTTTCAAATATTAACCGAATCTTACCAAACTTAGTTAACATTGTTATTTGAATAAGAGAACAATGTTCTCACTAAGAAATCGGCGATGTAGATATTGTTTAAACAATACATTTTTAAATATCAACCGATCCTTACAAAACTTTGTGATTATTGTTATTTGAGAAAAAGAACAATATCGCTCCTAGGAAATTGTTGTTATATGTTGTTTAAACAATATATTTTCAAATATCCACCGATTCTTACGAAAGTTGATGAATATTATTACTTTGACAAAAGAACAATATTGCCACTGGGAAATTGTCGAAAGATATTGTATAAACAATACTTTTTAAAAGATAAATAGATTCTGACCAAACGTATATTCGCGAGCAGTTAACATATCCGGGGAAAAAATCTAAAAAAAATAACTTTGGAACAAACATGAATGGTTATTAATGTTAGATAACCAACTTTGCAAAATAATGGAAAAGTAGTTAAATCTTTTTCGCGCGTGTTGCCAACTCAGTAAATTTAAAAAAATCTATTAAACCCAAAAACGAATATCAAAGAACCGAAAATTGCACAAATTACATAAAAAATTACTCGTCAGCCCGTAAAATACCGACTAGGTATCAGAATCCAAATGGATGGAATAATTCGACGGGAACGTTCATTGAACGAATATGACTTTCAGTTTATACGTTAAATTGTTGAGACAAGTAATTTTTATAATCCGATTCGTGCCATTTTTTGGTTGTTTGATTTTCGTTTTTGGGTTTTCGAATTTTATTAAGTTTTTTCTTAATGTTGTTTCTGAGACGATTTTTTGGGACACTTTTTTTTTTTGAGATATGTTAACTGTGCGGTCATTTTCCTATTAGCAACGAAAAAAACCATCGTAACAGTACGGTTGTTTTCCCATCAGCTACCGAAAAACGACCGTGAAACGACCATTATAAGAGTGCGTTTGTTTTTCTATTAGCAACCAAATAAAATCATGGCAGCAGTACGGTTGTTTTCCCACCAGCGACCGAAAAACGACCGTGAAACGACCATTTTAAGAGTGGGTTCGTTTTTCTATTAGCAACCAAAAAAAAACCATCGTAGCAGTAGGTTCTTTTCCCACCAGCGACCGAAAAACGACCATGAAACGACCATTTTAAGAGTGGGTTCGTTTTTCTATTAGCAACCAAAAAAAAAACCATCGTAGCAGTAGGTTCTTTTCCCACCACCGACCGAAAAACGACCATGAAACGACCATTTTAAGAGTGGGTTCGTTTTTCTATTAGCAACCAAAAAAAACCATCGCAGCAGTACGGTTGTTTTCACATCAGAGACCGAAAAACGGCCGTAAAACAACCATTTAGAGAGTGCGGTCGTTTTCCTATTAGCAACAAAAAAAACCATCGCAGCAGTACGATTGTTTTCCCATCAGCGACCGAAAAACGACCGTGAAACGACCATTGCATCAGTACGGTTCTTTCCTATTAGCGACTTTCACTTGTTTTGCGGTTGCATCGTGAAAAAAATCACCGATGGTTGCGTCACGGTCGTCTCAGGTTGCTGCATTCCTATCCGAAAAAATCAACGAACGTAGAATTTGAGGTGCTTTGTGGTTGCATCGTAAAAAAAAACAACCATCGATGGTGGAAACAGTTAATCTCAGGTGCGGCCGGCCCAACCGAAAAAATCAGCGATGGTAGAATTGCGGATGTTTTGTGGTTGCATCTGTAAAAAACAAATTCGCCGATGGTAGAATCGCGGTTCTTCTAGGTTGCGGCAGTCCCGTTCGAAAAAATGAGCGATGGTAGAAACGTGGTTGCTTCTCAGTTGCTTTCGGTTGAAATCCATCTGGGGGCGTGGCCTTTTGAGTCTCGCGCGGCCTCCAGATGGCGCTGATGGTTGTTTCACCGTCGTTGAAGCGATGAATTTGCGGTGAAACGCAACCGGTAGTTTTACGGTAGAACACACTTTTTGCCGCCACGGTTGCCGAATCCGGCAGGGAAATTGTTCCATTGCTGCAATAACAATATTGACCAAACTTAGTGTCAGTCAGTTTATATTTAATATAAAAATACTCAAACAGGTCCATCGTGAAGATTTCCGAAGAATCCGAAGAATTTTTGCGTATAGCACGTATCACCTCACACCCGTATTTCAGGTTCACCTCATCATATCTCGGAAATCGCTGGACGATTATGATCGTAGTTAGGCCCATTGGAAAGCTTGGGTCCGAATTATATGATAAAAGTGTCCTTGAAAATTCGATCCAATGCTTCGTTGCCGAGATCGAGCCGTCCGAAAATTATCGCGTTAACTCGTCGCGATCATCGTGCACAAGAATCCACCGAACGAATGTGTTCGGAATTAAGCGAACTGGAAAGCTTGGATAGACATTCTATAGTAAAAATCTTATTATCATTTCGATCCGATGATTTATTTGTGAGATAACGTAGAGCAAAGAAATACTTCCGGCATTTTGGAGTATAACTACTTGGTAGCGTCCTTCGCTCGCTTAAAATTTTTTTTTTAAGTACTTGGCGTCGAGACGCTACCGCGTCTCTTGATTCGTCAATTATTGATTCTTTCCTCGTAATTTGACGAGACCACTATATACAGTACACGACCGCGTTTCTCCCAACCGCATAATTCCGAACGACCGCGTATTTCCGAAAATGACGACCGCGTTTGGCCGTTTCGGCCCCTTCTCACGGTCTGTTACCTGCGCGGTGGGGAAACGAACGACTCCTTCCCTTTTGCTACCTGCCAATGAAATCGTCGATGCTATAACGACGACAAAGAAGGAACGCGGCGGCAAGCTTGATGTGAGACAAAGATCGATGAACTCTTCCACCTCTACATTTTCTCGTATTCGAGCACCGGACATATTCCGTCATTTTACCATAAAGGAAAAGCTATCTCGCCCGACAGCCTCAAGATGCGCCAATATTTATTATTGACCAAATTTTCCTCTTATATATAGATAATTTTTCCTAGGGAAAAAAATTTAATATGCCAGCAATGCGCACATTTAGCTCGTACTTCTTTCAAATATCATATTGAATTTAATCGAGTTAAAATTGTGAACCGTGAAAATTCTTCGAAAAATTAACAATCTTGTGAAATAGTAACTTGTTGCAATTTTTTTATGTGCAGCCTTTTTCTTAATACACGATAATTAAAATTTTTATTTATTAATCATTTAAATTGAATACACGATATTGAACAAAACAATTTTTTTAAACAAGTCAATATATTTTTTCCGACAATAAGATATCCTTTACATAGACATTTAATGATTGGAATTTAACATTATTATATAAAAAATATAAAAAAATATATATTCGCGCAATATTATATATAATATTGCGCATGTAGAACAATGTAGTGATACATTAATTTGTATATGGGAGAGGACATTAACAATTCAACTTAAGATATAATTACAGAATGATTCATACGATTGGTAAACCAGGGAACTCGGCGTTTAAAGCTACAGTATTTGCAACTTCTCGATACGAAAGCACGTTTGTCCAGTCTTCAGGAGTAAAGTCCCATCTTTTGTCGAACCAGGCTTAAAATTTATCGAATGCCTGCAAAGCTTCGAAAGCTGTGACATCCTCGTCGTTTGATTCGTCCTCGTCTTGTGGCTCGTTAGTGGCATCGTCGATCGTCTCATCTTCAGAGAACAGAATCTGTGCGTCGCTGAGTAAGGGCCATCCGTGATCGATTGTGTCTTCTGCCAACCATTCCGATGTCTCAGATTGCGTAACATCGTGCAGATGAGTTGAATGTTGCACCATCCTTGTAATCGTATAGTCATCAACGGTTTCTTCGTGCATCGCTACATTGTTCGTCGCAAAATACACGGGAAATAAATTTTTCCAAGCATTTCTCAAATTTTCGCTGGTTAGAGTTTCCCAAGCCTTTGCAGTATATAATAAGCACTTAAGCATATTCCAATCTTTTAGAAACTTCAACAATGTTACTTCGCTACCTTCATTGAGCAGAAACTCTCGAAGGAAGTATTTCCGATATACTTTATTTAGTTTTTCAATTACTCCCTGATCCATTGGCTGGATAAGAGATGTAACATTTGGTGGCATGTATATCACTTTGCACAAATCGCTCAGTGCATTTACTATCTCCACTGACGGATGCGTAGGAGCGTTATCGAGAAGTAAAATGCACTTCCGACCGCTTTCACGGTGCTTCGCCTCAATTTCCGGCAAAAAAACTTGAGTGTACCAATCCATAAACTTGTGTTTATCCATCCAAGCACTTTTTTGACCTGTATACTTTACAGGGATCGTTTTTATTTGCTTGAAGCACCGAGGTTTCGCTGATTTTCCAATAGCGAACAGCGGAAGTTTATGCGTGCCGCTAGCATTCGCACAGACCATGAGCGTGATACGATCCTTCGCTATTTTGTATCCGTCTGCTCGGGATTCATCGTAGGCAACGAAAGTTTTCCTTGGCAATGTTCTCCACCATAGACCAGTTTCATCTGCATTGTAAATCTCGTCCATGGTGTATCCTTCCGCTAGCATCTGTTCGTAAAATGTCGAGCAGAAATCGTCACTCGCTGTTTTGTTAGCTCAAAGTCTTTCTCCTTGGACAGAAACGTGATGAATGCCATGACGATCCTTGAATCTCTTGAGATATCCATCGGTAGCTTGAAATGATGAAGATCCCTGCAGTTTTTCGTTCAACTGCAAAGCTTTTTCTTTCAGTACTGGTCCAGATATAGGGTCGCCTCTATTTCGTTTCTGTGGAAACCACAAATATAACGCTTGATCTAATTGTGATAGTTCCACTGAAGGGACTCTCTTCTTGTTTAGAGATCCGTGACTTTCAGTGATAGTTTTTTCACCAGCCAATATATTCTCCTTATTTTTCTTGATTTTGTAGATTGCGGATGGAGTGACGTCGTATTTCTTAGCAAGGATATTAGCAGTTTCGCCTGAATCTAGGCAGCGCAGAATATCGAGCCGATTTTCAATCGTTAGACGCTTTTTCGATTCACTTTCACAGATTTTCTTGTCCATATTCACAAAATATTGTCAGATAATAACTTCACACAATTCTTCACATAAGTGACTCTAGTATAGACGATGAGATTTTACACGAATTCAAATGAGTTCTTGTTCGTTCTAACTCGTGTTCAGTAAAGGAACTGTGACGTTCATGGCAGCGCATCTCATTTATAAAGGGTGTTTTGGGCCATAAAATTTGAACCCCCACTCCGCAACCGCAACTCATTAATGATTGGACGTACCCGTCAGTCTTAATTGCACATTGCTTCCTCGTCATTTTCCTTTATTCACAAAGCCTCTTTCATAAGAAAACATTTTCTATTATTTTTCGGCTTCAGGAAGCTTTGTGAATATAAGAATAAAGAATACGATCAGGAATTTTTTGAAAAATTAATGATCTCAAACCAAGCGAGGAATTTTTTTTTTTAACAACATTTTATTTAATTTTAGCTCGATTTATCCGGTTTCAGCTCGATGGATTTTGCTCAAGTTTAAACTAAGATGGTCATTCTTTATAAAGTTCAAAATTGTATAAACTTTAAACTGCTTTATCACTTCTCCCCAAAAGCAATGCCAAACATCCGTGATAATAGCCTGATATACAACATTTCAATCCGATAACGTGAGAAATGCAGCGACAATTTCTTTTGTCTAATTCGAACCAACTAACTCGATTCGAGTGCAAATTTTCAGCTCAATTGTAAAAAATTTACGAAACCGGCAGCACATACACATGATTTCTAAAAATCTTGCAAGTTGGAATTTTCATATGACTTTCTCATAAAAGTTGAAAATTGAAATTCATATGTGTTTGTAATAATGTTTCTTTATTCGTGAAGGTTCTTTTATGAGAAAGCATTTTCTGTATTGGCTTTCTCGTAGAGGAAGCTTTGCGAATAAAGGAATATTATGAGAAAGCCGTACGAAAATTTCAATTTTCAACTTTTTCAACGTCAACGTCGTGTTTGACTTTTATGCAAAACGACTGGCCGATTCAGGTTCTGTGCGAAAAAATACACTAACGCGCTTCACTTTGTCACATCTGTGTATCTACTTCGTTTAACGAAAATACAGGGTCTTAGAAAAAGATGTTTTCCATTGATCTAATATTTGCCGTTTTGTGGTCATGTCTAATGTATTTTTCCCCGCTGATTACAAATTTCGAACTTATTTTACTGCTGGAAGGATATTCAATGCAGAAACTCTCGTCGGACGTAAAACAAATATTTTCCAAAAAATTAAAAAATGTAAAAATCTTGTAAACGTTTTGATCCATTTTTGCTAAATTTAATATGAAACATTGTACAGTGTTAGTCCATTCCCGTGTCAAATTTCAGCACATCTCTGTTGTGCCCCGGGCAGGTGTTAATAATTATTATAGGTAATCCGAAATACATATTATTATTTCGAAGAGTCTCGGCACCGATTATTTCGGTTGCGAGACACATTCGGTTGCGTTACGCATCGAGCGTACATCGAGCGTCGAACGTCAAGCGTCGAGCGTCGAACGTCAAGCGTCGAGCGTCGATACTGCTGACGCAGCAGTTAGGCAACCGCGAGCGCCTCGGTAACTGGGGCACCGACTCGAGAACACCGAGGCGAGAATTGCGAAAAGGAAAATATGCTCCAAATCCCGCTCACGAAAAAGCGAGGATTTGGAAAGATATTTGTTTACCGAAATTAAGTAGATTATAAACTTGCGCTAAAAATTAAGCTGATACCTGCTCTCGAGGAATATATATAGAGGATCGAGAGCAGGTACGGGGCAGTCTGACAACACGGTTGAATACGAACGTTTCCATGATAATCGGAAACCTTAAGGGTGCAAAGTGTACATCGGTAATTCAAACCTAACCAAAGGTAATTTGAGATAAATTGAGACAAATTGAAAGACTTGAACATTTTAACCATAAAAAGAATAATCATTATTTAGTTAAGATAATTAATTAAATAATCTCTTGTTAATAAATTATTGATAATAATTTATACTTGTTGAAACTGTAAAATATCGTTAAATAATATCTCAATAAAACTGTGTTAATAATTCACTTGGGTTCTAACCCTTTACTGGATCATCCCCAAAAACATTATCGCGTAACCCGGAGTAGCTAACCGGATTTCCGCGGCATAACATTGGTGGCAACGCTGGGATATCCAGAGTGAATTTTAAACCGCTAAAAATTACCGGAATTGTGAAGCTCCGCGAGGTGCGGAACGTGTGTGAATTCCGCGAGCCAAGGGTCGACTAGTGCTCAGGCGGACCATAGGGCGATCAAAGGATCGACGTGGACATCCCGTACTCAGGAGAAGTAACGGAAGGTATCAACCGAAGCCTTCGAGGATCGCTGCAGGATACCCGAAGGGCGTCGCCAACAAGTGGGACGTTGAATCAAGGTCAGAAGGGAGCCTGGAACCCCAAGGGTTGTACGTACGGACTAGAGGGCATCCCGTAATGTGGCACGCATTGTAAGTGACCCCACATTACTCGTTAAATTCTTGGGAAAAAAAACAGAGCATTGTCGAAGCCGGTAGGACGCTACCAAGCGATAGAATTATCGAATAAAAAATCGAAGCGAAGAATAAAGGAAGAAAAATGAGCATCCACAGCGCAGAGCGGTCGGGACGGCAGGGTACCACCCCCGGTACAGGGGAAGAGGCCCTTCAGGTCGTGGAAGGGGTGCAGAATGCCCGATCGGAAATTACAAATCGAACACGGCAGGCCCTGGGCGACAGCCCACGAGGGGATGGTCAACCGGGGCGACAGGAATCACCCAACCCGATGTTCGGGGTGAACCTCCAGAGGGGGACCGGATGGGAGGATGTAAACGTCCGGATGTTCGAACGCAATGATCAGGTCACCCCGGCAATGGTGGACGGAGAAATCGACCGTTTGCGGGCACAGATGCAAGGCACACAGCACAGAGAGCCTAACCCGACTGGCGGGAATAGGGCACCGGGGTCTACAAACCCGAATGGCGCGGATATTCCGCCACTTAGACCGGCAGTACGGGCATCACGGAGAGCCCTATTCAGGGAGCTCAGGGCAGTGAACGAGGAAGACAACGGCTCCATCCAAGGGGATGCGGAACAGCCCACAGAAGAGGAACAGCCCTTAGAAGAGGATGCTACAGCCCGGCGATTAACCCGGCTCGAGCAGTCACTCCAAGGCATAGGGGACCAGCTACAGAGAGTGCTGGACCAGTCTACGCGGGCCCCAGCGGATGACGCCGTGGGGGAACGACTTATTGCAATGGAGGAGACTTTAAGGGATTACGTCTTAGAGGGTCAGCCTAGGACGACACGGAGGAGGACAAGCCCTCCGCCGCAACCGCCTCCATTTCAACGACGAGCGCGAATAGCAGAGCCGGTAGAGGAGGAGGTCGAATACCTGGATATGGCATCGGCCCTTCGAAACATAAAAACATTTGACGGGAACGACCCGGCAAAACTCGATGGTTTTATGCTCTCCTGCGAGGCGGTGTGGGGCATGGTAAAGCCCAGGCAACGTTCAAAACTCCTCACGCTCATACGCAGTAGTAAGCTGGAGGACCGTGCAACGCGAGAGATGCGTCACAAGACGATTGTGACCCTTAACGATCTGCGCGTGGAACTGGAAGCGTTATACGGGAAGCGCGAGTCACTCGCTTCGTTACAGTATCAATTTAGTACCTTGCGCCAGGAGGCGAAGGAAAACGTGTCAACCTACGCTACAAGGGTCGAGACCCTTACGGTAGAGGTCATCGAAAAATTATGCGAAGGTACCGATGCACAGGGCGCTCGTGCCATCGGGGAAGCCATTCGGAAAAGTGCCCAGATGAATTTTGAAAACGGGTTAAAAAAGGAAATACAGACGATCGTACGATCCCGAAATTACCAGGGTCTACACGAGGCCGTAATGGGGGCCATTGAGGTTGAGAAGATGACAGCAGGACGGCCGGGCATGGCACGGCCCAGCAGCGGGGGAGGAAACCCTCGACAATCGCAGGGGACGACAGGGGTAACCACCCGAACCTGCTATACTTGCGGAAAAACCGGACATTTGGCAAAACAATGCCGATCCAGTCGACAGAGTCTCCCAGCGCCGGCACCGAGGGACGTGCACGTTGCAACGTGCACGCCCAACGGCAACGTATCACGGCAACGTATCACGTGTAATTACTGTAAAAGAACTGGGCACCTCTGGAAAGAATGCCGGGCACGTAAGCGGGACGACAAACGACCCGGAAATAAGGGCAATAATGGAAATAAGGGCTTCAATGGAAATAAACGGCAAGACGAGCGCCGAAGGGAGGAGGTCGCCGTGCATCCGGGGCAAGAAGGAACCGTAGGGACATTTCGGGTCAACATGGCCACGGAAGAACCCTTGAGGGAGGCCAACGTTTACACGACAGTGACCACGGAAGCAGCATCGGAGCCCGAGGCATCAACCACCGAGCTACTGACAGTGGCCTCATTTCGTCGGAAGGGGCAAATAGGACAGGTCGCCCCCCTTAAGGAAGCCGAGGTGTACGTGATAGGGTCTCCAGGGCCCCACGCTTCGGCTAGCGACTTCCATATTAAGTCCCCATCCAGCCGACAGGGAATATTGACCCTTAAGGCGGACACCGGGGCGACGGTGAGTTTAATTCACGAAAATGTGCTATCCACCGATACTCCGGCGGCAAGGTCGGGGGTGTCGTTAAGGGGGCTGGGGGGAGGAGCTCTAAACGCGCGCTACGCCGCCCTCGTGGAACTACAAACACCCTTAGGGTCCGTGAAGCATTGGTTTCATGTGATACCACAGAATCTTCACGTGCAGACCCATGGAATCCTAGGGATGGATTTCATTAAGGAAAAAGGGGTGGACATCCTTCAGGGGAAGGTTATAAAAATTAAGGGGCACTGCATGCCGTTGGTGGATGGAAGCCTACGGATCGCTTTGCCGCCGCGCAGCGAAAATATCGCCTATGTGTCAACATTAAGTACCGACGAAGGGCTCATCGAGAAATGTGACGTCACCGAGGGAGTGATACTCGGAGCCTGTGTGACCTCGCCCCAAGGCAACAGCTGTGCGGTGAGTTTTGTAAACACAACACCTGAGTATGTGTACGTCGAACGACCGACGGTGAAACTCGAGCCACTAGCGTCAGCAGACGAGCTGCACGGCGAGCTCGCCGCTGCGACGTGCGAGGTGAACACGGCAACGGGAACGAGTGGCACGCGACTCGAGAAGTTACGTCAGGCGATCGAGGTTACTCACCTCAACAAAGAGGAAAAGAATTCATGAATGGAAGTATGCGAGGAGTACGCGGACATATTCCATCTCGAGGGAGATCGGCTGCCCTGTACCAACATGGTAGAGCACAGCATCCCAATCCTGGAGGGCGTACAGCCTATCAAGGTACACCCTTATCGCCTACCGGAAGCGCATAAGAAGGAGGTGCGGGAACAGACCAAGGGCATGATCGAGGAGGGCATCATACAGCCAAGTCGGAGTCAATGGAACGCTCCGTTACTCGTGGTAGCGAAAAAACCTGACGCAACAGGAAAGATAAAAATGCGAGTTGTGGTGGACTTTCGCAAACTAAACGAGGTCACCATCGAGGACTCGTAACCGCTGCCGCATATAACGGAAATATTGGATCAGCTGGGACGAGCACACTACTTTACGACACTCGATCTCGCCTCCGGTTTTCACCAGATTCCGATGGCGGAAAAGGACAAAGAGAAGACAGCATTCTCAACACCGCAGGGGCACTTCGAGTATACCCGTATGCCCTTCGGCCTAAAAAACGCCCCGCCGACGTTCCAACGCCTAATGAGCACAGTACTGGCAGGGCTCGAAGGGCTGAAATGCTACGTGTACCTAGATGACATCGTAATTTTCGGAGCAACCCTGGCAGAACATAATAATCGGCTCCGAGAGGTATTCCATCGCCTAAGGGAAGCGAAACTGGCCCTTCAACCGGGAAAATGCCGATTCTTGCGTTTGGAAACGCGATACCTCGGGCACGTGATCTCCAGTGAGGGAGTTCGACCCGATCCGTCACTTGTAACCTCCGTCCGGGAGTTCCCAACCCCGAAGGATGTTAAGGGAGTGCAGTCCTTCCTAGGGCTCGCCGGATATTATCGTAAGTTTATCCAGGATTTTTCAAAAATCGCCAAACCCTTGACGGAGCTCACCAAGAAGGACAGTAAATTCGTATGGACGGCGAAGCATGAGCAGGCTGTGGAGGACCTAAAAAGGGCGCTGACCACTGCACCGGTACTACAGTATCCGGACTTCGAGAAGTCCTTCATCGTCACCACGGACGAATCGGATAGGGCCATAGGGGCCATATTGTCCCAAGGGCCGATAGGGGAGGACTTGCCCATATGCTACGCTAGTCGGACCTTAAACAAGGCGGAGCAAAATTACACAACAACAGAGAAAGAGCTGCTCGCCATCGTATGGGGAATTGCACAATTCCGCCCTTATGTTTATGGAACTCGGTTCACAGTGGTAACCGATCACAAGCCCTTAACGTGGTTGTTCAGGGTTAAGGATCCCGGATCGAGACTCATGCGGTGGAAAATAAAATTATCAGAGCACGAGTTCGATGTGCAATATAAAGCCGGGAAACAGAACACCAACGCCGACGCGTTGAGTCGTATATGTGTGGCAACCCGCGCACAAACAAGGGAAGAGTCGAGCGAGCCGAGCAGCGACGGTAAGGAAGGCAGCGCGCAACCTCGACCGCGGGGGCGCCAAGCAGCCGCAACCCGCGCGACAGGCGAGGCAGCGGCCAGCCAGGGGAACAGTCCCGCGGATGGTCAGCCCGACGCTCGCCGCACGAAGGAGAACGAGCGAGTTCGCTCAGACGGAGAACATATAAGCGAGGAAGAAAAAGCCAAGATTCTCCACGAACACCATGACGCACCCCTGGGGGGGGGGGGGCACCAGGGGGTGGCTCGCATGCTGGCCCGTATAAAATTAAGGTACACCTGGCCCAGCATGGCGAAGGATGTAGAAAAATACGTGGCACGATGTGACAAGTGCCAACGAAATAAGATACGGCCAGTAGCGAAGGCACCGTTGGTAATCACAGATACACCAACCAGGGCCTTCCAAAAATGTGCGATGGACATCGTAGGGCCGTTACCCGAGACTGAGCGAAGGAATAAGTACATCCTGACATTTCAGGATTTACTCACGAAATACAGCGTGGCCATACCGCTGGAAACGCAACAGGCCAACGAAGTGGCGAAGGCATTCGCCAAAGAAATCGTATGTCGGTACGGAGCTCCAGAGACCGTCCTTACCGACCAAGGCACGAATTTCCTTAGTGCCATCTTTAAGGGGGTATGTCAGCTATTGCGCATAGAGAAAATACAGACAACGGCGTACCACCCCGAGTCGAACGGAGCGTTGGAACGCTCGCACAGGACCCTCGCAGAGTACCTTAAGGGTTATATAGACGAGGATCAGGGAAACTGGGATGAATGGTTGCCTTACGCCATGTTCACCTACAACACGACACCCCATACGGCAACTGGATACACACCACATCAGCTGGTCTACGGAGAGAACGCAGAGTTACCTACAGCCCTTCAAAGGGCGCCCAGGCCCACTTACTCGTACGACGATTACGCTCAGGAACTGCGGGAACGGTTACGAGCGG
This sequence comes from Ichneumon xanthorius, assembly GCA_917499995.1. NCBI lineage: Eukaryota > Metazoa > Arthropoda > Insecta > Hymenoptera > Ichneumonidae > Ichneumon > Ichneumon xanthorius. The sequence continues at coordinate 940,953 of CAKJTD010000102.1, forward strand.
CCTGGTCTACAGCTCATGACAATCTGAAGGTCGCCAAGGAACGGGCCAAGGTCTACTATGACCAGAAAACCCGGGAAAGGAAGTTCAAGGTTGGAGACCGAGTTTTGCTGCGCGACGAAACGGTACGCAGGGGACGGTCAGCAAAATTAACCCCGAAGTGGATAGGGCCCTACCCCATCGTGGAGGAACACCCTCCGTGCAACTACACCCTTCGCCAGGGGCGTCGGGTGGTCAAGGTGCACGTAGACCGCCTACGAAATTACGTGGAGGAATAAAAGCAACGGAAAAATAAAAAGACGGGGGTTAAGGAGGGTCTAACCACGGGTCTAACTTCAGTTAGACCCATGGGGAGACATCGGCTTCGACAAGGTTTCACTCAGGGGGAATTCAAGGCATAAAATAAAAATGAGAAAATTACAGATTGATGCTGGTGGGTCTACAGGCCGGTCTACCGGCCATAGCCATCGCTTCAGATGGCCCGTACGAAATACAGCCCTTCAGGGATGCACCCGGGTTGTATTTTGAGAAGGTCGGACTACTGCATCTCCACACCAACGTCTGGACCATAGCAATTCGGATGGACCTATCGAACTTAGCATATATGGAACACCAAATTAATTTCCAACTGGGAGAGGTCCGAATAAAATGTGAGAGGTACGGTAGCCCGGACGGACATTGCGCAGAGATGCTGGAGCATCTTGTCCGACTGTCCGAAAAAATCGAGGAGAATGTAGGAGTCGTGCAGGACCTCGTCGGCGTGGAACCGAACCGGAAGCGACGGGGATTGATCGACTGCCTAGGCACGGTAGTAAAAGCCATCACCGGCAATCTGGACGCAGCGGATGGGGAACGGATAGAGGCAGAGATTGCCGCCATCCAGGGCACCCAAGGGACCCTGAAGAAGGCCGTGAAGGAGCAACTGCAGGTCGTGGAAACGACGCTGGAAATGTTCAACAGAACGTCACGAGCCTCGCAGAGGAATCTACAAAGATTGTACACCATGGTACGCACGGTGAACGGATATTTCCAGAATCGTACTCAGGTATTGAGCGAACGACAGCATTTCGACGAGAGTCTCGCACTCATAGAGGCCTCTGTGGAGACTTATCTGCGGGAGGTAGAAAAGATGGCCGAACTCTTCGTCAGTGTGGCCTCCGGAACCATAAGTGCGTCAACAGTCACGCCGGCTGCACTGACGGGGTACCTTACGGAAGCCCTACCGCACCTACCCGTGGGATATGGGTTCCCACGGCCAGCCACGCGGGAAAATGCGGCGGCCATCTTACGACTGGCAACGCCACGAGCGTACCGAAAGGGAGGCATGATAACCCTAATGCTGGAAATTCCGCTGGTCGGACCCTCGGTCTACAATGTGAACTACGCGTATCCTCTCCCGAGAAGGGGAAAAAACGACATTTATTACTACGTGGAAGCCGCCGAGGACCTCGTGGTGGTAGACCGGGAAAATAGACATTATCTCCGAGTAACGACAGCCGACCTGGAAAGCTGTAAAAAGGATAGGGACGAGTACTATTGTCCACCGCGGTACCCTACCCTGACCATCAACATGGATGCCCCCTGCGGCGTACGACTTTACACCGAAGGAGCGGTAGGTCAGGGTCAGCATTGCCCGAAGAAAATAGTGAGGCTTACGCACACACTCGTAATGGGTATGAGGCAACCCGGACAGTGGCTGTATGTAGCACCGCGTGGAGAAACGGTGAGCATCGGCTGTCACGGTAAGCCGACGAGGCAGGAGCGTCTCGACGGCACAGGGTTATTGACCGTCCACGAACGGTGTGTCGTCACCGCGGTCAACTTCAAATTGGAAACGGTGAAACGCTGGAGTCAGCAAATCGCCGGAGCAGGCTACGTGCCAGCCTACAACCTTACTCTGCTACCAGCCGAGGAGGAAGAAATGCCTCAACTAATGACGAGGATGATGACTACGAAACTCGAGCGTGCGGTGAACAGCCCGCACGAGTTACAAAATCTCAGCGTACGAATACGAAAAATTAAAACGGAATTAAAATCGACGGAGCCGGCTAGCCCATCGACTCGCACGCAACTATATCATACCGTCGGGTCCTATGCAGTGGGCACGCTTGCCCTGCTGGCCATCGTCGGCTATATGGTACACCGCGCCCTGCGAAGAAGGGCGGGAAAAACTCCCGTACAGGAGCCACATATAATTCCCCGGGTGGCAACCCGGGTCGGCGCATAATTCGGGAAGGAGGAAAAATCGGGAAAACAAAATCCATTTGTTTACAAAAAAGGCCAAAATTTAGTAAAAACAAATTTTTCAAGGGAGGAAAAAAAAAGACATTCATTTATTTTGGCGACAAAATAAAAATACAAAAGAAATTTTTATGGTACACGGCGGAGCTGGGAGAGTCAATACCACTCCGCAAAGCGCCAGTTCATGTCGCCCGCGGCAGCACGGCGGCGACGGGAAGCAGGATCTTCTTCTTCCTCTTCTTCTACCTCGTCCGAGCCCTCCGAGTCCGAGGCCCCGGCTGGACGCGGCATAACACGAGGAGCCCCCCGAGGCAACGGGGCGAGACGACTCCTGGGGAGAAGGGCCTCCCCGGGCCTGGGCATCCGACCATGGACACCGCTGAACTCCATCGCGGCTGCCGAAATTTCCACGGTCGAGTGGAGCGAACCCTCCGGGAGGCAGGTTGCCCCCTCCGGGACCCCAGCACCACAGGCTCGACCACGGCCGAGTTCTCTTCGGGCTCGATGATCTCCACGTCGGGACTGGACCGGCCAGAGGAACTGGGACGGACCACCAGCGTGTAGACCAAGTCACCAGGGAGGGTGACACGCACTCTCTGGAAAAAAAAAAAATATATATATAGGGAAAAATAATTAATCGGGTGAAATAATATTCCTTAGGATTAGATAATCGGGAAAAAGGGGAACAACCACAGGGAATATACGAAATTAATTACGAGAGTTAAATGGAAAGAGAGTAAAAAGGGAAAAAAATTATAAATAACCATAATAGTGATAATTACCTTGCCGGGTGGGCTCGGGCTGCGTCTGGAGCTCATCGTGTAGATTCGAATCGTAAAGTAAATAACTGGCGGTCGATGAACGAATAAGTGCAAACACTGGGGAAACGACGGTTAATATATCCCAAAAGTGCAAACGCGTCGACCTACTGAGCGTCAGCATAAAGGAATAGCGGCGGCCTTCCGCCTCCGTATTCCGCAAGAGCCCGGAAGCGCGACTAACTCATACGCCCACCTGTGAAAAGTGGAACTTCGTCTTGCGCATATTTTATGAGAAACTTTTTTCTTTTTTCCCTTTGCTCATAACATTAGGCACGGGGCACACGGAAATAGTAAAAATAAAGCCCGCCGGAGACGAGCGAAAAGAAATCAGATTTCTTTTCTTTTTAGGGGGGAGGATCCCACCGCTGCCACCAATGTTATGCCGCGGAAATCCGGTTAGCTACTCCGAGTTACGCGATAATGTTTTTGGGGATGATCCAGTAAAGGGTTAGAACCCAAGTGAATTATTAACACAGTTTTATTGAGATATTATTTAACGATATTTTACAGTTTCAACAAGTATAAATTATTATCAATAATTTATTAACAAGAGATTATTTAATTAATTATCTTAACTAAATAATGATTATTCTTTTTATGGTTAAAATGTTCAAGTCTTTCAATTTGTCTCAATTTATCTCAAATTACCTTTGGTTAGGTTTGAATTACCGATGTACACTTTGCACCCTTAAGGTTTCCGATTATCATGGAAACGTTCGTATTCAACCGTGTTGTCAGACTGCCCCGTACCTGCTCTCGATCCTCTATATATATTCCTCGAGAGCAGGTATCAGCTTAATTTTTCTAATCTTTCCGTATCATGTGTACTCGAATTAGACCGTTCTTAGTAACTTTTCAAAAAAACAAACTCAAAATCCCATAAAGTCTGACCACTTCGATAGATTTTTACCAAATTTAATACCAAAAGTCTTCGATCAAAATAGTATATTCGTGTGCAGTTTATGGATGACAGTTCAAACTGTATGCAAACCACAGGGAATTTTCAAAAAATTCAAAGTCGCGTAAAATTTCCAATTGAGCCTCAATCTTCACGAAAATAGCACCGAACGAAGCGATGTGATCACTCTATTGGTGTACCAAATTTGAACTCGCCGTCTCAAGCCTGCATGAAACAAATATTGCTGTGGCTATATTTTTAATATAGTTTTTATACTGTTTCATTCTGCGTCTGGTAGTCAAAAGTAATAATCTTTATTGTCAGAACCGAGATATAAAAACATTGTATTCGTTAATAAAAGTAATCTTTCTCATCGCTTCCACGAAAACCCACGACGGGTTTTAACGCTCGGTGCAATTAAGTGATTACCGGTCAATGGGTTCAAATAGTGGCAAAGGTTTTGTATCAAACAAAAATATAAATTTTATTATTCATTGAATATAATCGAGGCAACATTTAGATATTTCGTTCACTTCCGAAGCTGAATGTTTTAAACGATCTAAATAATCGTAAACGATGCTACACTTAATAGGCAACCGATATATCCACTAGGCAATAAAATATAGCATGCTCCGCAGCTCGCGCGAGCACCGGTGCATCCGATTTATTGCCATCACTTTATTACAGCTTACATTGGTATCGAGCCATAGGCAAAAAATCGAGGATACCGTTTATATTACTTTGGATACCTGACTCGATGATTCATGTTTGCGGCGTAATATGAGAAAAACCACAAGACTGAAAATTGACATTTTTGATTAGAGTAAAACCGAATATTATTTTGTTGTCTGAAAGCGGCAATTAAAAAATAGCATTTGTTTACTTTAGCAAAGCAGGTCATCAAATAAATATAAAATGCGTAATTTATAAAACGGGATTTTTACGCGGCTCCCTTAAACCACAGAATGCATTTCATATTCAAATTAAGAATTCAGTTTCGAACTGTATGGCTTGAGCTGTGAAATACATGGAGAATATTTCTGCACGCTTATATTACGGTCATTTTTGCGGCTATACGTATCTCCCCGCGCGACGCGTAACGGCGCTCGGAAAGGGAAAGTTGCGCTTGGAAAGGGACGGTGGGCAGGTACTTGTGCAGGTAGTGGGGTATCGGAAATACGTGGTCGTGCCTAATTGGATTGGCTCCCGAGGAACGGAGAAACGCGGTCGTGTACTGTAGATCGAAAGTTGTTAATCTAAAGTTGACAAATTTAACCCTAAGTTTATCTGATAGTTTTTATTGTCAAGCGAAAGATCATCGTCTATAAATGGATTTTTTTTATTAGCCATAACAATGAGTTCAATATCGAACTTGAAGGAATCTTAAAAGAAAACTTCTCATAACAAGTAGATAATAGTCATTTGCGATATTAGTGCGATAAAACTTTATCTGACGAGTGTGAGTTTGCAGTACGAGCAGAAGGTGAGTATTGCAATCACATGAGCTTTTCACACGAGTATCGTATCAAATTTTACTTCACAGGGTGTGAAAATGGGGGTTTTACGTATGCGAAGCGTGCGTAAAACTGCCATTTTCGCATCGAGTGAAGTAAAACTGCCATTTTCGCATCGAGTGAAGTAAAAGTTATTTAACGTGGCCTTGTCGATCATTTGTAATCTTTTCCACCCGTTACAACGATCGCTTCGATACTAAATCGCATGAAAACGTTATTTTTAGGGGGAGCAGAGTCATTCAGCGGGGCGGGGAGGACAGCGGGGCAAAACGGACCGCATGTCTTCCATTTGAGATGAGACTTTTTTATGTACCCCGAAAAGTTGATTAACCCACTTACACTACACGCTATCTCATAACCTGATCTTTGATCAATTATTTCTCGACGAGATAGTAACATCGACACGAAAGATTTTCGGGTCAGAAAGAAGAGTTTTCGAAGGTCTCTTTGCAGCATCGTGCTGGACCTCCAGGCACTACGAGCGTCAAGTGCACGAGACCCCACGTGGTTCGAGAGGGACGAATAGCTCTCAGTTATTAATGTCTGCTCAGTCAGCTGAAAGGGACCCTTTTGACTCTCCCTCACTTCGTTCTCTCTCTACCTCGTTCGTTTTTTTTCTTCATTCTGTCACACTCCCATACACTCTTCTCTTCTCCCGCGCTTTCATTTCTTATCCTCTCATACCTCCTCATCGAAACACTGCCACCCTGCCCCCCTTTGCACACGACCTTCCTTCAGGAAATGTATTTCTTCATGCATTTACCATCAAGAATAATTGCCCTCGGCAATATAACCGGCTTTTCCCACTTTCTGCTTTCCTCGCTCAAAGGATTTTCATACCATCGAAACCTTTGACACGGCCAAAACGGTAATGGTAATTAAAAAAAAAAAAAACCGCATGTATTATCCATGCGCAATATGGCGTGGAAAAAGATCCATATTCAATTTTATTCCCTTCGCTCCACTAACGAAAATTTAATTTGCAAATTTTAAACACGCACCTCCAAGCGTATGGATGCGCTTTATTGTTATTGTTATACACGATGGACTGTTCAGTTGAGAAGTTTTTTCCGTTAAATGTATGGAATGCCAAATGTCTCGATGACGGATTTATGTGCGCAATCACTTTCAACCTTTGTATAATATCGCAGAAAAGCGCACGCTTGTGTTGTTTCTCAGTTACCTCGCGCCTGGTTATACGTAGATGTGCATATACGCTGCGGTATCGCTGCAGCTATATGTACGATAAGCTTGCCGGTAATATACACATCGCTCGCTGTGTATATTACGGGACCTCCGATGCCAGAACGAATCGCGATATCGGCCGAGCGGATTTATTCGAGAGATCGGGTTCTCGTTGTACTAGTATGGTGATACTATACATCACAGATCGAAATATGAATGCGCCATTCGAGAAATCGATGGATATTTAACGCATGAACCGCACAGATTGCATAAGATTGTGAGTACTGATCTGATTTGGGGAAATGTAGCTTTTCTTATTCACCGCAATTGACGCCGCTTTGACGCCGCAATTTGGTTAGACGTCAAGTTTGGACTTGGGCTATTGTCCAGATACAATATGAAATAGAATTGGAACAGCCCGAAAGAAAATACCATGTGAAACACTGTGATAATTTTTTTTGTTTGTTCAAAGTCTCTGAAATTTGGGAAAATCTTAATGTGTTACATCTGCAGGACAACCTTATGCACCTGCCAAACTTTTTACCTGGAATTTCATTATGTCAAATGTTTATTGAGTGCGCATAGCAAGAAAAACTTAAACTTACTCCGAGTACCTATGTATATATCTTTTTTTATTTTTTAATGGCTATGGAGCCATCTGGCCTGGTATTAAAAATACAAAACCCTTTCGAGCACGCGAAGCTACCATACCCGGTTAATATACACGCAGAATAAATATTCTTTAAAATCAAATACATTTCAATCTTCAACTGACGTTTATTTAAGATAAAAGAAATGTTTACTTGCCTTAACGAAATTCTCATTAGAGTCAAATAACGGCTATTCTTTACTCTCAGTATGGATTTGCACTTTAAAATAAATGTTTATTCGATGCAAAGGAATCAAATGTATTAAAATATGATTTTAAATAGATATTTATTCGTGTCAAAGCAAGCATATATTTGTCCATATAGCACGAAATATCTTGAAAATATTTCAGAAATATAGTTAATCTTTCATACATCTGAAATATTTCTGAAATGGTAAAATAATATTTTGAAACCGAATATTAGCATATGTGTACAGAACTACATTCAGAAGGAACGACGAATAAAAATGCCATGGTCCGTGGATATATTTTAATACAGTTCGACTATTTAATGTGTCATAACACTACATATTATTGGCCCTCCTGAAGGGGCTCACAGGAATCCTATAGATGAAGTGCTGGAGGTCGTAGTACATATTTTTAAAATAATGAACGATATCTACAGCACTAAAATATTGACAAGTATAATTGATAACATTTAAATACATTTCTGCGAAATATTTCTGGAACATTTCAATGCAAGATTTATGAGCGGACAAAAAAAGATTTCAAAATATTTCAGAAATATTTTGTAATATTGGTAAAATAATTTCAATATTTCAATAAAATATTTTCGAAACATTTCAGAAATATTTTCGTGCTGTGTGGGTGACGTGAAGACAACGGGACTATTCCTGGCAACCCATCCTATATTCCTGGTATTCCTATATTGTCTGGCAACGCGTATTACAGAGTCGTCAACGCCTCAGTCGTTTGAAGACATCTCAGGCTGATAGTACTAGAGTATATTCATTCTTAACGGGGAACCGCTACATTGTAATAGAGAGGCAACTCATCGGTTTGTTTTTACGAAACTTTGTTTACTTCACGCTGTGTGCCTTGATCGAAACGTGGTTGTGGAATGAGTTCTCGAAGAACCAAGTTCGAGATTGGTTATGAGTAAACTATTGTAGGACGTGATTAGCGAAATAGAGTGTCGATAAGGTATTTCTGTGCTTCCTTAAAAATAAAACATTGCTTGTTGACAATAAAATGACTTATTCAACAAAAAAAAATCATTTCTGCGTCATTCATATATGAAGAACCACGGTAGTGTCGCGACGCCAAGTGCTTAAAAAAATGTAGACGAGATGCTACCAAGTAGTTATACGCGAATATGCCGAAAGTCAAAACTTTCAATCGATGTCATTTGAAAACGAAGCCTCGGTTCGAATTTTTGAAGATACTTTAATATCGTCATTTTAGGCCCGAAATATCAGAAAGTCTCCCTTGGAACGTAGAGACTAGAGCCTAGACTAGATTAGAGCCGGGTACTCTAGTTATATGATAACTGAGCTTTCGATGCTTGTTTCCCCCAATTTAAATACTAATCGTGGTACAGAGGCATCCGCGGAAAGTAGGTCTGTGCCCACATAGTGAAGCTTTGTGTCCACCAAGTGAAGTTTTACGCCCACGAAGGGTCGGAGTGGTTTGCGGCACGCTTAATGGCCCCGCGGCACTAAACGGGGTGCCATGAGGGGTTTAAACACGTTCGACTACTGATACGTACGTAATCGTTCGTGCTCCTTAATGGATGAGATTATCTCCACAGCGCATTGCACGAATTTATACTTGAACATTCTATTTTGCGTTAAACAATTGATTATTAACATTGAGGATTACAGGAGATGTAAAAAAGGTTTGGCGACAATTCACTTTTTCCCTGACCAATTTTGAAATTCTCTGGGATTTCCCTGATTCCCTGACTAAATTTTTTTTCCCGACTTTTCCCGGTTGTCCCTGACCGCGGTCACCATGTCTGGACAACAGTCGAACGGCCTAAAAAAAAAACAATGGCAAATTCATAATATAATGTCTGGGCCGTTTGTCGGCAGAATCTCGGGATAAGCTTGTCCGTGACGTCGCGAAATAATCGTCGTATCATATTTTTCTTGTACCGTCGAGGCACGGCAAAATACTAACCCGTGGTCCGCATAAGAGCCCAATGGCTTTAGGAAAAACAACGGCGAATTCACTATATTCTGCCTGAGCCGTTTGTTGACCGAATCTCAGGATAAACCTGTACGAGTCATTGTAAGACGATTGTTTTACGGATTAATCCACGATTGATATTTTTCATATACTGCACTACACGAGGCACGGTAAAATACTGGCACTTGTTTCAGATAAGAGTCGAACAGCTTTAGGAATAACAACAGTACATTTTCTATAAAATTCCTGAGCCGCTTGTTGGCTGAATCTTGGGACAAGGTTGTGCGTGTCACGAGACAATCGTCACCTAGGTGCAAGTTACTGACGATCGGAGTACGGCCAACTTCTGAGTACATGGCGGCAATAAGTTGGGAGTAAGTGGAATTAGAGATAAATGAAGAATTTGTTCTCGAAAAAATGGCCCAACTTGAGTCAATAACATAAACAGAAACAATAGCAAAGAAAGCACCGTCAATACTAAAGTAGTACCAAGGTAACGCATATATGCGATACAAAACTGTGCGTTTTCCTATACACTCAGTATATGAAACTGTATATGAAGCGATAGTAGCGCAGGGGTAAATTGCTAGGTTCGAAACTGTTAGGTCCGGGGTTCCAGCCCCACACATTGAGAAAAAAATGTGTTGGATTAACCAAAAGTCGCGGTGACATACGTTCAAAGCTGTTATTTATTTGGTACAAATAAAGCATTGTTTTGTTAAACGATTATTTGCTTCAATTTATTCAAAATTTGTTGATTGAAACAAACATATTTATTGTGCCAATAAAATAGACCTTTGAACGTATGTCACCGCGCATTTGTTTAATTCAACAATTTCTTTTCCTCAGTGCAGGGGTACATAAATTTAATTTCTCAAATCATCTCAAAATATTAATTAATCATAGCAGGGATAACAAATGACAACTATAAGAAGGTCAATATATCTATATACTATTCGTGTTTTTTACCTATTTATTTATTGCTACGTATTACGTTGCTCCAACTTTGAACCTTCGTTCCATCGACGTTGATGAAAAGAATTATACCGACTTGTTAGCCCAAGCCGCTGGAATTGGCCCAACGCCGGCCCGACTTTAAATAAACTTAACCCCCAACCTTGGCATTGAGTGTTGGTCCAACGTCGGTGAACTCGATCGACCGATACCCAGCTGTCAATGTTGGGGCAGCCTCCTGAATGTGACGCGTGGCTGATGCTCAATAGCCAATAGTGAGATACCAAGACTGGGTCGACGTTGGTTTTTCCATCGCAAACATCTCGTACCGACTTCACAAATCCGACAGAAAATGTTGCCTCGAGACTGACCCGATAGAAAAACCATCGTCGACCCAGTCTTGGTATCCGACTGTTCGTTATTGAGCATCAGCCAAGCGTCACATTCAGGAGGTTGGCTCAACAGCGACAGCTGAGCGTCGACCGATCGACTTCAACATCCAACCAGGTCTGGCCCGATGATGAATTCCTACATGGGCAAATATCTGTTTATTCGATCCATATAAACATTATTAAATAATAATAATGTTACTATCAAGGAAATAAATATATTAGAAATGAATAATCGTAACAATATTGCGTTATGAAGCAAATAAAAAATTATCTTCTTTTTTAATAACTTTTTTTGATTGGAACTAACTTTTTTCTAGGTGTTTGATATAAAGTTATTATAGTCACTATTGTAATTATTATTTGCAATATTTGGTACCCAAACTGATTGTGAAGGCCAAATTTATTCAATTTTCACAGAAAAAAAGAATAGAAATAATAAACTACTGGGTTATATGATTTTGAATGTTTCGACTCATAAAATAGAAAATGTGTGACTTTCAAGCTTTTCAAGCTATATTCGTCAACGTTGAAATTCGATGCCGATCTTCACTGAAACGATAGTTCGATGATAAAAGCGATCAAGTCTGGCCCCAGAGGAACAGCGGGAAGAGATCCACCGTCATGCCCTCAGCCGCTAAACCAATAAATCGAAAATTCGTCATCCGGAAGATAGAATATACGGATCCGGCACATTGGCGTACTCGCTGGACCCCATCGGAAATAGAATTCTCCCCCTTTCATTATAGTTAACTTTTAACGCCTGCGAAACGCGAACGCGAATACTATGCACTAGGACAGAGAGCCGAGCCGTGACGGCGCCAGCGATGCGCTCGCCGGAAGGGAAAAGTTTTCACGAATCTACGGGTAGCCCGAATAAAGTTACGCTTCGTTACACCACACAGTAGCTTTGCCTACGTCGTGTGTCCCGTAGTATTCTATATCCTACATCCTCCACTATTTTAGTAACAAAATATATTGTACGGAGAGCGGGAGCATAGTAGCAGCGAGCCGCGACGAGCTTTTCCAAAAGCTCTGGACAGCGAGTACTCGACGTGTTCTACTTTGTCGTACTCTCCGGCGCGATATACGAATAATAGATACGTCCTCGAATATTATGCTGGAAAACATTTCAGTGCTAGTTAGAATGGTAACGGAAAAACGGTCGTTCCGTCACGCCGCCAGGGATGAGACCAAATCACAAAAGACCTCCCGTACATACTGCAGACAGTGTGGATCACCCATACATTGAATGTGTCGTCCATGTACGGTAACATTGGCTTGACAAGTTTCCGACATAAATCGTTGCAATAAGACTTCTCGTGTACCGCATTTAAAAAAAAGACTTCGTTTGAAATTTGTATACAGTATATTGGTAGGCATACAGATCTTTTCACGGTACCGGACGCCCTGGGGACATTAAGGAAAAAATACCAATAGCAACAGTATGATGAAGGATTCATTTTTAGGGTAAGAGTTAACTCTTACCTTAAGGGTAAGGGTTTAAATCCTTAATAGTAACGGTTAATCCTTCAACCCTTTCACGCACACTGGGGAAAATAAACATTTTTGGTGTCTTATTTTTTTCAGAAATAAATTAATACAATTGTAACATGAAATTTCCAAAGGGAATCTATACATGTAAACAGCATCATCGAAATGTTATTTTTTTACTTTCTTACCACTAGATAAATAAAAGAATAAGTTTCTCCGAAGCTTATCTATTATCTATCTAAGTTTCTCTGAAGCTTATTTGTCCATGATTGTTAAAGAGGATCACCCGTTTCTTTGAAGTAAAACATTGTAACATGAGCAAAGCTCCTTACAATAATTTCTCCGTATTCGCGCGCCTCCTTTAGAGGAACGGGCACTCAAACGGAAGGATTCGTGGACTCGAGCGTCTAGGAATTATGGGTTGGTGTGTCAGAGACGTTGTTTATGTGAGACGGTAATAATTTTTATTGGTACGTGACAAACTCTCCTGCGATTACAAGCTTTTCTATTCCTTGCATTAATTCGTTTTATTTATTTTCGTTCAAGATATTGACTTTAATCGGTAATAAAATTGGTGAAAACGATTATTCTTATATTCGGATCTTATTTCTCTTTTTATTGCATAAATTAATTGCTTGAGGTCGGAATAATTAATCGACAGGATTTATTCGCGTGTGAACCGCACTACGCATGCGCGGGCAGCTCCTCGGTCGTCGCGAAGTCCAGCTAGCCGCTGTGCTCGGCTGTCCCATTGTGACGTCACGGCACGGCGATCGACGGTGAAAGCTCGCTCACCTCGCGATTTGCAATTGGTGTTTATTTCGTAATTAAACGGTTTTACCCGGATTTGGCGGTACCGGTGCCTTCAGGGAAAGTGAATTAAGCACTAGCTGTGACTTTTTCACGTCCTTGGATTTTTATTTTTCACCTTTGCAATTATGACGTTTCTGTCCGGTCACTTCGGTTACTTTACCGATTCGCTCCGATCGTTGTCCCGTTTGACACCGTGTTGATTATTTCTCGCACCAAGTTTCACAGGACAATTTCTATTAACACCAATTGTTTATAAGTCTCGCCCGGTGCAGTTTTGACAAGTCATCTGTCACTTCTCAATAATGTATAAGTCCGATCGGTACTAAAATTTATGAGTTCAAAGTGGCACGATTTTTACAAGTCCCCTCGGCACAAGTTTTATAAGTTCAATTTGCATACATTTTATAAGTTCACTCAGCACGAAACTTTTATAAGTCCAAATTGTCACCAATTTTATAAGTCCTTTTTCAGTGCACAATTTATAAGTTCGAAACGGCACAAATTTTATAAGTCCTTTTTGGACCGATTTCACTTTTATTTCACTTATTTCACTTTTACTTTTCACTTTTCACTTTTCGCTTTAGTCCTTGAAAGTTGTCCGCTGATAAGGTAGATCCGATGAACTGATAAAGGACTGTCGAAATCACCGTCTTTTATACGCCGATTTTGGTCCCCCTCTTTGTCGGTTCTGCAGGTTTTTGGCGGACTCGCGTCTGCGTGCGATCGGCCGATTATTTATTTTCTTATTGGTTACTCGCGGGGAGCTCCCTTCGCCCTCCAATGCCAGGTCGGTATTCCCGTGACGCACTTCCGGCATTCCCTGCTGAGCTAATGGTGTACCTGTTGGTGCCGTGTGCTTTTTCCCGTGTCGTCACTTTTAGCCAACTATCTGCGTCGGTTTCCCCTCGCTTTCTCCTTTCTTTACCCTTGTCAAGTCAGCAGATGAAAGCCGCCGCTCGATCCTGGCAGGTGGCGCCACTTACACCTCACGCTCTCGTGCTCGGTGCCGATAGCCGCGATTTGCCTCGGCATCGGGTGTTCGCCGATAGTCAACCCGTTTCAACATATATTTGAACAAAAAAATTTCACAACAATCACAAAGTATATATGAGGCATTCCATCCGGTTTCGAACGGTCAAAAAGTTGTCCACTCCCAAAAAAATTTAAATTTTGTCAAATTATGTAATTATATAAAAAGGATTTATGTACATTTTTTCAGAATTTTTGGATCGCATTGTTTTGAGTTTTTCGAAATTTCAAAATTTTCTAAAGATCGTTATATCTTAAAAGGATTCAATTACACAGAAAAATGTTTCAGACAAAAAACTTGCCGTTTTAGATGAACTTTGAAAAAACATTATTTTTTGAATTTTTCGACATGAAAAAATTACCATTCTTATCAAAAATATTCGAAAATAATTTTTTTCGGTCGGTATGTCACTTTTAATTTATCTAAAAAAATTCCAGAAAATGCTTTTAAGGGGCTGCTGGAGCTGTTTTTTTTTCTTTTTTAACTTGCCTTACCTGTTGTACCGACGGACCTAAACAATTTTTCAGTTTCGACTTAGCATTGTTAATATGGTACACATATGCGCCACATCATGCAGGATTATGATATTGATATAAACGATTCGGTCTGCAGTCGAATTTTGTTTGAAAACTTACAAGGAATTAAGAAAACCGAATATTATATTTTGCGTAAGTGCGTAAACGTAGTGTCACAATTGACGTACAGGTGGCTCTGCATCGTGCTTTACTGTAGGAGTTCAATGAGGCAGTGGAGCCCAACCGAGTGGTTATCCGAAAGAGGATACAATTGAACAATAAACGTTACTTTATTTAATAGTACATAAAAGATTAATTAAACGGAGATTTCTTTGTTCGTGCCGTTTTGGGAGCGTGTGTACACTTGTGTGTCGTTGCTCGAAACTTCTGTCTTCGAACCAGCTTCCTGTCCCCACGCTGTAATGCGGCGCCTCGACTCGGGTGTCTCGGCGAGGTTGGGAACCCGGATGGGTCGTTCTCATAGTACTCCCCTCCGAACAACTTTAGATTTTAAGTTGCGAAAGCTACGGTTTTTTTAACTCTTTGGTAAATTCTAGGTGCGCTTGGACGAACCGTTATTTGCGGTGGTGCGACTGGAACTAATGCAGGTGTTACTTTCTTTGGTTTTTTTATTGCGACTTTCGATTTCGTCAGACTCGTTCCAGCTTGAGGGGTATTGCGAACAGCCCTCGTTTGAGCTGGCTGCGCTGTGTCCAAGGAAACGTCGCGACTGGAGCTCGCTCGAGGTTGCGATCCGTCTGGAGAGACGTAACTAGTAGGAGGTCCGGTTTGTTGAGCTCTGTCCTGGGGACTGTTTTCTGCTTCAGTGGTTGATGTGCCATTTTCTGTCGGCGTTGGTTCAGGAAGAGCTTTGCAGAACGCCGGTTTCAGTCTTTTGGTCGTGACAGTAACCGCTTCACCATTCATGTCGACTTCGAAGACGAAGTCTGTGATGCGTCGAAGAATTTTGTAGGGTCCGGTATAAGGATGTTCCAACGGTCTTCTAACCGCTTCCACTTTGACGAATACATGCGTGCAGGTATACAGGGTTTTGTGCGCGAAAGCTTTGCGTTTACAGTGATGAGCTGTCGGCACTGGACGGATGTTGCGCATGTACCGTCGGAGTTTTTGAACGTACATCTGTTGATGGTCGGGAGTTTCTTCGTCGACGAGGAATTTGCCGGGGATTCTAAGCGTTGTTCCGTACACTAACTCAGCCGCTGGCATCTTGATATCTGCCTTGAAGCTGATGCGAAGTCGGAGTAAAACCGTAGGAAGTACGTCAACCCATTCCTTTGAATCATGGCACATGATCGATGCCTTGAGGGATCGGTGCCACCGCTCGACCATGCCGCTCGATGCTGGATGGTACGCTATAGTACGAATTCTTCGCACCCGATAAGATTCGTTAGTGCTTGGAAGAAGGCGGTTTCGAATTGCGAGCCTGTGTCTGTCGTTATAGTGCACGGTGCTCCGAAGCGAGCGACCCATGTTGCATAGAAGTTGTTGACGATTGTTTCAGCGGTCATGTCTGCGATTGGAACTGCTTCAGGCCATCGTGAAAATCTGTCAATCATCGTCAAACGTCGTCAAACGTCAAAAAAGCGACCCATGTTGCATAGAAGTTGTTGACGATTGTTTCAGCGGTCATATCTGCGATTGTAACTGCTTCAGGCCATCGTGAAAATCTGTCAATCATCGTCAAACAATACCTGAGGCATTTGAGGGTTGCAGTGGTCCGACAATGTCTATATGCACGTGGCTGAATCGAGTGTCTGGCACGGGAATGTGCTGCGGTACACTTCGATTGTGACGACCCATTTTGCTTCGCTGACAAGCTAGACAAGTGCGAGACCATTTGTTGACGTCCTTGTTCAGTGACGGCCACATGAGTCTGTGTGAGATCATTTTCTTCGTAATTCTGCCGCTGGGGTGAGATAGACCATGCGTAGAGTCGAAGATACGTTTTCGAAGTACGAGTGGAAGGTCCGGGCGAATTTCGTTACTCGATATGTCACAGTAGATAATCGTTTCTGTGTTATCGACTCGCAGTTTTCGAAGTTGTAGAGAGGTGTCGGAGTCAAGCAATCTCTTGAGTTCTTTATCCGATTCTTGGGCCGTTGCAAGTTCTTCCGTGGTGACGATTACCGGCATGTCGATGACGTTGACGCGTGACAGAGCATCAGCGATTACGTTGTTTGCTCCAGCCACGTGAACGATTTGTGTCGAAAATTGGCCGATATAGTCTAGTTGACGAAGTTGTCTCGGAGAAGCTTTCTCTGCTTTTTGTTGGAAATCGAAGGTGATGGGTTTATGGTCCGTCTTGATGACTAACTGTCGCCCTTCGCCCATGAACGAGAAGAATTTGATGCTCGAGAAAATCGCTTGGAGTTCCCGATCGTACGTACTGTACTTGAGTTGAGTCGGGGTGAACTTTTTTGAAAAGAAACCAAGAGGTTCCCAGTTGCCGTTGGCGAACTGTTCGAGAACGGCTCCCATTGCTGTATCAGAGGCGTCCGTATGCAACGCGAGAGTAGCGTTTTCGAGAGGATGCGCGAGAAGAGAGGCATTCGCTAGTTGCGTTTTACAGTCTTCGAATGCATTTTTGGCTTCCGGCGTCCATTCGATAGGTCGTTTATCCCTTTTTCGCACCGACGAAGTAACTGTTGAGTGGTGCTTGCGTCTGGGCAGCGTTCCTGATGAATCGCCTAAAAAAATGTATTATTCCGAGGAATCTGCGAAGTTCTGCGATGCTCGGGGGTTTTGTGTAGTCCTGGAGAGCTGCAAGTCATTCTACCAGCGGACGAGTGCCATCCTTATTAATCGCGTATCCCAAGTATTCCACCTCTGCTGCGCCGAACGTCTACTTGGCGACGTTGATCGTTATAGGCCAGGTTCCGCGACACGCATTATGCGCTCAATGAGCACATAATAGGGTTCCGAATCTTGCCACAGCGCGCATGCGAATCCTGCGGAAGTTGTATCCCTCGTCGCATGGCTCGCTTCGAATGCTTTTAATGGCGGCATTCCGTAACACGCATCGGCGCATGAATAGCACGAAACGCTTTTCTGCATTAACGCGTTCCGTTTCCTGTCACGCATTATGCGTCGTCTTGAAACGGAACGCAATGAACGCATCAAGTAAGGAACGCAGCTCCGCAGCGTTCCGAAACACGCATACTGCGCACAATGCGCATAGATAAAAATAAGATTTTAAAAATCCGCTTCAATGCGTGGTTGTACGTGCTCAGAATGTAGGGGAGAGCGGGGCAGAACGGCATACCGGGGCATAACGGTACCGGGGCACAATGGGACCGGGGCATAATGGGATTGGGGCAAAATGGGATAGGAAAAAATGAAGCTCTCTGTATTATGTAATTGGGGCAAAATGGGATCGGGGTAAAATGGGACATGGCAAAATTGAACGGCTCAAAATGATGGAATTGGGGTAAAATGGGACAGTTGAAAATAGTGCGGCTCGAGACGATAGAATTGGGGCAAAACGGGACCGGAGCAAAATGGAATCGGCAAAAATGGAATGGGCAAAAATGAAGCTCGACGAAGGAAAATTCCAGCACAGGAATGAAACGGTGTACTAGGATACAACAAAACAATTTTGTAATAAATTATCGCGAAATATATCACATGGTAATGAGAAAAACAAGATTAGTTACACGTTATTAGAGTACGCGCTCTGGTGAACAAATTGTAATAAATAACATTTATTTGAATACATTTACTTTTTATTCTTATCGGCGCAAACGTCGCAGATGTACTCGATCGAGTTTTCGTCAACGTTGTCACACGAAAAATGGGCCCATTTAATGCATGAATCGCATCGAATCCAGGATTCTTTTGAGGTTGAATACAACCCCCCGCAAAGAAGGCACGGTGCATCGTCCTCAGTATTTACCGACGACGCTGGATATTTTTGATGAAGTTTTCGGTAGTACGGGGAATTCGTTAGAACGGCACTTTTACCTCTTCTGGACGTCACTTTACGTTTCGGTTTTTTGGCTTTCGATATTGGAAACAGTGAAGATGGTGACGTGTCAAAGGGCGGTTTCTTCGCCCTACGAGAAGAGCTGGTTCTGTTTTTTTGGACATTCTCCATTGGTTTTTCTTTTGTTTTTTTTCCACCGTAGAGCATGTTTTTCCACGCTCATTTTCCGAATCAAAAACGTCGAGAGGTCCAGTAAATATGCGTCCTCGCTTGAGCATCGACGAATCACAGTCAGATTCACTGTCAAAAGAAGAAACCGACAATGCCAGACGGTCGGCCGTTTTATTTCCTTCAATATCGATGGGTGCAGTGTACGAACAGCCCGGTTGAGGATTCGCGACACTATCGAGGCGAGATGAACGAGAATACCCTGGTTCTTCAATCGACATCTGGCTTAAAACCTGGTTCAAAAACTCAGGACTTTCACTACGAATATTCTCTGTGAACGAGGTGTTTTCCTGGCGTATCGAACTGATTTCCCGGACTTGTCGGTTACTCGCAGTACGTTCCGGCGTCAAACTTGTCGGAATGTTTTCGCACATTCCTGCTACAGATTCTGACTCCTCGTTGAAAGACACGAGCGAATTCGTGTGTGCCGCCGCAAAGTCACGATCGGTAAAAACATCTCTGTTGAATGGCCATATCCCGGTTTTTTTAAACCCATTGACTGCATTTGATAGAGATGCTGCTTGTATGAACGCCTCGCCAAACAGTACGGCGATTTGATACTGCGTAACAACGGCAGTAGACAGCAGTACCTATAGGCCAAGATGGCCGCCGTCGGGCGGGCGGTGGTGGGGGTCAGTTTTCGTCAGTACCTATAGGCCAAGATGGCCGCCGGTGGTGGGGGTGCTGCCGGGCCGCCAGGCCCGGCTGTTCGGCGCGAGGGTGGTTATCTCCCCCTCCCCCCTCCCCCCCGCATCTCGGTAGGGTGGTAGAGGGTGGTCAGGGTGAGCCGCTAGCGGAGCTGTTGTGTTGTCGGGTGGGAGAGAGAGAGAGAGAAAGTGTGGTGGAGAGGGAGTGAGAGTGAAAGTGAAGCGGTGGTGGTGGGGGAGGAGCTGCGTGGAGCGTGCGGGACAGCTGGTGACGGTGTATCGTCGAGTCGCGCCATCTTGGATTTTCCAAGGGCTGGCTAGCGTCGGGCCCAGCGTACCCCTCTCTCTCTCTCTTTCTCATGCGCGTAGGGTTTCTCCCGAGGGTAGCTCGATGTTTTGCGTAAGCTAGCTTGGCCGAGCGGTCTAAGGCGTTGAATTCAAGCGACGTTTTCCTTGAAAGTGCGAGTTCGATTCCCGTACGGAAAAATGTTTTTATTTTTATTTATTTTTTCAGCTTATTCAGAAAATATATGAAAGGAAGGTGGGAAGGTAAGTAAAAATAGTTTAGTTATATATTTTTATAAAATTTTCATTTTTATTCTTAAATCTAGTTGTACAGTTTTCTTTGTGCGTATATTTTTATGCATATGTGAATCTTCGGTAATTGTTCTCTAAGGTAGTTCTTTTATACGAGCCACCACTGCACGGAAAATGTATTCACGATGAATGCATAATAATTCTTTGGCGATCAACTGCCGTTTGTCACTCGTCTCTTTATCTTCTCGTCGGTTTTTCAGGGCTAGAGTTATGCGTTCATCCATCATATATTTGGACGCGATTGACGAGACTTTTTCTCTTGTAGCATTATGCCACTCCTGTACCGTACTCTCAAAACTAATTTCCTCAATGATAATATCTCTGATATCTCGCACAAGCTCGAGTTCATCTTTAAGTAAACGAATTCTATGATATATGCATTTACTCAGCATCACGAGTCCCTCTTACGTTGTTTTTTGGAAGAGAATACCAACGGGGTACGTATTCTTGGGTCTTTTGTTCCTCTGATGCTGTGTTTCTTCGGCACCAAAGTTTTTCTTCGGTGAGTCTTTTATTTCCAACAAAATAGCTTTTTCGTTGTAAGCCGTCGTAAAACTTATTTTCTGGCGGCCAAGCGGGTTCATATTCGGAGTTCGATCGCTGGCAGAGCCTTTTTCTGCATTGAACCACGGGGTGATAATTGTCATCCGCTCGCAGAGGTGATGCCACTCGACGACGTTGAGGGAAATCCCTGCCGCGTGACGGCCGGAGAATTTTATTGCCACCTCGAAGTCGTGTCCGTTTACTAGCTCAAGTCCCACCGTGACCATTTTACTATCCGAGGTATTCAGGCTGTATGTTGTGGATAATAACATTGCCTTGCTCAAGGGTTGCCAACCAACTATAGAGTTAAGCGTATTGTAATCTCCGCGAACTCGTTTCGACTCGGACTTCGTTGTAGTATTTACAGCGGAAGACGGAGAAAGTATTCCCGACGCGAATAATTTTTTCTGGGCTTCCTTCACAACGTCGGTAAAATTTTCCATTTTTTCTCCAAATTTTCCATTTTTATGTTTGGAGGGTATTTCAGAGAGAGACTGCACTGTCCAAGTCGTTGAGACGTAATGATTCGGGGGTGAAGGCCCGCTCGAGGGTTAGAGCCGGAGAAAGTGATGCAATTTTGCGGGAGAAGGGGTAAAGACACGCCTCAAGGATGCTGTTGTCTCAGGTGGGGGTGCGCGCGTTGCATTGGGCCTTGGAGGCTGTGTAGACCACCCGCGCCGAATCACTCTTCGGCTAGCGTTTTCCGAAGAGACATAACTCTTCCCAAGATTGGTGCATTCCAATACAGGCGTGTTAATACACAAACGTTTGTGGAAATAATAAAGAAAAACTGAACATTTACAGCTATTCGCGACAGCCGATGGTCAAGCGCTGAGAGACAAGAAAAAAACTTTCACCGGTGCGAGAATTAAATGAAAATTTACAGCTATTCGCGACAGTCGACGGTCAAGCGCTGAGAGACGAGAAAAAAAAACTTCCAGCGGTGCGAGAATTAAATGAAAATAATGTAAAACGTCGGACACAGGGAACAATGAGACACTCTAGCCTTTACAACACTGAAGGGTTGCGGGCCGGTTAAGACGTCGCGTAGGTGCAATAAAATACTTAAGCAGGGATACTCTCTGCCCCACGCACCTTTCGAGTACAATTTT
This sequence comes from Ichneumon xanthorius, assembly GCA_917499995.1. Lineage (NCBI taxonomy): Eukaryota > Metazoa > Arthropoda > Insecta > Hymenoptera > Ichneumonidae > Ichneumon > Ichneumon xanthorius. The sequence continues at coordinate 962,674 of CAKJTD010000102.1, forward strand.
TATAGTACGTAGTCCGAAGGTTTTTTCTACCTAGTGTTTCGGAATGCCAGAAAAAATTAGAAAAGGATAGTTTTTAACTAGCCAGTGACAGTTCTCGGGTCATTGCAGATGAGTGGGGAGGAAAACTATAAGTTTGCGAGTTTTCCCGAAATGTACATTATTTCGTGTACGCATTCGAGCCGGAACACTGTCAGCAGTTTCAGTTAGTGGTGCTAAGTTCTGTTGTTAAATTTTTTTTGCGAACTTTCTCCGATAAACGAGATAAAATGGTCGATGCCGCGGTTCGAGGAATTGTTCGTGAGGTGGTGATGGTGTTGGAGGAAAACCCCTCGTTGACCGTAGAAAATTTGCTAGCACGCTCTAGCGATAGAGCATTAAAGTGTCTGCGTCATGAGGCCTTGATTACGCGATTCAAGGCTTTTGTGGGTTACCTCTCGGTGAAGAGTGTTTTAAAATTATATAACGCAGGCAAATTCAGTGCGAGCCTTGACGTTTTGAAGATTGTGCGTGCGATGGTTAACCGTTCTCGGAATGTTTCGCCAAGGGATGTCGCAGCTCTTAACGAAGAGATCGCTCAATTTGGTAAGAATAACTTTTTTTTCCAATGTTTAAAGAAAAATGTCAGTGTTTAGCCATTTTTTCGTTTTGTGTAATGCTGGCGTTTTCTCTTTTTGTAAAAATGTAGAAGCGCTAAGTTTAACGGAAGAGGCCGAGAACGCCGCTGCCGCAGCTACCGCACTTGATGCGGAAGCTGCGAGAATTACGGCCGAAGCTGCAAGAATTGCTGCCGAAGCTGCACGGATTTGTGCAGCCCAAGAGAAAGCGCGTCGGGAGGCCGCGGACTACGCAAAAGCTGCTGCGGAGGCTGTACGCGTTGCTAGTGAGATGTCTCGCAGCAACAGTCTTCGAACTGTCGCCGAGATACACGAGTCGCTATGGGGGAATGACTCAAAGTGTTTAGGGACATCCGGGCCCGCCAATGTCAGCCACCTAGAGAGATCGACCAGTAATGGTAAAAAAATTACTATAAATTTTATTTTTGTTAATAACTATATATCTGGAGATACATATTGGAAATAAATATAATTAATGTTTTTTGTTTTTCTTTTTTTTTCACCAGTGTCGACGCATTTCGAGGAGCTCCTCAATTCGACAATTAACTTGTCGATAATTGATGACGACGCCGAGGAGGAGGATCATCGTCAGGCTCTTGCGTCCCAGGGTTCGCTGACTCGAGCAACCTCGTCGCAAGTGGGGCGTGGACTGGTGAACGAGCCGAGTCAACCACCATCGGATATGGTTATTCCGGAGAGCGATGATGATGACGAGGATTTCGTCCCATCATCACAGCCTCCGCAGCCTCCAACGCCGCAGCCTCCAATGCCGCAGCCTCCGACGCCGCAGCCTCCGACGCCGCAGCCTCCGACGCCGCAGCCTCCGACGCCGCAGCCTCCGACGCCGCAGCCTCCGACGCCGCAGCCTCCGACGTCGCAGCCTCCGACACCGCAACGTCCGACACCGCAGTCTCCAACGTTCTCAGAGTATCTGCAAGAGGCGCCAACTCCATTGTCCGGTGAGTCGAGAATTTTCCACCACGTAGAGAAGCGACGATACTTCAATAAATTTAAGAGTATGGGGTCTACAATTACGTTTAAGATTCGCGAACCCGCGGCAAATGTGGGCGTAGTTGAGTGGTTAGAGTCGGCGATGAAAGAAATTCATACTCTTCTAGTTAGTGGCAGCGAGCCTACTGACATGATTGGTATCGAATTTCGAAGCGCAGCGTTTACACGGGGTCCTGTAGGTATTCGTACAGGCCCGTGAGGGAGTTTCATTTCGACAATCTTTTCGAGATGATCAGTAGTGTAGCGCAAAGCTCCACGGGTTTTTGCATAGACGACTCGTTTACAATCGCGAGTAATATAATCTCAATGCCTGTGGGGTCCGGCAGACCTAAAAAACCAATCCGGGGTGATATTTCAAAAAGATCTATATTGAATATTACGAACGCTGACAATCTCTGTCTACCGAGGGCTATCGTTAGCGGTAAAGTATATGCAGAACGGGGTCATTTGCGTCAGGGCAATCTGCACCAGCAGTGGGAACTCGTGCGTAAAGAAAATTCAGGTAGGCAGACCGCTTTGGCTGAAGCTTTACTCGAGTACGCGAACATCGAGATTCCGGAGGGTGGATGTGGAATTGTAGAGCTGCAAGCCTTTCAACAGGTACTAGCTTCGGACGGAATAGCCGTCATAGTTTTCGATCGTGATGGATTCGGCAGTAGTGAACCGGCATTTTTCGACGGTACAGACAGTGTACTGCAGTGTGTTCCGGATGTGCGACACACCGTTTATTTGTTGTACGATAGCGAGGACCGTCATTACGATCTCATTTTAAAACTCGCCCAGGCAGCCGGCTTTAGTTTTTTCTGCGTCCCGTGCGGGTTCGCTTACAGTCGGGTCACAGCACATAAATGCACGCAAAAGTGTCTGCACTGCAAGAGTAGTCCGCCGTGTAATCCGGAACTGGAAAAAATTCGATGCGTAGATTGCAGCCGATTCTTTCGCGGGGTTGATTGCCTTGAAAGGCATAGAGAGATCGGTTCGCACGGCGCGCAGACGCGTTTGTGCGACATGTTACAGACGTGTCCAAACTGCTTGCGACAAGTCTACAAGAAAGACAGGGCGGTACACGAGTGCGATCGGTATTATTGTAAAACGTGCAAAGTAGTCAGGCCTGAAAACCATCAGTGTTTCATGGCCAAACTGCAGCCTGCTAAACCATCCAAACTGCCGGATTTGTTTATTTTCTATGATTTCGAAACCCGACAGGAGCGCAGAGTTGAGGGTACCAACGACATGTACCTGCACGAGCCAAATCTGTGTGTCAGTCAGCAGCATTGCACAGAATGTATCGATCTGCCAGATGATGTATGGGCGTGTAGTTTGTGCGGCCGAGACGGAGAACAAATTTTTAAAGGAAACCCGCTCGCAGGGTTTGTAGAGTTTTTGCTTCAAGAGCGTAACGTCAACCAAATTGTATGCATAGCGCATAACGCGAAAGGCTTTGACGCCCAATTTATTCTTGAGTATCTCGTCGAACGCCTGGGTAAAACTCCGAAACTCATTACAAACGGGACGAGTATCATGGAGATGAAAATCGGCAAGCTAAGATTCGTAGACAGTTTAAACTATTTTCATATGCCCCTTAGCAAACTCCCAAAAGCCTTCGGCTTAGGAGATGATATCTTTAAAGGCACGTTCCCACATCTGTTTAATACAATAGCTAACCAAAATTACAAGGGTCCTCTACCGCCTCTAGCTAGCTACTCGCCCGATACAATGTCGCAGGCGGATCGAAAAGTGCTGATAGACTGGCACGAGAAAAATACAGCTGCAGGATACGTGTTCGATTTTCAACAGGAAATCGTATCGTACTGTCGAACCGATGTGGCAATTCTCCGAAAGTCGTGCGTAGCGTTTCGGAAAATTTTCATGCAGCGGGGTAGAGTGTGTCCGTTCACCGAAGCAGTCACCATTGCATCCGCGTGCAACAAAGTTTTTCGTCGAAACTTTTTGGACGAAGATAAAATAGCCGTCTTACCGCGAAACGGGTATCGTCGCGCAGATAGACAATCCGAGATAGCGATCGAGTGGCTGTTGTGGGAAGAACAAAACTTCGGTAAACCGATTGTTCATGCGGGTCGCGGCCGTGAACACAGGTTACGCGACGGAACACTCGTCGATGGGTACGTGCAAACCGACGACGGTGTAGAGCACGTGCTACAGTTCCATGGCTGTTTCTTCCATGGTTGCGATAGATGCTACACTACAGTTAGCAAGCGCAACGAAGAATTTTGCGGCTGTACTCTTAACGATCGCTTCACACGCACGCTGGCTATCTCGGAGCGTATAAAGAGTCTCGGCTACACCCTCCACGAAATGTGGGAGTGCGATTATAAACGGTTAAAAAGTAGGAATCCGGATATAAATGCTGCTATCGACGGTCACCCGGTATTGTTAAATAAGCCGTTAAACCCTCGCGACGCGTTCTTTGGGGGTCGTACGGGGAATACGCGTAGTTATTACGAGATAAGTGGCAGCGAAAAAATCCACTACATCGATGTATGCTCGCTTTACCCATACATCTCGAAGTATGGTCGTTTTCCCGTCGGTCATCCACAAGTATACACCGAGGATATCTGCAGAGATCTCGTCGGAGTAAACAATGATTTACGAGACGTCGAAAGGCTCGTACGATGCACTGTACTACCGCCGCGAGATCTTTACCATCCTGTGCTTCCCGTTCGTATGCATAATCGACTAATGTTTGCATTATGTCGAAAATGCTGCGAGGAGATGCATCAGGGTCCGTGTAATCATGACGTAGAATTGGATCGAGCTTTCGAGGGTACGTGGGTATCGTGTGAGCTCCAGAAGGCTGTCGAAAAGGGCTATAAGATTCTAGCCGTCCGCGAGATCTGGCAGTACGAGGTTGAGCAGTATAGTAAGAGTACAAAAACTGCCGGCCTTTTTGGTCAGTATATCAACCTCTGGTTAAAGATAAAGCAGGAAGCTAGTGGATGGCCGACTGAGTGCACAACGAGGGAGAGTCAGGACGCTTACATTGAAAGCTTTCGCGAGGCCGAGGACGTACAGCTAGAGCGCGACTGTATCGAAGTAAATCCGGGACATAGGTCGGTAGCAAAACTTTGCTTAAATTCGTTTTGGGGAAAATTCGGTCAGAGGGAAAATTTACCAAAGACAGAGGTTGTTACGACGCGCCACAGACTTTTAGAGCTTTTGTCGGACCGTAGCTGCATTGTTTACAAGATTATTCATGTGAATGATGAGGTTATGTACGTATCGTGGGAAAAAATTGCTGACAGTATCGAAGTCAACCCCCATGTAAACGTTGTCATCGCCGCCTACACCACCGCACAAGCTAGACTTAAATGATATTCGTATCTCGAACAACTAGATAAGCGTGTACTTTATTATGACACCGACTCGTGTATATATGTAAGTACGGGTAACGCCGGAGAGTACGACCCGCCGCTCGGCAATTTTCTCGGAGACATGACCGACGAGTTGACGGGCTACGGTATCGGTAGCTTTATTAAGCGTTTCGTGTCGGGTGGGCCTAAGTTTTACGGCTATGTCGTGCAGAAGCCTGACGGTACAGAGCTTGCAACATGTAAAGTGAAAGGAATCGGACTCAATTACAGGACCAGCAAAGAGATTAACTTTGAATCGATTTGTAACCTGATCAAAGAGTCCGGCACAGCTATCACCGTAGACTTTAGTACCATCCGCCGAAACGCTTTTCACCAGGTTTATACGCGACAAGAATCGAAAACTTGTAAACCCATTCTTGTAAAGAGACGCCGATGGGGTGAACACGATTCGCTACCGTATGGGTACATAGGTTAAGATTTGTAAATAATAGGAATAGGAATATTGTAAATAAATAAAAAAAAATCCTCGTTTAATTTTAGGCGCCGGCTGGATGTACGAGTTGTATCCAGAGTTGTGGCTAGGCCCCATTAATGAAGCTTATAGATAAACATTTAATGTAGATATAGAACATTAAGTATTTCTAAAAAAAAAAAAAAAAAAAAAAAAAAAATGGACTGAACCAATAAATAAATAGGTTTTCTTTTTGGCAAATCACTTTCTTCTTACTCGAACTCCTTCATTATTTTTTCCCTATCCTATCAACCTGTGCTTTAAGGCAGTAGTCTGCTTTAGGAGCCGAAAAAAAAGCGTTTTTTCAACAATTTTTTTGAAAGGGAAGGAAATGATTGCGGTAAACGAAATTTTGAGACGATAGTATATTATATTCAAGCTTTAAAGAACAATTTTTATTATTACAAATTATTGAAATTTGCCAAAGTTGTAACGATTTTTCTGGGGCGCCTGGAGTGTGCACTCGTAAATCGGTGCCGGTGATGGAGGTCGTGCGATGCATCTGAAACAGTGGAACCAAATTTTTTTTTAGTTTTTATAAGTTCCTTTTCTATATGAACTAAAAAAATACCGAAGAAATGACGAAATTCCAAATTTTTTCGAAGTTTGAAAAAAAAATTCACTTTTTTGAAAAAAAAAATTCACTTTAAGTTGCAAAACAAGTAATTTAAATAGTACTTTTGTCCAACTTTTTTTGTTCAAATAGAAGATAATTCAATACTGAAGCTAGATCACTTTGGTTTTTTTCGATCGGACATATATTGTTTTTACTATCGCCGGCACCGTTTTCCAAAACTTGTGAAAATGAAAACTCGAGAAAACGGGCTGTAAAGTTTTCGGTCCAAAAAAATGTAAGTTTTTGGATACTTACACTAATTAGATGTTAATCGGCTATCCCCGGGCCATACAATAATCCTTCCTCTTCTTCAAAAAACTCGTTTTGGCGGAGGCTTTCCGATCTTCGAGCTGTACGAGCCTCCTTGCTGGAAAGTGATGCGCGCCGGTTCTCCCGCGTTATGCGCTCAGCATCGACGGTGTCAGCAAAATTTTTGCATTGCTGCCCGATGACAATATCGAGGAGCTGCATGGTAGAAAGCACAGCTGAATAACCTTCGTTGAAAATGCCTGTAGCCATATTTGCTGCTATTTTGACGATTTTATAGCCGGAATTTACGTGTTTCGGATTTAGGCGCCACACAATCGAATTGAACGATTCGTTCGAATTTTGAGTGTGTCCGCCTAAGCACCGCGTCAATAAATCGTCATTTGAAAGATCATCGTAAATTGGACGAATGTGCTTCTCTACATTATCATTAATTAATCTTGCCGGGTGTTTGAAAGATGCCAGATTATTCGCCGCTTTAGCCTTGCGCCATTCGCACCAACTCTCCGGGCCTTCTGGACAATTTTTATGCCGAGGATTTTTATCGGTGGAACAATAATGGTCTAATGTTGCCATAATAGCTCTCTTCATACCTTCAACTGAGTTCACGTTTCGACGAATTGCCAGACCGTAGTAAATCGTCAATTTCTTGATGAGACTCTCCGTTAGCCCGTTCTTTCCTCCAAGTTTCTCGGTTTTTCTTTTATTCCGTAAACGAGTACCCATACGCTTTTGCACGTGTCCAACACACTCATTTTTCGTCACTGTGCACTCGTCCCCGTAAGGATTGCTATTTAAGATTCCAGTAAAAGTTTTGGAGTCGCCATCGCCGATATAATTACTGTACATAACTCCGAATTTCTCGACGGATCTCGAAAACATCTCTGTTATGGAATCTACCTCCATCTTCCCAGACGAACCTGTATAATTTGAGGAGCATGAGTCTTTATGATCCTCATACCACTCCTCAAATGCATCTTCATCCAAACTATTTTTATGTATGGTACACGAATGACAATAACCACTTTTTACAATCAGATCAATTACTTTGCCACTGTAGTATCCGATGAGCGTTGTTACACCGTACAAAGAAGTATAACCGCGTTTTTTCCACGATCCATCGCCCGAAACCTTCAAATGATTCGCAGGTCTTCCATGTTCAACGTTTTTTTCTTTCTCTTCCGTGACGGCTTTTTCGCAGGTACTCTCGAACAGTGTCTTCGACGCTGCGTACAAATGCTCAACGATTTGTTGATAAGTAGATTTTGTAAAACCTGCAGAAATATCCATAAGGCCGCAGAATACGTTTATCCCTTCTCGTCCGATACCAAGAAGCCTCATAACAAAAACAATCCGTCTGTTGATTTCGAAGCCGGTATTTATAAATGGTCGTGACTGGATTTCGCGTCGACCACACCTACACTGAACAACAATTTTAAATCCTAGGACTCGATGACCGCTTTCTGCAAACGTTAATTTTTGTTTGCATGATCTGCAAATTGCGATTTCCGAAAGAGCGAGAAACACCGATATGAATTCAATAATGCGGTAGCAGTGCGATGAATGAATAATGATATCATCGCTGCTTGCTGCCTTCAACTTTTGCTCACTGCGACTCGTGTGTAAGTCTCCGTCGTCCGATGATACACTGGTAAAACGATTGCCGTGAAATTTTCGCTTTCGCGGTTCCGCAGCACGCTGTCTTTTACATCGATCACCTTTCGGGTAGCTTGACATTTCGATGTGCGCTCGGCAAAATCAAAAATGAAACTGAAAGCTGACGCTACAAATAGCAGTGTAGAAGCCGATTCCGAGAGCTATAGTTTACCGTTACTAGACCACTGCGCGCGCTGCGCGCGCCATTTAGACGGGTTGCGCTGCAGCGCTCTTATACAGTAGATTTGATTTACATTTGTAGTATCATTTTTTGATGATACTTTAAAAACAAAATTGTAATATATACAATAATAAAACATAATATATATAAAACATAATATACATTTGTGTCAAATGTATATTAAAATGAAAATGCGATGGGGGCCCCCTCCTGCGCCCTCATCAGTGAGACTCGCCTGGCTTGCACCAGATTTAGGCGCCCGATCATAATTTGATGGGGAGCGAATCTCTGGTGTATTATAGTCCCTCCTCGAAACAATACGATATTAATTTATAAATTTTATTTAGTATTTTTTTTGCGGTATTATTTTGTTTCGTCAGTTTCTAAGCAATTTTTTAAACTCTTATAAGCATTTAAATTATAACCAACGATTATAGTAATCGATACAAATTTTGCAATGGTTTTAGGGGTAAATACCTGTTGGGTTACTGGACAAAAGTTCTCGTTCATTGGTATAACTCCTGGTATACAAAATTCTTTACCATTCCATTTTGTTGTGGTCCTAGATAAACTTTTAGAGATTCCCAAGAACGTACTCGTGAGAACGCCACGTACAATTGACCGTGATTGAATACATCCCTGCGAAGATCAACACCAATCTTCTCGAACGTTTGTCCCTGCGATTTGTTGATGGTCATCGCAAAAGCTACCTTCACTGGAAATTGACGTCGTTTAAAGGTGAAGGGATACTCATTCTCACAATAAAGAGTTATCCGATGCAAGAAAACTATCTCTCCGGGTTTATCACCGGACAGAATCTCACATCGTAAAACCATGTTGCCTAATTCTAAAATCAACAACCTTGTACCATTGCACAAACCTTCGTTGATGCTCAAATTTCGGATAAGCATAATGATACTGTACTTACGGAGACGTAATTCGTGAGGCGGCAAACTCGGTGGTAATAGTGTATTCAAGTACTCGGGCAAGATTACTTCGTTAATCTGGTCGTTGTCGCCACAATTCTCTGTGCTGTCAACGCTCGTGTAGAGTCGTTCAGTAGCCTTATCGTATAAGTCCATGACCCTGGAGTTGATTTCTTCGACATCGACATTTCGAGCAGACAGAGTGGCACACTTTGCCACTGCTTTGTATCGTTTTGTTCTCACTAATTGTCCGTACGTATCTTCAACTATATCTCGACCCGGAGCTGCCAAACAACATTCGGGAACTTGGAGGTTGTCGTTCGGATCATTAAGAATTCCATCACCAACGTTGAGTAAAAATTGAGCGAATTCCACTTCGTTGGGTAAAACTCTCATGTTTTGAGTTAACGCGTACTTGGAAAAATGTCGCCACAGTGCACTGTATTTGATTGATAGGTTCACTGTTTCGCTACGAGTGCCTCGTATATTGACTGGAAGGAGTTGACGAAAGTCTCCTCCGAGAACAATAACTTTTCCACCAAAAGGTTTGTCATTGTTCATTATGTCCTGCAATGTTCGGTTTGCCACTTCGAGTGCATAACGCGGAGCGATAGGTGCTTCGTCCCAGATGATAAGATCGACGTTCTTCAAATATTCACCTTGTTTCGATTGCACTTTGAGGCTCGATGTGGAATCTGAGTATAAAGGTACTGGCAGTCCAAACGTTTTGTGTACTGTCTTACCTTCAGGAAGTAGTATTGCTGCGATTCCGGTGAAAGCCATGGCACTAACACATTTGCCTCTACCTCGAACGACATTTGAAAGGGTTGTATACGTGAAAGTCTTGCCGGATCCTCCGGGACCATCGATATAGAAACAAGTTTGTTCGGCATTGTCGTTTTCTATAGCACTTAGGATGGCATCAACGAAAGTTTTCTGGATATCGTTCAGTTGGTCGTACTGTTGCATACCAATTTCGGTAAAATCAGCAAGCAACGTTTCAGGCTCGTCTTCATCCAAGTTCTCTATCTGTTCCATTCCTGGGAAACGAGATAGACTCGAACCTTCTCTATTGAGCATACGAGCGATTTGGCTATACGCTTTTCTTTGCGCTCGTTGCATGCTCATGCGTCTCGTATAATCTTCCGACAATTTGTCTTTGAACGTTTCCCATAGTTCTTCTGGATGAATCGGTTGACAATGAATCAAAATTCTAACGAATAGTCGTCGCAACAGACCAGGCATCATCCAAACCGCCGCTTCTTCTATAGCTTTTCGCCATTCGTCATCGTCCTCGATTAAACCTAAAGCTAGACATGTTGCGATAAAACTTTCACGAACTTCGCCATCAACGGTCCTCAAGTCCTCGAAACTTTTGGCTCCTTTAACCTTTAACAACAGTAATCGAAGTTGGAATAATTCGGTTTGTGCCGGACTTACCGAATACATTCGTCCAATTGCATTATGTCCACGTTGTCGTTTTTCCCATCGGGAAACAGTTCTTCCGTCAACGTTCATTTTTTTATACACATAATGCGATGGAATGTCTGGGTATGAAACTTGTCTTGCAGATGCATCCCGAACGTTCAATTCGAAGTAATCCATGAGCATAGTTACACGACCTATGGCTTCCCTTAGTCCATCTTCATTCATATCTGCTGGAATTGTAACACTGTGTTCGTTGGGTAGATGTACAGGAAGGCGTATCACAGGGTGACTTTTTTCTTGCAGTTTTTTGTCGAGCATTCGCCAAATTGCTTCATTCGGACCAACGTAGCGAGCTTCTATGTGGTCCTTTACTTCATCGTGATCAAGAACTTGTTCGTTCACCTCTCCGTTTTCACCGTTCGTTATCTGAATAGCCGCTGCATCGTGTCCCTTGTAAACATATTTGTACAAGTATTTCGGAGCAGTCACACTCGTTACAACTTCCACGTTAATGTGGCTGTTGAACATGAGTGATAACGTTGGGCAGTATGGGACAACCCATCGATTATCCACTACATGTCCTTCTCGACGCTCGTACAGAGCTCCGGTGTCTCTTCTGCGGTAGCATGGGTAAGCATCTGCGTCCATTGTCGTTTCCTCTCGAAATATCTTTGGAAAACGTTTGGAACATTTTCCGTTTATTTCACACCATGCCCCGCAAGGACCGTGGATCATATTACCTATGACGATTTGGTGCAACTCCGGATACAATTGAGGGTCTGGTATCTCCGCTGAGATAAAATGGTCAACCATTTCTGGAGTTGTAAGTTTATACTTTAGCGTCACCAGTAAGTGAATATGCAGCAAGCCACGTTTTTGCGACTCGATCGTGTAGACATATGCTTTCGTTTCGCCAAAGAAATTTTGTCGCGTGATTAAATCAAGCAACCTTTTTTTTCATATCAAAGACACGTGTAGTAAGGTCTGGTCGGTCTGAAGGCTGTTGACCGGGAAGTAAATTTTCTCTGATCTCCCGCCAATTCGGATTACATGTCATCGTGATGAAAAGATCTGGCTTGCCAAACTTTCGAACTATTCCCATTGCATCTTGATAGTGCTGCATCATATTTCGCGGTGAGCCAGTGAAGCTCGATGGTAAGATGACAATTTTTCCAAGTCGTGCATTTGCATCATGTGCAGTGGTGTTCAAATAATCTATCAATCCAGTGTAGGTTTCGGCACGGATCTTGGTTTGGTTGGCCCTAATAAATTCAATGCGATCCTTTTCGACTTTTACGTAATGGTCGACGACCCATTGTTGGAATAGACGTCGCCCTAAAAGAATAGTGTTTCCTTCATCGTTTTCACGGATTGCCATTCGATGTCTTACATACGCTTCTCTGGAAACACGTTTTGGATTGTTACCCGTTTGTTTTAGATCCCGATGCCAGCCTCGAGTACCAAATGGATAAAACAATGGGTAGACCCAAGGCTCAACATTGGGATCCATGGTACTGACATACTGTAGTTTCTTTGTGTTCTTGTTACATATGGTGATGTATGATTCGGGAATCTCGCCATCCGCAGTAGTGGAGAACACAGCAGCGACTTCGTTACTTCGTTGGAAATTAAATCGGCGGCGATCCATTCCTGGCTTTAATGTAAATAATAACTGCAACTCACCAGGACGTTGCATGTCGGTGGATTGATTACCTCGTTGTCGTTGAGCTTCCAACTCTTCGCCCATCATCTGATAAGATTGAGCGAAAACGTTATTGTCACGTATAATGCGATTAATTGATCCCAGTAGACCATGATCAAGAGCAGTGTTTCGACGCCGTAAAGAGTCTACTGCTTCATCCGAATCAACTATAAAGAGCTGACCGTAGCTTGGTAATTCGTTAGGAGCTGGATATAGTGCTGTGTTTACTTGATAGTAAATTTGGCCTTGTATTTTGAAGCAATATGGCCCGGGACGTCTTCAATCAAAATTAATCAAGTTGGCGTTAAAGGACGCAAATGAAAACGAAGCGTTGTAGTTTCGAATACGTTCGAAAAACACGTTTGATTTATCATGTGTACCAGCGAATAAGGAACCCAATTCCTCTGGCATAGCTGGAAGTGGTTCAAGCTGCACTTTCCCGTGGCTACAACAATCATGGAAAGAATTTCGCATGTTCGATACTTTTTCAGACACAAAATGTGCAGCTTTACAATGCGTACAGAGTTCCGTCATGCTACCTCCGTAGTGTTCCGGAACATTGTTGATCCTCACAGCAAATCTGTTTCTTTCATCCCGAATTCTTTGATTTTCGCCGCCAATATAAGTCACTGCCAATTCAAGTGGCGGTTCTATAACGCATTCACGCTGCACTGACAATACAGCTGGTGTTTGTAATTCTAGAACCTCCATGGGTCGTTCTCTTGGGGCAGGAGGATTGGCATTATCACGACGGTGACGCTGATTTTCAGCATTTCTTTCTCGCCTGTTGCGTTGAATTTCTGCTCTTTGCTCGGGTGTTCTGTTGATGCGATTGCATTGTGCTGTTATTTCTCCAGGTATTTCTATGCAGCGAGTTAAAGGTATTGGTAGCTGGTGTGCTAGTACCTCCTCGGATAGTACATGTCTCGTATTCTGTGGAGCATTTTTCGTTCTGTTGCGCCGCTGATTTTCAGCATTTCTTTCTTGACGAATTCGTTTCAATGCTGCTTCTTCTTCGGGTGTTCGATCAATTTTCCTTCGCCCCATGATGACGTATTTACGAAAATACAAAATCGTCCAGCATCGAGTATAGTAATAATTCTGTATAATAGTAATCGCTGAACTTGAACAAGATGAATAATTAAACTATTTATTAAGTAGTAATTGTAGAAATTGATATCGTCTTTAAAAAAATTTACACGAGTGACGATTAATTCAGATTAATTCAGATTGTCAGATATCTGATTATTTTAAATGGGGATACTAACGAAATTTATTTCGCTAGTACCTCAACTTTTTTCACAATATAACAAAAAAAGCAATAGCAGTTTTATCTATCCGACGTTCAAATTATCATTGAGATCTCTTATCATAATCATCATATTCATTTCACAGCTTCAATAATCAAAAAATGTAGAAGCGTTTCGAGTTCAAGTATTTAAAACCGGACACGCGGCGTGTATCGATGTGTCAAAATAATGTTTCATTACAGGTCATAATCGTTTTTCAATCACTTTGCAATCAAGATCGTACTCTCATCACCCTTATCACCCTTTTGATCTAAACCCCCCCCCCCCCTTTCGACCTCTCGGCCGCTTGATTCTGAAATGGATAAAAAGCATTTTTTAGAGTCGAACATTTTTGACGATATATGATAGCCGAAAGGTAAATCTTTATGACGTTCATTAACATTACACGAGAATTAGTTCAACCGCCATTTCTGCTATTTTTGCCAGTCATATTCCGTGCATATTACCACGACGTATTTCGCAAAATTGCACCAAATGCTTAATTAATATACAACGCATCGAAAATTAGAGTTTCTGATGTTCGAACGGATATGAACGGATTTACGATCGGTTTTTGTATCCTATGCTTTATAAAATTATCGGTCTGGCAAACTTTACTCTGTCCACACGTATATGCGAAAGGGAATGTATTTTTATTGTTAAAAAAATGAATCCACCGTACAAAATAAAGTAAGACAAAGTAATGCAAGGTTTTTATAAGACAGGTCACTTGACGGTCACGTGACGGTCCCACGACGGTTCGTTGAATCGTCAAAAAAGACCGTTTTATTTGTGATTGATTATTTGAATTTGTCAATCACCGTTTTTTGGTCGGCTTTGAGCTCGAACTATGATAATTAAACTATTGATAGCTTCATGAAGAAGAGGTTGCATTAAGGGTGCTGGACCATCCTTTTTTATCGACCGAAACAGGTGATTTCTTAGTTTCGACTTCACACATTTAATATGCTACGCATTTGCTTGAAATCGTACAGGAACATAATATGAACAATAACGCTTTGGCGTGCACTCGAATATTGCTTGAAAACGTACAAGAAACGAAGAAAATTGAATATTAGTAATCCTCGGAAAATCCAATATGGCCGCTGAAATGTTATCAGCATTTGTTTTGTGCGACATAAAATATTCTGGATCTTAGATACATCAAACGAGAGTGCACGCCGATTCGTTGAGGTTCTCCGAATATTCTAAAATCGTCGGAAAGTTGATTACACAAAAGATAACTACGTGAAGTGTAAACTGCGTTTACTTAGTTTATCGACTTGCGACGGGTGATCAGAGCCGCTGACAACGGCATGAATGTAGTGTAGGACACGATGCAGCGCCTCTGTGCGTCAATCGTGACACTACGTTCATACACCTTCGCAAACTATAATATTTGGTTTTCTTAATTCCTTGTAAGTTTTCAATCAAAATTCGATTGCACACCGAAGGGTTTATGTCAATATCATAACCCTGCATGATTTGACGCATATGTGTAACATATTAACAATGCTAAGTCGGAACTGAAAAATTGTCTGATACTGTCGGTCAAACAGGTTAAAAAAAAAGAAAAAAAACAACTCCAGCATCCCCTTAAAGGTTTTATAAGAAATCCTATCCTCTCCTTATTCTTGTCCTAACTGAAAACGGCCCCCGTTAACTTTTGTTTCTTTATAGAGTAAAATAATATATTTATCACCCCTCAACTCGAATAGATCCGAATACATGTGCCATGTGAAAAAATTGTGATAGGTGTTTTGGTAATTTGACAGTCATGTAGGACCGTCAACTTACACCAAAATGATCGTTATTTTCGCTTAGAAAAATGAGTGAAAAAGACTGTCAAATGACGGTTATTTTGTCGTAATTTGACCGATCGAACATAGATGATCATTTTGCATCACTAAGGTAAGTACAAGTTGCGTGTGAGCGAATACGCGCAATATGAGTATTAATTTTCACCGAACGAAAGTAATTTAACCGAAAAGAACGTCGTAGAGATTAGACTTTCGGCAGTCACCCAAAAATCCTCATATGAGGCATTCTCTGTCAATTCAGCCACTTTTTTTTTGACCATCTCAGATCTGCCTCATGATTGGTCATATCAAAGTACCACTAAAAGGCATTCTATGTGAATTTTTTCAGATTTTTTAATCCATAATTTTAGAAAATGCCGTTTTTTTTTAAGTGATGGTATCTCGGAAACTTGAAGTTACCGAAAAAAAATGTTTTCATATAAAAGTTGTTGTTTTTGTTAGCTTTTGAACGGAATATTTGAAATAATTTTCACGTTGCTGTAACACTGATTTTTTACCGAAAAACGGGGAAATTATTTTTTTATTCAAAAACGGGCATTTTTTTGGGCCTGAAAAAATTACAGAGTCTTCCCACATGTCTGACAATATCACAAAAAAATCGCCAGAGTGGCACGGATTGCGGTTACGGTATAAAAAAAAAAAAATTGTTTGAAAGTTCCGAAAATCGGGATACGTGTAACTCTGGAGGGAACACGACTCTCCTATTTATTCACGTAAATCATTTTGAGTTTATTTACGAATTTATCGTAAACTCCAGAGTTACACGTATCCCGATTTTCGGAACTTCCAAACAATTTTTTTTTTTTTTTATACCGTAACCGCAATCCGTGCCACTCTGGCGATTTTTTTGTGATATTGTCAGACATGTGGGAAGACTCTGTAATTTTTTCAGCCCAAAAAAAATGCCCGTTTTTAAATAAAAAAATAATTTCCCCGTTTTTCGGTAAAAAAAAATCAGTGTTACAGCAAAGTGAAAATTATTTCAAATATTCCGTTCAAAAGCTAACAAAAAACAACAACTTTTATATGGAAACATTTTTTTTCGGTAACTTCAAGTTTCCGAGATACGATCACTTAAAAAAAACTACATTTTCAAAAATTATGGATTAAAAAATCTGAAAAAATTCACATAGAATGCCTTTTAGTGGTACTTTGATATAACCAATCATGAGGCAGATCTGAGATGGTAAAAAAAAAGTGGCTGAATTGACAGAGAATGCCTCTTATATTTAAACCTAGAAAAAATCCCGTCAATTGAAAACTTGCTATTGGAAGCACCATTTTTGTCGAAAATTTGAAATTAGAGTCCAATTATGTTGAGAATTAAATTTTATATAAATCAAACTTTGTCGTGAATTTTAATAGGAGTTAAGTTTTGTAAAGAATTTGACAGTTGTGCACGTTATTTTAATGATAGATTAAGCTAATGCGGAGCTTGCGTGCCTTTAAGTAAAATGAAAGTTTGAAATTGGAGTCAAATTTTATAGAGAATTTTTAAATTAAGTAAACATTTTTTGTTCGTAAATTTTTAATTATAAAAATTTTTATATTTATAATTTAAATGTTGGATTTTTTTGTTTCACTCTTTGCGTCACAGTGGGACATAGGGTGACCCACCTTCTTTCGCTCAGTTTTCAATTTTTCAGTCAGATTTTTATTTAAAAAAAAATGTTGTCCATCAAAATTTAAGTAGCAACTTTTTTTCAAAATGAGAAAAAATTGCGAACCACGCTCTCTTATAGAAGCTTCGTGAATAAACAGAAATTATGAAAAAAATCTGTGTAATTTTTCAATTTCGAGGGTATTTTTTCGGAACTTATACTTGAGGTTACATGATCATCATTTTTTACTTACTTAGTATTCGTAGCCGAAAATATTTGGAGACCTGCCTGGCAGAACGGTTAGGCAACGATGCGATTATATTTTGGCCTCTGTAGTCGTTGATTTAGACTACTATATACATGATATATACATGAATTTATATGTATTTATATATATGCACAACACTATTGTCACAGCACTATATTATTAGTCACCGATATTTAGATTTGGTAACTTTTCTGTTGTGAAGCGTTTAATTTCATCGGCTTTTTTTACTTGCTCGACGATTTAGTTTCAGTATTTCGTTTGCTGATGAACGGATTCGCAATTGACGTCTTGGTAACAAAAAAACAAATGCAAGAGAGGACACGGAGGATGGGGTAACATATAAGGTGTCCGAATGCATAAATGTTTTCAGTTTTAACTAAAAACGGGCTCCAGAGCGGCCAGAAGTAAAAAGTGATGCGACTTAATATTGCGTGCGAAACATTATTTTCATTAATCGTGATTTTATACTTTCTCTTCACGAAGCACGGGTAAATTAACCGACCAATGAGCGCTTGCCATTTTCAAACAGCGATCTCTCATTCGTCGGTTAACTGTTCATATCGAAAACACAGCGTGTAAATCGAAGAAAACTCACTTGAATACTATAACTAAAAAAATGAAAAAAATAACTATCAAAAAAATTTCTGTACTATATTCTACTTGCATAGAAAGGCATACATCCATACTCCGAAGAAGTTATGAGCTACGACTCACCGTGAATGAGATATGGCTCGTTGAGTTTCAGGATTAAAAAAAATCAATTACGTTTTTTTGTTCTAAATTTTACTACCTAGTATGAGAATTTGTTCGTCACACGAGTGAATATATCGAGCGATGAAAAAACGAATAGGGAATGCATGATAAAATATATACATGGTATTTTTTACAACTGAAAAAAGTAATTGCCCCAATATATAGTATTGTTCATTTTGTTTTCAATGTACAGATGGTTATCGGCTATCTATTTTCTTTTTAACTTAAGGCCATATGAAAGATGCATCACGTGACATGTGAGAGCGAGAGAGATAGATGCATTTTTCGAATCAATGCCATTTAAAACCGGTTAACGCTTCGAATAAAACTCAAGTATCATCGGACGCGGTATTAAATTGTCCTTCCGCTAATACCTTGCTTTTTCCGAAAGGTCTACGGTCTCTGAGTCGCATTTATTACAGATTTTGGTTACCGACTGAGTCGTTTCACATGTCCTTAAGGGCATGTGGTACAGTCTCAGACGGTAACAAATCGCCTGCCCTATTTTCGCCAAAACGATTGATATGACGAGTAAAAGCAAATTAGGTTTTCATACTGAAATCTATTGACTATAAGAACCTAATATTTGATTTTGGTCGAAGCGTTAATCATCACGGAGAAAATAGGGATAGCGATTTATTACCATCGGAGCATCGATACGTGTGTATCACATGCCCTTAAGGCCATACTCTTGTGCTGCCCGAAAATGGGGCAGGCGGTGGAACGTCGGAAATCGTATCTCACGCGGAAAACCCGAACCGATCCGAAGAAACGATTTCCACGCATGAACCTCATCGGAGTTCACCGTTCGATTTTATATTGATACAAAGAAACACGTGGTAACAAACGCGATCACCGATAAAAATGCCGGCCATCTCACATACAGCGATTGCAAGTTTCATAAAACGAACGCACTCTGGATGTTTTGTAAAAAAAATAGTACATTACTCCACGAGGGCGAAAAACGTTTTCTAACGAGTGTGAGTTTGCAGTACGAGCCGAAGGCGAGTGCTGTAATCACACGAGTTAGAAAAAGTGTTCCGCACGAGGGACGTACGACATTTTTCATCACAAGGTGCGAAAATGGCGGTTTTACGCACGCGGAGCGCGCGGAAAAGTGGCCATTTCCGCACCGTGTGATGAAAAAATTATATTTACTACTGTTTCTGGTAATAAAAATGGCAAGATAAGATTGCAATTCCGTTGCAAGTTTATGTATTTATTTATATATTACATAATATTACATAAATACCGGCGGATTTTTATACATAAAAATATAAATATTATAATATCGGAGTTTTTATTATATGGGAGGGATTTTATTGACAAAAAACATTGAAGTGTTTACTTTAGAAAAATCCATGGCCAAGCAAATAAAAAAACAAACTCGCGACACAAATTGCGGTACAGAATTCGGATCGAAGGAGAGCCCGATGGAAAAAAAAATATGCTAAGCACTATCAGCCTGCTACATTAAAAAATAAATAAACATTGGCCAAATAATATCAGCCTGCTCGAAGAACAAAAAAAAACTCGAGACTTAAACGAGAAACATCGATTTTCAAGAGATTATGTTTTTAAAACTCTAAACAATCTTCGGGCCCACTCCATACTCAAAAAAAAAAAAAAATCTAAACAGAAATTGTAGCGAAATGTTTATTCGCGTCTCTGTCGTTTAACCGGTGGAGAGGTGATGTTGAGCATCCGGTTCGCGTCGAAGGCCTCTTCGTCGATCGTGACGATATCCGCACCTGAGTCTAGCTTGATGTAGAGGTATGTTCCGTAGTGGACCGTTCCGGTAACTTTCACAGCGATGCCTCTCGCTAGCCCCTCCGGAAGACCTGCGACAGATGTCAGGCGAACTTCTAATTTCAGGTGACCGTTCGTTATGCTGCCAAAACCGAACGACGATTCGTTGTTGAAATGGGGGGATTCGCGGAAATTGCATTTTACCCAACCTGCGATACCTAAAACAACAAAAAAAAGTCAACGTTAAGTATTTTTTATTTAAAAAAATAAAATAAATAATTGTAATAATAATCTGACACTTACAGACTTTGTCGCCCTCTCTATCGGCCACATCGTCCCATTCAACCTCCGGTATATCCGCGTGTACTGCACGAGCTATCACACGAAGTCCTTCGTCCTCTATTACTGTGATCGACCGGATGTTTAGTTCGAAGTGAGCGTTTCCTAAGTTATACCGGGCGGTGGTAATGATTTTCGCTTGAGCTGCTTCAATGTGCAGAATCTGAATGAAAAAAAAGAAAAAAATTCACATTAATACATTAATAAATTTTAAGGTTAAATAATATTTTTATATTGAAGACTCCAAATTAAACGTGATGTTAACATTTTTTTAAGGTTAGTGTGTGTTTCTAGGCTAGACAGAATTTTTTCAAATCGCAATTTTTATATAAACTCACCTTGTTCATTTCGACGATCTCGGCAACACGATCCACTTCTTTCTCCCAGGCCAGACATTGGATCCTCTTACCAGCACCATTGTTAATAACAAATTTAAATAGGTTCAATCGGCGCGTCACGCCTACGACTGAACGGCCGGGAATGGCGTCCACGAACCCTCGGATTTCGCTGTTGAAAAAATTGAGTGAATTTTTTAGTGATTTTATATTTTTATTTGTAAATACTGTTAATTTTTCATTTTAATTTGTTGTTATTTGTAAATCTGTTAGTTTTTTATAATAATATTTTAATTTGTAAATGCTCTGATATATTAATTTTCTGTAGAATATTAATTTGTAATTATTTGTAATACTGTTAATTTTTTGTTAATTTGTAAATCTGTAAATTTTTTTATGAATGTATTTTACTTGTGTTTTTTTTTTTATAATAATCATTGAAAACTTACATGTTGTCGTCGCCCCCGATCACCTTATCAATCGCCTCGTTTGAAGAATACTCGGCCATTCTCCACACTGTGATTGTCGCGCGCTTGAATCGAAAATACTTTCGAAGAAAAGTATAGAAGCGGACTCTCGGCAGACCCGTGCGTTGTACTCCGACTCAGAAAGACGATTGACGACGTGTTAATATAGCTTTCTTTTGTTTATATCATACCAACGCTAAGCCCGATGTTTTTTTGAAAAATAAACGACGGCTGGGCAGCCGCGTCCCTCGCGCGCTATCGATGATTCCGATACCGATGGGTATCGATATCGGAATCATCGATATCGCGCGGAGGGACTCGGCACGCGTCTGCCCAGCCGTCCTTTATTTTTCAAAACATCGGGCTTAGCGTTGGTATGATATAAACAAAAGAAAGCTATATTAACACGTCGTCAATCGTCTTTCTGAGTCGGAGTACAACGCACGGGTCTGCCGAGAGTCCGCTTCTATACTTTTCTTCGAAAATATTTTCGATTCAAGCGCGCGACAGTCACATTGTGGAGAATGGCCGAGTATTCTTCAAACGAGGCGATTGATAAGGTGATCGGGGGCGACGACAACATGTGAGTTTTCAATGATTATTATTTTAAAAAAAACAAGTAAAATACATTCATAAAAAAATGTACAGATTTACAAATTAACAAAAAATTAACAGTATTTACAAATTACAAATAAAAAATATAATATTCTACAGAAAATTATAATATATCAGAGCATTTACGAATTAAAACTATATTATAAAAAACTAACAGATTTACAAATAACAACAAATTAAAATGAAAAATTAACAGTATTTACAAACAAAAATATAAAATCGCTAAATTCACTCAATTTTTTTAACAGCGAAATCCGACGGTTCGTGGACGCCATTCCCGGCCGTTCAGTCGTAGGCGTGACGCGCCGATTGAACCTGTTTAAATTTGTTATTAACAATGGTGCTGGCAAGAGGATCCAATGCCTGACCTGGGAGAAAGAAGTGGATCGTGTTGCCGAGATCGTCGAAATGAACAAGGTGAGAGTATATAAAAATTGCGACTTTAAAAAATTCTGTCAGTGGCCTAAAAACACACACTAACCTTAAAAAAAATTTAACATCACGTTTAATTTGGAGTCTTCTATAAAAAAATATTATATTAACCTTAAAATTTATTAATGTATCAATGTGAATCTTTTAATTTTTTTTCTTTCAGATTCTGCACATTGAAGCAGCTCAAGCGAAGATCATTACCACCGCCCGGTATAACTTGGGGAATGCTCACTTCGAACTAAACGTACGGTCGATCACGGTGATAGAGGACGAAGGACTTCGTGTGATAGCTCGTGCAGTACACGCGGATATACCGGAGGTCGAGTGGGACGACGTGGCCGATAGAGAGGGCGACAAAGTCTGTAAGTGCCAGATATATTCTTATAATTATTTTTTTAATTTAAATAAAAAATACTTATCGTTGACTTTTTTGGTGTTTTAGGTATCGCAGGTTGGGTAAAATGCAACTTCCGCGAATCCCCCCATTTCAACAACGAATCGTCGTTCGGTTTTGGCAGCATAACGAACGGTCACCTCAAATTAGAAGTTCGCCTGACATCTGTCGCAGGTCTTCCGGAGGGGCTAGCGAGAGGCATTGCAGTGAAAGTTACCGGAACGGTCCACTACGGAACATACCTCTACATCAAGCTAGACTCAGGTGCGGACATCGTCACGACCGATGAAGAGGCCTTCGACTCGAACCGGATGCTCAACATCACCTCTCCGCCTTTTAAACGACAGAGATGCGAATAAACATTTCGCTACAATTTCTGTTTAGATTTTTTTTTTTTTTTGAGCATGGAGTGGGCCCAAAGATTGTTAACTCTCTTGAAAACCGATGTTTCTCGTTTAAGTCTCGAGTTTTTTTTTTGTTCTTCGAGCAGACCGATATTTGTTTTTTTATTTGCTTGGGAATGGATTTATCGAAAGTGCCCTTGTATTTTTTTTGGCAATAAAATCCCTCCCATGTATAATAAAAACTCCCATATTTAACATTAATATATTTATATATTGATGTATAAAAATCTGCCGGTATTATGTAATATTTATTAATATATTAAATAAAATAAACTTGCAACGGATTTTTCAACCTTAATCTTGCTATTTATTACCTGAAATTACCTGATTTTTTATTTAACAAACAAACTCTAACAGTTCATAGATGACTTTATAATAGACATATTTATTAATAATCATAAAGCATAGTACATATATTTTTAGAGTAATCGCCTTCGTTACTGCGAGTTTCTTTGCGTCAACTATAAAAACGAACGGTAAACTGCGATCAGGTTCGTGCGTGGAAATCGTTTCTTCAGATCGGTTTTTATCGATAAAGTTTAAAGTCGCGTTAAATTCTACGATCGCTTCGTTGACTGGCATCTCGTCGTCAGCTGTCATCTGTCAAACTGTCGAAGACTCACGGAGTCGCCAGAACGGAGCGCACTCAATGACGACCCTCGCGGAACTTCGTCGTCAGTATAACCGACCAATCACGGCACGAATAAATTGACAACAATAGGCTTCGATACCAGTGACAACAATACTTGCGACCTATTCGATATATATCGCAACGAACTCTTTAGAGGAGGATATTGTATACCGTTATCCCAACAACTACTCAACACAGACCTTCTAGAACCTCCAAATAATATTTCAAAGGACCGTTCAATGCTTTCAGGTATATACGAGTATAGTCAAACAATAGAATACACGAAGGGGTGGAGCGCGCGCGCTCGGGTCTGCCCGAGCATTCGCACCTGCTCGACGCTCGGCCACTAAAACTGATCTAGCTTCGAAAATATGTCAAATTGGCCTCTAAAATTTTGAACACATATTCTTGGATAGTTTTGGAATAGATTTAAGACAAAAACGAAAAATCGATTTTTTGAAGCCTGTAAAGCAGACTACTGCCTTAAAGTTTGACAAATATATTTTACGGCATCGTTGCTTCCGGAGGGTCGGCTCTTCTTTCGTCGAACGCTTAACTTTGTTTCATCCTCGGTTCCACTAATGACATCGTGATAATATTTATTCCAATTCTTGTACGCATTGCCAGTCTGGTGGTTATCGTCACTATCGTCCATAGCCGTTACAAGCAAGGATCGTTTTCTCGACGTTTTATGTTTTTCGGCATGATAAACTTTATCATGGTTGGTACCGATATTTGAAAGTGCACCGTCCCTTTTTTCATATATTACCGGTTTTTTTATTATCCGCTCGTTTCTTATCGTCGGCTTTGTTCTTGTTCCTGCTGCTGTCGTCTAAAATCAATCCACATTATAATAATTTGTCATAGGTTTTTCTTAATCCTCTGACAATTTGTTTTTCGTCACACGTTTGTTAGTCTACAGTACCTTTTCCACAGGCTTTTCGGGATTTATCTTAGAGTCAAAACTTGACGTTGAAGACTGCGATCGTTGTCTCGACGAATGCTGCTTTTCCTCCTGTGTATCTGTGGCTTTGTTCGAGAGAGGCGATTTCTCCAAGACATTACGTAACTCATCGACACCTGCGCCGGAAAGTTCTACTTCATTGTCGCAGTTGGCCGCATTATCATCGGTTGGCAGCGTCCTCGACGACTCTCCGAACAAATGTGGGTTCGTCTCTTCAAACTGTAATGAAATGTAAACAGAAAGAGGAATCGAATGGAACAAATATTTTTCACACAATCATTCATCTACGGTACCTTTTCCACAGGCTTTTCGGGATTTATCTCAGAGACAAAACTTGACGTTGAAGACTGCGATCGTTGTCTCGACGAATGCTGCTTTTCCTCCGGTGTATCTGAGGCTTTGTTCGAGAGAGGCGATTTCTCCAAGACATTACGTAACGCATCGACACCTGCGCCGGAAAGTCTTTCTTCATTATCGCTGCTATCGTCAAAGTTTAAAGTCATATTTCTATAGGTTGCCAGTGTCTTCGACGACTCTCCGAACAAATGTGGGTACTTCTTTTCAAACTGTGAAGAGATGATAACAGAAAGAGGAATCGAGAATTTAAACAGTGTATCCATGAAATGATTGTTTTTACAATTTTTTTCATTTTTCAACGCTTACGTAGCTTTCGTCAAGAAGTTGAATTTCATTTTGTCCAGTTGAGAATGGAGGTTTCTCTTCGTTATAAAGATCTTCTATTAACTCTGAATTATTATCCTAACACATTAAACGGAGTTATCGGTATAATGAATCTCGTCATACATTGTTAATCAACTGTACCTGTTTCAGAGTTGCGTCGAAGTCCTCTCGTAAGCCTGAAACTAACGTTGAAAACCCCTGTTTCAACGTTTTTCCCTTTAGCATGATCGGAGTCTCTACTGATTGACACGACGGAGAATATTTATCAATGGGGTTTTCCTGAACCGTCCACTTGCTATCCTTCTATAATAGAATATTGCACAAATGAAACGTTGCTGGACGATTGTCAATATAATCTTCGTATTGAATTCTATTAGCAAAATAAGAATAACTTGGTGGAAAATTGTATTCAAATTTTCATTATTGATTACGTTAGATTCTCCGGCAGCATCCACAGTGTCAGCTTCAGATGCCGAGTCGATTTCTTCGAAGTCCACTGCATTCTCTAACTTTTCATGAACGATATCGATGTTCTCTTTATCGATGGCTGCGTCTTCCAAGCCGTTTGTCGATGCGTTCATTAATTTTTTCGCTTTTTTCTTTTCGACGCATTTGTCAACGTAAGCTTGGGTCGTTTCTACTTCTCTGCTGATCGCCTGTTGTAACATTTTCTATGGAAATAAAAGAATTTTTTTTTTAGATAATACTGAAGCAATACAACAGCAGATGACTTATCCCCTATACTGTATATAAGTACATACTCTTTCATTTCGGATTTGTAGACGACTCAACGTTTCTTCACGCTTACGATCCGCGGCTTCTTTTTTGAATGGCTTCTGTTGCTCTGTATTGTCCCGCTTATACATAACATCTGGTGTGTCATGTGCCACGTTTTTATTTACAAATTTTTGGCGACACCCTTTGCCTTTTAGCGCATTGACTTCGTGAGATTCCGCTGCTTCTTTCGTATCTAAGTGACCATTTTTTTATACGAATTTTATTAATTATTACCCCGAGTACTCATGCAAGTATTAATTGGCACTTTTAGAGAAAACGTAATACTCACTGTACGTTGCAATCCAATAGCCAAGTTTATTGTAACTATTGTCATTTTCGTTCCATTTTCGTAGGGCTTTCCTTTCCGTCAAAACTTTTTTGCAATTTTTCTCGAGCCAATCTTCTGTACATTTTATTACATCATTATCGTCGTTGCGATAATATAAACCGGACAGACTTTCAACGATTTTTCCATCGCTTCGTGTGTTTTGTATAACACACCACTTGTCAGCAATGGCATTGGAATTTTGCAATGGTTCGATCGTTGACTGCGTCAACATGTCCTCCAGTGACATATTTCCATTTGACTTTGCATAAAGCTCAGCTTCCGTTTTCGTTTCTGAAATGTATACATAATCACTGTGACAAGACTTCGTTATGGATATTTCACAACAATTTGTTAGAAGTAAGCCTGTCTAAATACAATTAATTGAATTGGAAAATCGAATGATAAAACTAATTACTCACCGTACGTTGCAATGCAGAATCCTATTCTCGCATAAACATACACAGCTTGATCGATCAGAGACTGAACTTTCCGGGCATACACGTGTCTTTTTTAATTAATCGTGAGCCATTCTTCAATACACGGCATGAATTCATCGTCATCTTCGACATAGAATATATTGCCCAATTCTGTGACAATTTTTTTATTATTCCGCGTGTTATGTACAACGCACCATTTTTCATTCTCTGCCATATTCGCAACACATGTGTGGACGTGCGATGCGAAAACAATCGACTGTAAAATAAAATTATGTTGTAAAAATCAGGGTACATAATAAAATAAAAAGCGGACAATGTTTTAAGTATACAGAAATTCGCGGCACGGCGAAGCACGTGCGAACGCAACAAATGCACGAGAAAAACAACAAATTTTATAATCGTAGTGTTGTAAAGGATTCCATTTATATTAACCCGATTAATTAAACTTTCATTCCGCTACCACGTTAAAAAAACCAATGATTCGCAATGTTCATTCGAAATGTGTACGCCCAGGTAGCACAAAAAAATTAGTTATCAGAAAGTGATCTAAATGGGTTACATGTGTGACACATGTAACCCATTGGAGGTAACTTTCGAATACCGTCCGTTTTTCATGAAAATGTCTGTAAATTTTTAGCAAAAGTTTCGTAATTTTAATATGTGGTATTTTTCTTTTACAAGCAAAGTACATTAATGTTCAATTAATGTAAGTAATGTTAGCAAATTTCAAGTTCCAGTACATCAAATCTACAATTTATTTGTACAGTGTATTTATACCACTCATGCCATATGTAACAACAATTAAATCTGGGCCAAGACCTCATGCCAACAACGACGACGACGCGAGGATTTAGCACGGTTGTTAGTCGTCGTTCGATATAGGGCAAAGGGCTCACTCTCTCGTAGTCCTATTTCTTTGGCTCCCCGGTTGCCCGCTTCCCCAGTGTCCCTCGCTGTTTAGGCCCTTTCGAGCAAAGCGGATTTAGTGCGAGTCTCGGCCGCGTGAGTGGGATCGTCGGTGGCGCCTGGAACGGATCGCCGAAGGAGGGCGAGAAAGCGAACCGGGAACGCGACGCCTTCGAGCCATTTAATCATCGACTCGTTTTCGACGAGAAAAGTGGATGAAAAAAAACCGAGACCCAGCACCGCGGCCTCTAAGGTAAACGGCCCGGTTTCCGCCACCTTTAGGCCCAGTTTCCGCCATCTTCAATTGTTAAAGGGAACATTTTATAAAAAATATACGTATCCTGGCATTAATCAAGAGTAAACTGCTCTTCAACATGCCGTCAATTTAATTTGTATTTAACGTATACCCTATTTATTATTAGTATAAATTGCGATTAATGGCGGTAACTGGGACAGTGGCGGAAACTGGGCCGTTTACCTTATTGCTCGCCACGACGAACAGAGGGTTCTTTTATTTGTCGGTGCCTTCGTTCATCCATCCCCGAGACCGACTCTCTCTCGTAGCGCCCCCCGGCCAACGTCGCAACTACCGCTGGCGGGAGGGGAGGGGCTTGCCCGTAACGACGAACGAGGCGATACGTATGCGTACCGATCTCGGCGATTAAATTAAATCACGACGATGCGTTAACATGCGGACTCCTGCTGACGCCTCCCCTAAGCCTATCTGTTCAAACTTGCCCGCTTATTTACAGTGCGGATTCAATCGAGTCAATCGAGTTTACGGGGGAAAAATCGTGCAGAGGGTAACAGCAGAAACATTTATAAAAACAAAAAAATTCCTTACGAGAATGATAAATATCATTGGTTATTTGTTTTATTTTTATTTTTATTTTAGAATTTTGTTAAAAAATGATTCCTCCGATAAGGAAAATAATAAATGCACGGAATACTCTCGGGGTCAGTTAACGGACGTTGTTTCCTCTTAAGAAAATTATAAATGTTGTTGGTTGTCAATAAATCAATTAATTCTTTCGTTCCCGGTGGTTTTGTAGAGCAGAATTTTATTAGAAAATGATTTATCGACGAAGAAGATAATAAATATACGGAATACTCTGGAGCCCAGTTAACGGACATTGTTCCTTCATACGAAAATGATAAATATTGTTGGTTATTAATTAATAAAGTTATTCTTTTGTTTTCTGTGATTTTTTACAGTAGAATTTTATTAAAAAATGATTTATCGGCAAGCGACTATAATTGAGTTGCACGGAATATACTCTCGGGCCCAGTTAGCGGAAATTGTTCCTTCATAAGAAAATCATAAATATTGTTGGTCATCATGTGTCAGACGGACACGTGATGTGTCCGTCTGGACGGTATCAGAAAGTTACCTCCCATCCAAGAAGTTAACTTTTGGACGTAGGATAGCTTATAGTTACCATTCGGACGGACATATGGAACCCATTTAGATCACTTTTTGATAACTAATTTTTTTGTACTACCTGGGCGTACTTTAGGTCGATGAGATGAGATGGGAATCTTCAAGGGTCCGACCCGACGATGACTTGATATCTCCGTGGTCCAGTAACCATCAGTATAGACCCGGAAAGTCCGTCCAGGCAAGTGTAACCACGAGGTGGTTCGGTGAGTGAATGATGTGCTGTACTGCGCTGCGCTGCTAAGCTGTCAGCACGCTCCCAGCGTAAATGTTCGGCACAACTTGGTGCAAGCAAACGATCCCAATCCACGCAGCGCTGTTATTGTACTGTACGTAGACGAGTGCTGCGGCGTTTCTTGATTTTATCTGTAAAAGAAAGGCTATGATTTCTTATTAACTTTTTTCACCAGATAAATAACAGTATTGTGAAGGATTTTATTTACATTACCTCGATTAATTGAACTTTAATTTCACTATCACACGACACAACTTGGTACACGTAAACAAATAAAAAAATATCTTTTACAAATGTTCGGTACTGCGGAACGCGAACGAATGCAACTAGTGCGCGAAAAAAAGAATAGATTTCTCGGCACGGCGAAGCACGTGCGAACGCAACAAGTGCGCGAGAAAAACAACCGATTTTATAACCGCGAAAAGACAAATTCAATTATCAAATAATTGATTACACGTGAATATTCACATTAATATTGACGAAATTGTCAATATCGACGTTGAGAAAGTACACGATTCACAATATACCGTAGCTCAATGAAACGAGATACTTCCACAGTTAGCTTATCGCGCGAGAACAATGGTGTAAAATACGCGTCGTTACCGTGCTAGCGCGCGCGAGAACAATGGCGTACAATACGCGTCGTTGTCTTACCGTGTTAGCGCGCGCGATAGGCTAAATGCTGATTGGTTGATTCCATTAGATCACACTTTGCACGTATAACTACCGTTTCAGAAGGCATCTCGAACAGCCTTTATGTCTTGGCCAGTCTGCGTCGCGATTGGGTGCGCATTCGTAAACCTACTCTCATACTCCGAGCGCTCTGCTCCAGCTTCCTCATAAAACGAATAAATCTAATACATAGCCCTGAAGGATTTTGTCTCGTCGAGCTGAAGTATAATGCGAATCGTTTAGTTTGTCAAGGGCGATAGTAACGATTTCCTTAACATTAATTCGAATATTCACGTTCAATCATTGAAATAGTTTTTTCACGGTTATAATTTTTTTTTTTTCGCGCACTAGTTGCATCCGTACACGTGTTCCGAAGTGCCGAACATTTGCAGAGGATATTTTTTTATTTGTTTACGTGTACCAAGTTGTGTCGTGTGATAGCGAAATTGAAGTTCAATTAATCGAGGTAATGCAAATAAAATCCTTCACGATACTGTTATTTATCTAGTTAAAAAAGTTAATAAGAAATCATAACCTTTCTTTTACAGATAAAATCAAGAAACGCAGCACTCGTCTGCGTACAGTACAATAACAGCGCTGCCTGGATTGGGATTATTTGCTTGCACCAAGTTGTGCTGAACATGTACACTGGGAGCGTGCTGACAGCATAGCAGCCCAGCGCAGTACAGCACAGCATTCACCCACCGAACCACCTCGTTGTTACACTTTCCTTCATGGACTTTCCGAGTCTATACCGATGGTTACTGGATCACAGAGATATCAAGTCATCGTCGGGTCAAACCCTTGAAGGATCCCATCTCATCTCATCGGCCTAAAGTACGTACACATATCTATTGAACATTGCAAATCGTAGACTTTTTAACGCTAAGTCGGATGAAAGTGGCAAACAGTTACGTATGCATAGTCATGCACGGTCTCCATAGTAAATCCCCCCGGGTAATACTACGAAAAGCCATCATTTATACCAATTAAATTTATTAAAAAGAATAATCATTTTTAAAAAAGAGATTTGAACTACATTCGTCGAAATTTCAATGCTACATGCAGACTCTCGCTCAAGCATACAATTAATACTATCCATTATTATTACTATCAATAATACACATTCTATGTTTTACAGATTATAACAAACATCGCGGAAAAGTATGGGTGACCCGTGTGACGAGGACCGGAGATCAGATAAAAAAAGGAAACTATCCGAAAATCCTGGCAATGTACAAAGACGACTGCGGAGGCAATCGAAGAACATAATGAACGATGAGCCGTCCGTAACCGGCGAAGAATTATTGCAGGGATGTAGCACAATTGATGAGGTAAATATATATATACCTCATCAATATATATTAGTCGAGTCCATAAAATCTACGAATAAAGTAAAAAATATAATCAAACTTCGTTGCAGTTACATGAAGCACGTCTTAAAGTAGGTGCAGCGACAAGTTCAGGTACAGTAAACAGAGGCAACACTGGTACCAATGAAGTCAAGAGACGAATCACCAAGCGTAAATTGAGTAGTAGCAGCAGCAGCAGCAGCAGCGGAAATATCGAAAAGGATGAGTTTACTGGCAATATTGAAAATAACGCAGAAAATCCGTTGTCATCACCCCCAACGTCTTCCAACGTTGTGGATGTAAGAGACAATGAAACGATTAACTGTGAGGTTCATAAGATGTACAATAACGAGGAATATCATGGAGAGGAACATGAAGTAGAAGAGACGGATCACGAAAATTATTATGAAGAAGAAGAAGAAGAAGACGAAGAAGAAGACGAAGAAGAAGAAGAAGAAGAAGAAGAAGAAGAAGAAGAAGAAGAAGAAGAAGAAGAAGAAGAAGAAGAAGAAGAAGAAGAAGAAACAAATGATAGTGAAAACGAAGAGGCAGATGACGATAACAATTTAAATGCAGGCGAGCAGCAAGTCGGCATGTTTGGAATTACAGGCATATGTAACACGGAAGGAATATTGGAGTTAAAGCAAAACATAACGCAGCTGAACTTGTTTTTGTGTACCATTGCGATAGCGATTCGTGGAAAAATAACATACGTTCTTACAATTACAATATTCAAGGTTCTAAATTCATTGTTTCACAATGAGAATTTACCGCATAACAAAACAATGTTTTGGAAAATGATTAACAAAAATGAAGAAGAATCGATAATGATACGTCATCTGTATTGTCAAAAATGTTATGGTATAATTGGTCAAGGAAAGACCCCAAGTAGAAACTGTCGGTGCAACAGTTGCGGGCCGAATGAAGACAATACAAAACTGTCGTACTACATTCAAATGAAAATTGCGCCGCAATTAAAGCAAATTTTCTTTTGTAATATTGGTATCACGGAAGACCAAATGAAAAATGTGCAATAAACGAGAGGTTTCTAAAAATCCGACTACCCTCTTTAATATCGAGAAGGCCTCGAAAAATTGAAGAACTCAATAATTGGAAGGCATCCGAATGGAGAAACTGGGCACAATATACGGGTCTCATTAGTATGAAAGGTACCATTGGGGATGATGAACTGAACCACTTCGCAAAACTGTCTACTGCAGCATATATATTAAACAAAGATAGTATATCCGCCAATGAGCTACACAACGCGCGACGACTTTTAATGGAATACACGTTTGGGCATCAGGAAATGTTTGGGATACAGCATATGCGATATAATGTACATCTACTATCTCATCTGGCTGACACTATCAGTTATTGGGGACCGTGTTGGGCCCACAACGCTTTCAATTTTGAGTCATGGAATAAAAAAATCATTGATAAAGTAACGGCGGGCAATGCAAAGCCTCTGCAAATCGCCAGACGTTATTCACTTGGGCGATTTCTCGAAAGTTTTTTTCCCGATCCAAGTATTGATGAAGAATTAAAGATTATGCTGAATTCCATTCTCACCAACGACTCGAAAAAACGACCGTTCATCATGGATTATACGGTGATACCAAATAAAATCACCGGTATGGGAAAACGAGAAGATCTCGCGAGACATGACTGGCAATATAAAATTGTAACCGATTGCGGATATCGAACGGAAAGTATATCTGCGTACAAACATGTGATTGCACACGGAATTGACTACAACATTCGGCAAAAAGAAAATGAAAAAAAAACTACATTTTGTAATTCATTCGTTTATTGCCCACGACTGAAACGCCACGGAGAAATCTTAAATATAATAACGTTTCGTGAAAACGATCAACATCATTGGGGATTTTGTGTCCAACTACTCAGCAAAGGCGTAAGAGCTCTTCATACGGCCGGGCATATTCGTTATGTTGAGTGGACAGATGAAAAGATATTCATTTCTATTAACAACAAACCACCAGTACCAGCGATTATGCTTGAAGAAAGCCAAGGCAAAGTGTGTATTACCAAGGTAGCAAATTGCTTTGAGACCGATTAATAGAACGCAATGTATATTTAATCCCAAGGTGTAAATACAAATCGATACATTTTTCATGCATAATATGTATACCATGTACATAAAATAAACAATATATGTTGCAATATACTATAAATATTTATGAAATGTATTAAAATATAAAATAACAAAAATGCTCGCCTATCTGCAATGATAAAAATAGCTGGGCGAAATAACAAAAATGCTCGCCTATCTGCAATGATAAAAATAGCTGGTACTCGATGCACTGTCCAAGATAAAAAATAAGCGATGGTATAATGGCGCCGGCCCAACCGAAAAAAATCAGCGATGGTAGAATTTCACTTGTTTTGCGGTTGCATCGTGAAAAAAAATCACCGATGGTTGCATCACGGTCGTTTCAGGTTGCTGCATTCCTATCCGAAAAAATCAACGAACGTAGAATTTGGTGCTTTGCGGTTGCATCGTAAAAAAAACAACCAGCGATGGTGGAAACACAGTTGATCTCAGGTGCAGCCGGCCCAACCGAAAAAATCAGCGATGGTAGAATTTCACTTGTTTTGCGGTTGCATCGTGAAAAAAAATCACCGATGGTTGCATCACGGTCGTTTCAGGTTGCTGCATTCCTATCCGAAAAAATCAACGAACGTAGAATTTGAGGTGCTTTGCGGTTGCATCGTAAAAAAACAACCAGCGATGGTGGAAACACAGTTGATCTCAGGTGCAGCCGGCCCAACCGAAAAAATCAGCGATGGTAGAATTGCGGATGTCTTGTGGTTTCATCTTTAAAAAACAAATTCACCGATGGTAGAATCGCAGTTCTTCTAGGTTGCGGCAGTCCTGTTCGAAAAAATGAGCGATGGTAGAAACGTGGTTGCTTCTCAGTTGCTTTCGGTTGAAATCCATTTGGGGGCGTGACCTATTGGGTTTCGCGCGGCCTCCAGATGGCGCTGATGTTGGTTGTTTCACGGTCGTTGAAGCGATGAATTGGCGGCGAAACGCAACCGGTTGTTTCACGGTAGAAACACAGTTGCCGCCACGGTTGCCGAATCCGACAGGGAAGAACGGTACACCTAACCAAAAAGTAATGAAATAAGCACGAGCGAAGCGAGCGCGTCATCGCTAGTTCCTTAAAAAGTTGGTGTGACGATATTATCGGGAAGTTGGACGAAATTCCGTATTTCCATTGTTATTGTTTTATTCGAGACGTAATTGGTCAGGGTCGTATGACCAAGTCCCCACCAGGTAAAGTGGGCTGAAGCCGTATCGTTTGTTACTTAATTCATCCATTTCAGTCGCTAACTACATTCAAGGTGAATTTCTCACACGCAAAGCATTTAAATTTAACTTGAATGAATCCACGGAATTCCCATCAACAGCTGATAAAGTTATCGGGGGTTGGCTCGAGTCTTTACGGGGTGAAATTTGGGAAAATGTTATTATTAGGGGTTTGTCTCTTGGATATTCGTAAAGCACATAAAAAGCACTTAAATATATCGTTAATGAATCCACGGGATTCCTACCAACAGCTGATAACGTTATCGGAGGTTGGCTCGAATCTGTAAGGGTTGAAATCCGGGTCAATTTTAAAATCAGGGGTTTGTTTCTTGGATATTGAAAAGCACATAAAGGACACTTAAATATGGTCTGAATTAATCTACGGAAATCGAAAAAACAAATCATAACGTTATCGGTGGTTGGCTTTGAGACTCTTAGGGGTGAAATTTGGAAAAATTTAGTAATTAGGTTTTTGTCTTTTGAATATTCGTAAAGCACATAAAAAGCACTTAAATATAACGTTAATGAATCCACGGAATTCCTATCAACAGCTGATAACGTTATCGGAGGTTGGCTCGAATCTGTAAGGGGTGAAATCCGAGG
This sequence comes from Ichneumon xanthorius, assembly GCA_917499995.1. Classification (NCBI taxonomy): domain Eukaryota; kingdom Metazoa; phylum Arthropoda; class Insecta; order Hymenoptera; family Ichneumonidae; genus Ichneumon; species Ichneumon xanthorius. The sequence goes on from CAKJTD010000102.1 coordinate 997,742, forward strand.
ATACTTAATAATTACGGGTTTGTCTGTTGGATATTCGTAAAGCACATAAAAAGCACTTAAATATAACGTTAATGAATCCACGGAATTCCTATGAACAGCTGATAACGTTATTGGAGGTTGGCTCGAATCTGTAAGGGTTGAATTCCGGGTAAATTTAAAAATCAGGGGTTTGTCTCTTGGATATTGGAAAGCACATAAAGGGCACTTAAATATGGTGTGAATTAATCTACGGAAATCGCAAAAACAAATCATAACTTTATCGGTGGTTGGCTTTGAGACTCTTAGGGGTGAAATTCGGGAAAATTTAGTAATTAGGTTTTTGTCTTTTGAATATTCGTAAAGCACATAAAAAGCACTTAAATATAACGTTAATGAATCCACGGAATTCCTATCAACAGCTGATAACGTTATCGGAGGTTGGCTCGAATCTGTAAGGGGTGAAATCCGAGGATACTTAATAATTAGGGGTTTGTCTGTTGGATATTCGTAAAGCACATAAAAAGCACTTAAACATAACGTTAATAAATTCACGGAATTCCTATAAACAGCTGATAACGTTGTCTAAGGTTGGGGTGAGTCTCTTAGGGGTGAAATCGGGGAATATTTAATAATTAGGAGTTTGTCACTAGGATATTCGTAAAGCACATAAAAAGCACTTAAATAGGGTATCAATCAATCTACGGAAATCGCAAAAACAAATGATAATGTTTTCCAAGGTTAACGCGAGTCTCTTAGGGATAAAATCCGAGGCTATTTAATAATTTGGGGTTTGTCTCTTGGATATTCTTAAAGCACATAAAAAACACTTAAATATGGTGTGAATCAATCTACAGAAATCAAAAAAACAACTCATAACGATCTCGGTGGTTCACTAGAGTTTCTTAGGGGTGAAATTCGGGAAAATTTTATATTAGGGATTTGTCTCTTGGATATTCGTAAAGCACATAAAAAGCACTTAAATATAACGTTAATGAATCCACGGAATTCCTATCAACAGCTGATAACGTTATCGGAGGTTGGCTCGAATCTGTAAGGATTGAAATCCGGGTCAATTTAAAAATCAGGGGTTTGTTTCTTGGATATTGAAAAGCACATAAAGGACACTTAAATATGGTCTGAATTAATCTACGGAAATCGCAAAAACAAATCATAACGTTATCGGTGGTTGGCTTTGAGACTCTTAGGGGTGAAATTCGGGAAAATTTAGTAATTAGGTTTTTGTCTTTTGAATATTCGTAAAGCACATAAAAAGCACTTAAATATAACGTTAATGAATCCACGGAATTCCTATCAACAGCTGATAACGTTATCGGAGGTTGGCTCGAATCTGTAAGGGGTGAAATCCGAGGATACTTAATAATTACGGGTTTGTCTGTTGGATATTCGTAAAGCACATAAAAAGCACTTAAATATAACGTTAATGAATCCACGGAATTCCTATCAACAGCTGATAACGTTATCGGAGGTTGGCTCGAATCTGTAAGGGGAGAAATCCGAGGATACTTAATAATTACGGGTTTGTCTGTTGGATATTCGTAAAGCACATAAAAAGCACTTAAATATAACGTTAATGAATCCACGGAATTCCTATGAACAGCTGATAACGTTATTGGAGGTTGGCTCGAATCTGTAAGGGTTGAATTCCGGGTAAATTTAAAAATCAGGGGTTTGTCTCTTGGATATTGGAAAGCACATAAAGGGCACTTAAATATGGTGTGAATTAATCTACGGAAATCGCAAAAACAAATCATAACGTTATCGGTGGTTGGCTTGGAGACTCTTAGGGGTGAAATTCGGGAAAATTTAGTAATTAGGTTTTTGTCTTTTCAATATTCGTAAAGCACATAAAAAGCACTTAAATATAACGATAATGAATCCACGGAATTCCTATCAACAGCTGATAACGTTATCGGAGGTTGGCTCGAATCTGTAAGGGGTGAAATCCGAGGATACTTAATAATTAGGGGTTTGTCTGTTGGATATTCGTAAAGCACATAAAAAGCACTTAAACATAACGTTAATAAATTCACGGAATTCCTATAAACAGCTGATAACGTTGTCTAAGGTTGGGGTGAGTCTCTTAGGGGTGAAATCGGGGAATATTTAATAATTAGGAGTTTGTCACTAGGATATTCGTAAAGCACATAAAAACACTTAAATAGGGTATCAATCAATCTACGGAAATCGCAAAAACAAATGATAATGTTTTCCAAGGTTAACGCGAGTCTCTTAGGGATAAAATCCGAGGCTATTTAATAATTTGGGGTTTGTCTCTTGGATATTCTTAAAGCACATAAAAAACACTTAAATATGGTGTGAATCAATCTACAGAAATAAAAAAAACAACTGATAACGATCTCGGTGGTTCACTAGAGTTTCTTAGGGGTGAAATTCGGGAAAATTTTATATTAGGGATTTGTCTCTTGGATATTCGTAAAGCACATAAAAAGCACTTAAATATAACATTAATGAATCCACGGAATTCCTATCAACAGCTGATAACGTTATCGGCGGTTGGCTCGAATCTGTAAGGATTGAAATCCGGGTCAATTTAAAAATCAGGGGTTTGTTTCTTGGATATTGAAAAGCACATAAAGGACACTTAAATATGGTCTGAATTAATCTACGGAAATCGCAAAAACAAATCATAACGTTATCGGTGGTTGGCTTTGAGACTCTTAGGGGTGAAATTCGGGAAAATTTAGTAATTAGGTTTTTGTCTTTTGAATATTCGTAAAGCACATAAAAAGCACTTAAATATAACGTTAATGAATCCACGGAATTCCTATCAACAGCTGATAACGTTATCGGAGGTTGGCTCGAATCTGTAAGGGGTGAAATCCGAGGATACTTAATAATTACGGGTTTGTCTTTTGAATATTCGTAAAGCACATAAAAAGCACTTAAATATAACGTTAATGAATCCACGGAATTCCTATCAACAGCTGATAACGTTATCGGAGGTTGGCTCGAATCTGTAAGGGGTGAAATCCGAGGATACTTAATAATTACGGGTTTGTCTGTTGGATATTCGTAAAGCACATAAAAAGCACTTACATATAACGTTAATGAATCCACGGAATTCCTATCAACAGCTGATAACGTTATCGGAGGTTGGCTCGAATCTGTAAGGGGTGAAATCCGAGGATACTTAATAATTAGGGGTTTGTCTGTTGGATATTCGTAAAGCACATAAAAAGCACTTAAACATAACGTTAATAAATTCACGGAATTCCTATAAACAGCTGATAACGTTGTCTAAGGTTGGGGTGAGTCTCTTAGGGGTGAAATCGGGGAATATTTAATAATTAGGAGTTTGTCACTAGGATATTCGTAAAGCACATAAAAACACTTAAATAGGGTATCAATCAATCTACGGAAATCGCAAAAACAAATGATAATGTTTTCCAAGGTTAACGCGAGTCTCTTAGGGATAAAATCCGAGGCTATTTAATAATTTGGGGTTTGTCTCTTGGATATTCTTAAAGCACATAAAAAACACTTAAATATGGTGTGAATCAATCTACAGAAATAAAAAAAACAACTGATAACGATCTCGGTGGTTCACTAGAGTTTCTTAGGGGTGAAATTCGGGAAAATTTTATATTAGGGATTTGTCTCTTGGATATTCGTAAAGCACATAAAAAGCACTTAAATATAACATTAATGAATCCACGGAATTCCTATCAACAGCTGATAACGTTATCGGCGGTTGGCTCGAATCTGTAAGGATTGAAATCCGGGTCAATTTAAAAATCAGGGGTTTGTTTCTTGGATATTGAAAAGCACATAAAGGACACTTAAATATGGTCTGAATTAATCTACGGAAATCGCAAAAACAAATCATAACGTTATCGGTGGTTGGCTTTGAGACTCTTAGGGGTGAAATTCGGGAAAATTTAGTAATTAGGTTTTTGTCTTTTGAATATTCGTAAAGCACATAAAAAGCACTTAAATATAACGTTAATGAATCCACGGAATTCCTATCAACAGCTGATAACGTTATCGGAGGTTGGCTCGAATCTGTAAGGGGTGAAATCCGAGGATACTTAATAATTACGGGTTTGTCTTTTGAATATTCGTAAAGCACATAAAAAGCACTTAAATATAACGTTAATGAATCCACGGAATTCCTATCAACAGCTGATAACGTTATCGGAGGTTGGCTCGAATCTGTAAGGGGTGAAATCCGAGGATACTTAATAATTACGGGTTTGTCTGTTGGATATTCGTAAAGCACATAAAAAGCACTTACATATAACGTTAATGAATCCACGGAATTCCTATCAACAGCTGATAACGTTATCGGAGGTTGGCTCGAATCTGTAAGGGGTGAAATCCGAGGATACTTAATAATTACGGGTTTGTCTGTTGGATATTCGTAAAGCACATAAAAAGCACTTAAATATAACGTTAATGAATCCACGGAATTCCTATGAACAGCTGATAACGTTATTGGAGGTTGGCTCGAATCTGTAAGGGTTGAATTCCGGGTAAATTTAAAAATCAGGGGTTTGTCTCTTGGATATTGGAAAGCACATAAAGGGCACTTAAATATGGTGTGAATTAATCTACGGAAATCGCAAAAACAAATCATAACGTTATCGGTGGTTGGCTTTGAGACTCTTAGGGGTGAAATTCGGGAAAATTTAGTAATTAGGTTTTTGTCTTTTGAATATTCGTAAAGCACATAAAAAGCACTTAAATATAACGTTAATGAATCCACGGAATTCCTATCAACGGCTGATAACGTTATCGGAGGTTGGCTCGAATCTGTAAGGGGTGAAATCCGAGGATACTTAATAATTAGGGGTTTGTCTGTTGGATATTCGTAAAGCACATAAAAAGCACTTAAACATAACGTTAATAAATTCACGGAATTCCTATAAACAGCTGATAACGTTGTCTAAGGTTGGGGTGAGTCTCTTAGGGGTGAAATCGGGGAATATTTAATAATTAGGAGTTTGTCACTAGGATATTCGTAAAGCACATAAAAAGCACTTAAATAGGGTATCAATCAATCTACGGAAATCGCAAAAACAACTGATAACGTTATTGGTGGTTCACTAGAGTTTCTTAGGGGTGAAATTCGGGAATATTTTATATTAGGGGTTTGTCTCTTGGATATTCGTAAAGCACATAAAAAGCACTTAAATATGGTGTGAATCTATCTACGGAAACGGCGAAAACAACTGAAAGCGTTACTGGAGGTCGACTCGAGTCTCTAAGGGATGAAGTCCAGGTAAATTTAATAATTAGGTTTTTGTCTTTTGAATATTCGTAAAGCACATAAAAAGCACTTAAATATAACGTTAATGAATCCACGGAATTCCTATCAACAGCTGATAACGTTATCGGAGGTTGGCTCGAATCTGTAAGGGGTGAAATCCGAGGATACTTAATAATTACGGGTTTGTCTGTTGGATATTCGTAAAGCACATAAAAAGCACTTAAATATAACGTTAATGAATCCACGGAATTCCTATCAACAGCTGATAACGTTATCGGAGGTTGGCTCGAATCTGTAAGGGGAGAAATCCGAGGATACTTAATAATTACGGGTTTGTCTGTTGGATATTCGTAAAGCACATAAAAAGCACTTAAATATAACGTTAATGAATCCACGGAATTCCTATGACCAGCTGATAACGTTATTGGAGGTTGGCTCGAATCTGTAAGGGTTGAATTCCGGGTAAATTTAAAAATCAGGGGTTTGTCTCTTGGATATTGGAAAGCACATAAAGGGCACTTAAATATGGTGTGAATTAATCTACGGAAATCGCAAAAACAAATCATAACGTTATCGGTGGTTGGCTTGGAGACTCTTAGGGGTGAAATTCGGGAAAATTTAGTAATTAGGTTTTTGTCTTTTGAATATTCGTAAAGCACATAAAATGCACTTAAATATTATGTTAATCAATTTGTAGACAGTGCTAAAATTGTCGATGTTCTGCTGAATTCATGGGAAGCTATCTGAGCATTTTTGATTTTCGATTTCTCGCCAAACGAAAAGAGCACAAAAATAATTATTTTCACACAAAATTGGCACATAAAAAGCACTTAATTTTGGTATATAGTAAAATCATTTTGGGGACTTTGCTCTGCTAGCTTCACGGAGGTGCCGAAGGCGAGTACGGCATTCCCACGAGTCAGAACTCCCTTTTCTGCGCCCATGCCATTCACATAATTTTTCCTAACAAATTGACGAAAATCACACTTTCCGTTCCCGTGAAGTGTGCGTAGAAAGGCACTTTTCCGCTCTAGTGCGGGAAAAAAGGCCATATTGCGTTCGTACGCATGCGCAGTATTTTTCCCGCACGCGATGCGGAAAGTGCTTTTCTGCGCACACTTCACAGGAACGGAAAGCGGGATTTTACGTGCGTGTGTTAGGAAAATGAATATTTCTCTCGACATCTCAACGCGGTGGAATAGCTTATTTTACAAAATCACAGCGGGACTATGAAAATATAACAAGGCCACTTGTACGCTCGCATCAAACACACAGACATTCAAAATTTATTTATTATCGATCATTAATGAGCTATGCTCACCATGCTACAGAAAGGTTTTAAGAGCATGTGAAACACGTTCTCAGCCTGTCTCTCTCGCTTCGCCGAAAGCACCACTGATGCTATCTCTCTCGCACTACGTAGTGTTTCACATGCCCTTTAGTGTGTCAAACAACGAAGATACACTTCTGTCAGACGTTGTCGGTATTAACATTTTTGTCGGCAGCATCGAAAAGTTTGCCACATGCTTGAGAACAGGCCCGATAGAAATACGAGTGACGAGGCAATAATCTTCGCAATCCAAGCAGGTCAAGACACATTGATTGAAAACTATAAAAAGTCGAACCGGATCTATTGGACCGTTTTGGTATTGGATCGTTAGCATAATAAGTTGTAAATCTTCGGTAACTCGTGCTAGGTAAAAGATTTGAAACCTAAATCGTTTGACAAATTTAAACGAACCTTGTAACGAAGTACGATATCATCACTGATGAAATACAACGAAGTGTTTCAAGCGAAACCACAAATGACTTTGATGATGAGTATACGATATCAGTAAAACCATTGAATAGTTCCACAAATAAAATCGATTTTAAATGGGAAGTTGAACTCGGGAATTATATACCATTAGGTCGAGCTGATTTTGGAATGAACATTTTGGAATGGTGGACGTAATATTCGTTTCCAAGAATTCGTTACCAAGAATTCGTTTCCAAGACTATCGAAATGCCGTAGGATTTGTTGCTTATTTTTACCTCAGGTGCACCAGGCTAGCGGTTATTTTCAAAAAACGAAGCGAAACTTCGGAAATATTTCCTATATTCCCGGGTCGAGCACAGGAAATGTACAGTTTCTTCTTTGGCTGAAATCGTAATTCTTCATCATTTGCGATAGCTACTTTATCGTAATGTCAGTTGTTGCGTATTATTCATTCGTAAGGAATAATATTCCAAAGCCTAAACAGATGCGCCTTGCGAAACTGTTCAAATTATTGGACCTTCGTTGGAACTAAGATCGCCAAGTAGTGTTTAGTAAATAAAATGTTTATTATGCTCATTCTCTTCTTCTATGCCTGTATCACACAGGAGCGACTTAAAAAATAATCAGGCCCTGGGTCGACTACCGGCGAAGCTTTAGCCGGAGGGGATCGTGCGGAGGCCGGCAGTTCCTTAGAAGTGGTTCCTTGGAGATCTTAGGTAATTAAAGCCTGCTTAGGTGCTGTACGTTTATTTAAATCCCACCCGATGTGAAAAATACTAAAGATTTCGTCATCTACAATTTAGATGAATACACGCAATCGACCTTTCTACTTTTTTTTACACCCAACAATTTTTTTCCGTAACAAATCACCAGTTCTTCGTAAATTCTTTAAATGGACACCGATTTTTTGGGTGTTCCTTCGTCCTCCCTTCTTTAAATGTTGACCTCGGAGTTCCGTCTACCTATTCGCATAACCATCTACATATTTGTAGCAATACATATTCAGATATTCGCAACGAAAAGTGCACGTTTGCTCAGAGTTTGGCGAATCAAAGCGGCACCAATTTTCGAGACCGTAAACTGAGCTTCTTGCCAAGCTCCATGCTCGTTCCGTATAGGGGTGGGATCATCAGAGCAAAGCTTCATCCCTCTGTCCGCTCCGCTATGCCAAGAAGATTGGGTGGATTTCGGCGCGTAACGTACACCCGTCTGAGGGGGACTTATATCCTCCCTGGAAGCAATAGGTACCTCCAGTCCTACAGGAGATCCCCAGGAGTTGGTGCACCGAACCGCAGGAGTTAGAACGTTGCGCCCTTCTGTTCCCTCGCTACCATTAACGTTCCGGCTCTACGTCGTCTCAGTCTTCGACGTCTGTAGGTATGTACCTACCGTAGTAACTATAGTTACAGTATACAGCTGTGTGTAGCCGTGCACGGAATTCACGCACCCCAGGACGATCGATATTCGAGAGAAGATGAAAAGTCTGCCGGCGTCTCGAGTTTCATCTCGTCTGCGCTTTTGCTATTTCTTTGTATCGGGTATGTATTTACGTAGTTCTTAGTATACTCGGTAGTACGGACTTCGTTGAACATTGTAGAGTATATGTATTGCTATTATTCTACCCCGGGGGCAATGGAATCGGGGCGGCTGGTGTAATAAAAGGTAAGATTGCGAATGAAAGCAGGGCCAGGGGAGGGTAATGGCGAGTGGGTAATAAAATGAACACGGCTAATACTGGAGGGAATGAGTGAAGCTTTCACAGAAGTAGTAACAGCTTACAGATACAGGAATACGTGTACACGGATGGTACTTGTACTTTTACACGTGACGAGAATGATTCACCGGTACTCAACGCTGAAGGAGATGGACTTTACAAGCACGAGTTGCGATTAATCATTACGTTTCGAAATTAAACACACTCCTGGAAAGTGCGCAACGAGCCAATTCCAATGATATTCGAATTTAGACAGTAAATCTTATATTACTTTCGTTTATGTTTCCATACGTTTTGATATCACGGATGGCATATAGGTGTATAAATCATCAACATAATTTTTGAACCAAGTTCTTAACTTGACCTATAGTAACTAAAGCAGACAAGAGACTAAAACTCGTTGTGATTCGTATGCAAAACTATAAAATTGCATCGCATAACCTGCAGGAGCGATAAATAACGGAACGCATTTAACAGTTCACTATACCGAGAACGATAATACTTTCTGACGAAAGGTATTTCTTCTTTTTGATTTTTTGCCACGCTGATTTACCAAACACTAATTGTTGGTCGAACTGATTGAACTGATTGAACTAATCACAATCACATTTAGAAAAAATGTTCGGATGTGTGCGTGCGTCCGTGCGTGCGTGACTCAGACGCGAAGAATTCAAACCGCTATAACTCGTGAATGCCTCAACTGATTAAGCTGCGATTTTACACACAGCATGTATGATCAATAGGGTAAAAGTGGTGAAAATGGCCCACCTCGATTAACACGTAAACCAATGATATATCGACCGGGCCATATTCCCCACTTTTACCCTAGTCAACGTTTGGTCAACATTTCATTGAAAAATGTTCGTTGTTTTTTTACGCGATTTTTTATTTCTTCCGAAATGTCTATGCGCGCTCTAGCGCTCACAATTTTTTAGCTGTTGGGCTAAAAACGCGTACATAGATGGGATATGATCACCCGATGATCCTATTAAAATTTCACGACAATCGATAAAACCGTTTACATTTTATGTCACTTTGAATTTTTTGAATTTCATGAAAAATGAGTACTTTATTTTCGACGCTATTTTCCTTATAAAATATTTATTTGTGAATAAAATAACTGGTAGATTCGTGATCAGCGTGGAAAAATACATGGAATACAGTCGTGGAGCGACGATGAATGAAAAAGGTTTATCAGCAATTTTCGGAGCCAGTATTGCAAAAATTAGTAATTTTGCGTAGTTTCAAACACCGATTTTTTTGCTTCCATATGGCATCGCGGAAATACCCAGGAGCCTATTGCGTTCTACGGCAAAAACTACACAAGATGATGGATATGACAGGATTGAAAAAGCTAGATAAGGAGGTATGATTTGAATTTCTTGAGTAAGAATCGAAAATGCAAAAAAAAAATTAGGAGCGCATAATTCCATGTATTCTTACGCGCTGAGCATAGATATATCGTTGGTATATTATACGTGCTGAATTTGAATAGGCTAGCCGTTTTGCATAAAAGTCTAACACGATGTTGACGTTGAAAAAAAGTTGAAAATTGATCGAAATCATATCGCTTTCTCATAACGTTCCTTTATTCACAAAGCATCCTTTATGAAGATATAAAAATATACCTCAAAGTGCTTTATTATATAAGAACATTTGTAAACAAAGAAAAATTATTATTATTGTTGTTGTCATTGGCGTGCTGAATTCATGTGCAAATTGGTAATGTCAAGGTTATCTTAGGAAATTAATGGAACAAATAATTTGTCATTGTTAAAATCTATGGCATCATCGATTTTTAGAGGATCGGTAACGCTCATGTTGGGTGGGATTTCTGATTCGATCTTGATATTATATGCTGTTAATCCAGAGGAATCTGTCTCCAGCAGGTTCCTCCTAGTACATACTAAATTACGCCTCAGTTGTTCTATACCGAGCGTTGAAGATATACGTTTTAGTGGCGTTTATGCACCTGCAAACCCAATGCTTCGCAATGCCCGGCTGTATGGACGATGCTTCGCCGAACTACCCTTGTGATTGCTCTATGTACACCAAGCCATCCCTATATCATCCCTCAGACCCCTCACCCCTACCCAACATCCTATCCTTTCCTATCCTATCCTTTCACCCTTTCGCGCTCCATTCCATGCATATGCATATTCTCGCACATGCAAATTCGCAGCTTCGATGGCCTTTAGAACGAGAACTAGCCACCTCCGGCAGCCAACATCCTCTCCCTTCATCCACCGACCAGACCAGCAGAGAAGTTCGGCACACCTGCATGAACGCCTTTGGGCTGATTCGGACTGGCTTATATCGTACGTACGATTTACGTTTATACCTCTCATTCTCGTTTACTCTACGTCAAAAACCGGAATGAAGTAGTCGAAACGGAAATTTGATTCATCGTTTCACAGACAACATATATTCAAATGATAATGTTTTTAGCGTATTTACATATGTAAGTATTTGTTTTTACTTGGCGGAGTAATTTTGGTATCAGAATTTATTTTTTTCAGAAAGATTTCGGTCTGTGTATTTTTTTCCTGTGTCTTTTTTCGTCTATTTTTCTAAGTCACCGCGTTTTAATTTTTGGTAAAACTCTTCCGAAATGCATGTTATCTAGGTCTATTAAGCTAGCACCCCCACTGCAAGAAAAAAAAATGGGCTTCACTCATCATTTACAGGATATTTATGGGCTTTCGATTGCCACCAAAAAAAATTTTTGGACTCATCCCCGTTTCGAGAAAATCGAAATTAAAGTGGGGGTGCCAGCTTAACATTAAACCTGCGCCAACTTTTTTCGTATAGCACTTAGAAGCATTTTTTTGGTCTCAGAATTATGGGCTTTTTATGGGCTCTTCAGATATGCGACCCCCAACTTCTCGAAACAGGGATGAGCCGAACATTTTTTTTTGGTGGCATTCGAAAGCCCATAAATAGCCTGTAAATGATGAGTAGAGCTCATTTTTTTTTTCATGCAGTGGGGGTGCTAGCTTAATAGACCTGGTTCTTCATTATTAAATGGTCGATTATTGTACGTAGTTTGACCTCGTCCGCGATTCTGATAACTGCCCCTCCTTGACTTCTTAGCTGGATTATTTGATTGATTTGGTTGAGAGATCTTTACACTATTGAGTTGATTGTTTTGAGCATCGTAGTTGTTTCTTTGTTCTCTTCGAAAATAGTCCTCCTGCGCGAGATCCAACTATGAGAGTGCTTGTGCAACTGCATTATTGTCCGCAAAATTGACCGTTGCTACACTCGATCGGATTCTCGTTGACATCTGTTGTACGATCGAATAATTGAATTGACTTCATATGGAGTCAATGGCGGTTCGAAGTGTGGAGTTTCTTTAAGCTGTTTATAATAGGGCACGTGCATACTACCCTCGCTTGCTTTATATCGCCTAACCGCCCATTGATTCCTGAATCGAACTTTGACCAGAATCAAATAAAACTCGGCAACGAAAGCTCGCTTAAATTCTTCGAACGTCGCTATATTATCTCGAGCAATGCTGTACCAGATTTTAACTCGACCCTCGATTATGTTTTCAACTACAACCATTAGATGTCCCGCACGAACGTTCTTCAGCCTAAAATACCTCTCTAAATCCTCCCATGTACGAAAGTCGGTATAACGCCAGAGCTGCCAATATGGTCCAACGTCGGGACAGTCTTGACGGCCGAGTCTTGTTTAAAGGCTCCGGCCCAGTACTGGTGAACAACTTCACCAAGCGTGGATCGGTGCTGTTTGCCAGTACTGGCAGAAGCTGAGAGCGGCTCATACGGTACAGGACTGGCACAGCGTTGGTTGCCAAGTCTTGTTCGGTGACACTTGCCCAAAACTTGTAAATTTTTTTGCCAAGAACGGGCCAGCGCTGCTTGCCAGTACTGGAGAAAGTGCAGAGCGGTTCAGGCAGCCTAGAACTGCGGCGACCCCGCTCATCAAGTCTTCTTTAGTGACTCTGACTTAATACTGGCGAACAACCTTATCAAGTCTGCCTCGGACGTGATTATTAGTACAGGTCGGATTCTGTGTCGATATTAGAAATTACATCTGAATGTATTCCGCGGATTGATGTTTTTTTTTTTCATTCCAAATCGTATTCGACAGTTCCGTCAATACTGTAAATATTCTGACAGACGTGATCATTTCTGTATGCAAAAACATAGTTTTTGCATACAGAAAATTAACAAATTTTTGAATAGCGATATACTGAGTGTAAATAATTTTGCCGGTACTGAGCCAGTTGTGGTTGCCAGTACTTGAACTAGCAAGTATTAAAAATGGAGGTCAGCACTCATTTAGGCCTGTGCTGATTGGAACTTTTTGCTATAATGCATTCGATGCACCCTTGTGCAATGTCAATGAATAGGGAATTATTTGGGTCATGCATTGCGGTTTAAAATAATGCTGCGAAACATATATATTTCCCATACATGTACAATCTTTATTATACACATAATTAGTTGGTAACATGGTATGAATTCTGCGACATATCATTAACAATGCAACAGTGTCACTGCGAAAGAACGTGTTTCAACGCTAAAAATCAAACATTGTTCCATAATATTATCAATAGAGTACGTTTTCTTTGCGCCAAACGGCAACCCTATCTTATGAATACCTATCAGCGAAGAAGATATCGGTTTTTTGAAAGCATCACCTTTCTGGTTGACGGTTTTTCCTTCAATCAATATCCGATCAGGGCCGTTAATAGCGCAAAAAATACGCGAAACTTCGAAAATATCGTTATTTTTTAATTTCACGATGTTATCGGGCTTAGCGATACCGATTGTCGTTGATTTAACACAAATTTTTGCGTATTCGACGGTATTCCCTGGACGATGTGTTTCTTCTCGTGGCATTTGATATTTATGATTATCAATTTTCGCGTTGAATTCACGTACGGTTTGCGAGGTCGAATCCTCTTCGGAAAGCCGTCGGAAAACTTGTGCAACAGGATTGCGCGGTGTTCGAATGAGCTTCTTGATGCGACCTAAGCAATTTTCGAAAGGAAAAGAAGAATACTCCGTTAAAGGAGCTTTCATGTGTCTAACGTCATCAGCTAAATGTATAAGTTATGAAAATTCATAACTTGAGACTCTTTCCCATACAAAGGCGCCATTTGTTTGAAGAAATCTCGAAGGTATGATTCAGCCTTATCATTGTATTTCAATGCCCAGGTGCGACTACACAATATTCGACAAGCCACAAATAGAAGTAAATAGTGACTATACATCTCGCGTGACAAGACTTGACGTAGAATAATTCCACCAACATACAGTAATAAAAATCTATACTGCGTTGCTTTCCAATTAGTAATGTCCGTTATATCGAATACTTTTCTTTGAAATTCCATCGGAATGTGAGGCGTTAACGAAATAAGTAATTCCGATAACGTACTGCGCTCTCGTCTTCCAAGCTTTCCTTTATGTTTTTTTGTTGACAACCATTTTTCGAATAGACTTTTTTCCACGCCGCAGCACAATAGGTGCATGTAATCCAGCACGACTTGTTTAACTGGGTCAAATCCAGGGATTCCAATCAAAGGCGATATCATATCGGGTAAATGATGCTCACTCTGACGCTTTTCGACGAAAGAAGCTTTAGTACGTAAGTGACAGTTCATTTCCGTAAAAACTCTTCTTTTGTTTACTGTTTTTCCATGAACTGTACAACGTTCACAGCCGTAAAAAGCAGTATGCCCTTTACAGCATTTGATAAATGCTCTTGCCGGTGTGTCGCAAACGAATGCCGCAATTGTAAAGGTAAACGCGTGATCGTCAATAACTATACCCTCTTCGATTAATACTGTGCATTCCTCGATAAAATCGTTCAGAAAAGTATCAGCGCTGTGAGGTTTCGAATTCCCGCAATATAAACCAACTACGAATGGTTTACAGTAGTAATCTTTATGTAAAATTTGCATCAATATTGGCCACATTTGTAACTTAGAGTGGGCATATATGGGCAAGCCATCTACATTAACCAACACTCTTATCTCTTCATTTTTAAACCCCGAATTCGAGATTTGCAATCGCAGCTGATTTTTTATCCCGACGTACATGCAAGTACCATAAGTACCTTTTTTAGTCAACATGGGCTGAATACGATTGTTAGTTCGTTGCGTGCGCAACAGTGTTTCCGCCGTTTTTGGGAGATCAGTATGACCTTCAGACCTTAAAATGTGAAGGAGGTCGTTCAAGAAACTGTGAGTGACATGATTCACGTGTTTCACGGCACAATCTCGCAGCTTCTCTCGTAAGTTTCTCCGATCTTCCGACAAGCTGATCAAGTCAGGACAATCAGCTTCTTCAGATACTTCGCTTGACTGCAGCAGTTGATCATCACTGTTGGTTTCCGTATCGGTCGAGGCATCGGACAGATGTACATTTATAAATGATCTATAATAAAAAAAAATGCAAGCTGAATGTATATCCAATCAAAAAAGGAAGAATATTTAAACTTATTGTGTTCATGTATTGTATTCATCCTTATCTATTTGCTGTTTCCTTATAATCAATATATTCCGAAGTTTTATAGTATTAATTGATGAGTTTTTTCTGAAACTGAATAGGATTCAAAAGTTTACTGTAACTTTTTGTTTTTTTTTTGTAATACTATTATTAATTTTAAATAGATAAGAGAAAATAGATCTTCCACAATCGTATATGAACCGTTTGGGAGATTAAAAGTTACATAGAAAATAGAATTTAAGGGGAGAGTGCCCTTTGCAGGATCCCATCGAAACTGAAGTTGAGTTTAATGCAAAAAACAAATAACATGAATGAAAACAAATACTTATATCACTGGAAAAATAATACATGCTTTAACATATTGAAACTGTGAATTCCTGTTGTATACAGGGTGACAATTATAAAGTGGCCACCTATTTTTTAAGGCACTTGCGGGGTGATTAGAATGGATTTAGGGTGCAATTCTTGAACGATTTTTCAAGCCCTCTTCGATGGCGTAAAAATTTTGCATAGTTGCATATTTTTTAAGGGGGTAAAAAAATGTATTCGAAATTGTTGGGTAATTAAATTCTTAGCTCGTATTAATAAAGTTGATAAAAAGCTGAATACAAAACACTCGGGGGCCGTTTGATTTAAGTGAATTTTCATAGAGATAATTAATTTCAAAGTCGGTGCTTTGAGCGAAAGATCCACGGCTAACACAAGGAACGACGGAGACGAACCAACGTTCCCACCGCGCATGCGCCTCGAGCCTCGTGAGCCAGCTGAACTCGCGGCTGTCACTGAGAGAGACCACGACAGTCAGCTAATATTGTATTGAAATACAACGGCATCAATATTAGTTGGGGTAAAAGTAGTGAATATGACCCACTCTTATTAATCGGGTCATATCCACTGCTTTTACCCTAAAAAAATTTTTTATCGTGCAAAAATACGGAGTAACGACATGATGCAATTTTATTTAGGTAATTGTCCTGATAAACGGTCTCGAGGTTAGAGCGATTGCTTGGAGATTCGAAGGATCGGGGTTCGATTCCTTAATGAGCAATATATATATATATATATTTTAATCTTTCGGCGCTTATTTGCACTTTTTCGGCGGACTTCTCCCGGCTCTCCAATGATCCTGCAGGTAGACATCGCAAAAGATGTCGACAAAACCGGGATCATTAAACAATTAATATTTTCCTTATAAAGATAACTCTTATCGGCTGGGTGCGGGGCTTGATCAGAACTCGTCGTTTTGCTCGTCAGGAAGTCCCCATCCACTCATTCTTTTGGCTTGAAAATCTCGTTTGTCGACCAACCACGGGATCGTCCCGGGATCGTCCCGGGATCGTTCCGGGATCATTCCGGGATCGTCCCGGGATCGTTCCGGGATCGTCCCGGGATCGTCCGGGGATGGCGGGAGATTCGGCGAATGTATCTCGATAAGCGAGCGCTATCGAGGTGGCTTGATGTTCATTTGTCGGAGTAACAAATGAGAATCAGGTTACGAGAGGCAATTGTTATCGTGATACGAGATACATCACAAATATGGAGGCTACACGGTTGCGCATGCACGCAGCTCTCGCAATCGTGAATTATAATTATACGGCTGCTGTGCGACTTTATCGGCAAACTCATGGTGACCCGACGCCCTCACGGCAAAGTTTTCGGCGGCTACATAATACAATTCGTCGATATGGTGCATTGAAAGCCCCGCGACGGCAGCGAGCTAGGACTGTCAGTAACCCCCTGAGAAGACCAGTCTTGCGAGCGATAGAGCAAACCCCAATTCAGAGCGCACGAGGTCTTGCGAGGAACTTAGGTAAGCAAATTAAGCGATGCAAACTGTCGATACTGAATTTATTATCGTTCGCCTAATGCGTCACCAATGGCATTACGAAATGGTTCAAAACTTTAGGGTTTCACGGGAATGTCCTGTTAATCGCACGAACTTTATCCTGTAATAGGCGCAAATCGTGAAACGGTACGGAAGATCGTGAGGTCATACAAGCTCAATACTCGACAACAATTGCGTCCCACCGATTATGGAAACCGAGAGAATTTCTGTGTATGGGCCCTGGGGAAAATTGAAGACGACAGGAATTTTTTCCAGACTGTCCTTTTCACAGACGAAAGCTCCTTTACCAATGTCGGTCTCCCGAATCATCACAACTTGCGTCTCTGGTCGCGAAATAACCCGCAGTGGAATCCAACGATACTGGAAAGTAAACGTTTGGGCAGGCATCGTCGGAGATCGAATCGTCGGTCCATACTTTTTCAATGAAATCCTCGACAGTCGCCTGTATGCTGCATTTCTTGAGGACGAACTTCCCCTCTTACTCCAGCGCATTCCCAGAAACATCCGTGACCGAATGTGGTGGCAGCAAGACGGAGCTCCTGCTCACACTGCTCGAAGAGTGCGGGACATCTTGAATCGTCGATTCCCACAACGTTGGATCGGTATAGGGGGTCTGATCACGTGGCCGCCGAGGTCTCCCGATATGACGCCTTGCGACTTTTACTTGTGGGGCGCGTTACATGATATAATCTATAAAACAGAGCCAACTACCGAAGAAGACATGAGGGAGCGAATCGTCGCAGCATGCCGATCGCTAACTCCACAAACGCTACGAAAAGTCCGCTACAATCTGCATCGTAGATTCGAATGCTGTATCGATAATGGCGGGGGTCACGTCGAACCGGAAGTTAGGGCGTACGAACGACGTTGAAACGTTATAATGTTAATATAAATCTGGGTGATGCAACGTCAAAGCTCAGGGGAGTTATGAATAAGACACAATACAAAGTGGATAAGACACTTCGTATTGTGTCTTATTCAGTATCATTCGCGAACATGGGCTTTCGGTTGTGCCGAGCGTCAATCGCGAATTAAATATTTCAATGCAATTCATTTAAAATCATTGCCGAATCCATTGCCGAATTGCTTATAAAGCAGAAAAAATCCCTTCGATACATCGGGGTGAATTTGAATTATTTAAGCATCAACGTTGCTCATGAGAAAATTGACAGAAAAAAACAACAATTTCCGATTGTGAATGGGGCCGAGATGGGAGGGATAGTAAAATCCTGGCTGCCCCCGTGAGATATGATTATTACATATCCTCGCTCGTAGGCCCTTTTGTAGTGCATTCTTGGCGCTGCTTCGCATGTCGCAGCCACGATTTGATCTTGTCATCAATATCGACGGCTCTCATTTTTTTCCCAGCACTATCCGATTTCACAGCTCCTAGAGAATTAGATTATATAATATTCATAGGTCCGGTAAATTGAAGAGCAATTGGTGGGACAAAATCTTACGTTTTACCACTTTCGCTAGAGCAATGTTCGAAAACGACTCCTTTGAATACTTGCCGGTATAATTGTAAGTGGTTGCGAGATTGTCGGTGAAAAGGATCGAAAGGATTCGAGGGATATACGTTTTGCCCTTGACAGTAACATGCTTAGACAGCTGCTCAATCTATTTTTTACGTTATAAGCATTTAAGTAGAATTTTTAATTGTCGAATTGATTATTTCCACGTATTTTTGTAATTATAGTTTTCGACTGTTTTGGAACATTCTGAACACGTTGACAACAAAATCTTGAATGCTTAAAACGAGTGCAGAGCCTCTTTTACCAGGAAGAAAGTTCATCAATGGTCACCAATATTTTAGTTATTTTTAATTATTTACCAACGATTTCCTGTAAGATTTGTCGGTGTTGAGGCGTACTTCCATGCCAGCAACGTCGGCAACCGAATTCAACGGGAATCCGTCGAGTGTCGAAATAGAGCTGTCACTGTCAGAGTCGCTGCTACTGTCACTGTCACTGTCACTATCACTATCACTGTCACTGTCGTTGTCATTGTTACGGTTATCGACGGTGTGAGCTGTACTAGCGTCTGTCGCGGTTGGATTTTTTTGTTGAGTGCGAATGGCCTCTCGACAGTTCCGCACTTCTTCTTGCAGGCCCTCAATCTTCTCACGCAAACCTGCCAGTGCAGCGAGAATAGCATCGTCATGATGTTGCGGACATTAATGAATGTTAATAAATATGTCGATAAATTAATTTATATTAATAAGTGACTCGTAATAGTTCTGCACAAATTACTGTCGTTCTTCGATGATGTAGATGGTAATGAAGAGGTGTCGCGCAAAATCTCATCAAATTTCGCTCTACATTCTTCATATGAATCTTTAAGAGACAAACCAGAAAAAATCTAATAAAAAATCTGTGTGCTTTTGATAGGTAATTCAGTCATTTAGAAATTGTGGCTCGAATAGAAGGTGTGAAGGGATGAGACTGAATCTGGGGTCTAAATCGTCAAAACAAGTTCGGTCGCTCCCATAGAGACTTTAGAACCCTTAAAAAACCCTTCAAGGGTCTGCTGTCGAAAAACCTCTTTAGTAATACATAATACATACCTTAAGGAGTATCTATGAATTATTTCGGAATTTTTTCGGATTGCTAACGATAGCAGGTTGTCTCTATAGTTATTTATACCTACGGACCCCTTAAAGCATAGCCAAAGGGTCTGCCTTGCCTTATTGTATAGTAAACATATTAAATAAGATGTGCGATTTTTTTCAGAATTTTATATCAAGGGGTTTTATGCGAACCGATTTTTTCTTGTAACTATTGGAGTACCGCGCGCGCGGTGGCCCGCTAGCGGTACGCTGGCCGCAGGCTCGGCCGCCAGCTTCAGCCTCATTGTGAAGGGTTAGACCCAGGTCAAAATGATATGGAATACCTCATAAACAACGTATCAGAATGTTGTTACCGAATGAATGCAGGATCGAAGTCACTAGACAAATAGTCCAGCCCTCTTCAACGGAGATGGAATTCTTTACCGCACTGCTTAATTTTCGCCGATTGCATATTCGTGGCCAGTGGCTTTTTTTCCGGTTCTTCAACAGCCACCCGTCTGGCACCATTTCAAACGTACCGTCTCCGAATTGAACGACGTGGAACTTTCCCATAATTCTTAAACGTTTACGTTTAATGTTTAATCCTAAGCACAAATAAGATCGGCAAGAGCCCTTACCGATATTTTTACCCGTCGCACGCCAGTAAAGAATTTGACAGTTAAAATAAACATCAGCATGTAGCAACGTTCTTTTTTTATAACAGAATATTTTTAATAACGAAACGGTACATGGGATATCATTACATATCCTTTCCGGTCGAAAAACGAGATTTTCAAGCCGAAAGGACGAACTCCCGACGTCCTTTCCGGTACAGTTGAAATTACGAGTGGATGGGGACTTTCTGACGAGCAAAACGACGAGTTCTGATCAAGCCCCGCACCCAGCCGATAAGAGTTATCTTTATAAGGAAAATATTAATTGTTTAAACAATTTGTAGCAAAATTTGAGGATATTCGCCATGTCAATTCCCGGGGACGATCCGGATTTCACGGGAGCGCGAATGATCCCGGTTTTGTCGACATCTTTCGCGATGTCTACCTGCAGGATCATTGGAGAGCCGGGAGAAGTCCGCCGAAAAAGTGCAAATAAGCGCCGAAAGATTAAAAAAAAAAAAAAAATATTGCTCATTAAGGAATCGAACCCCGATCCTTCGAATCTCCAAGCAATCGCTCTAACCTCGAGACCGTTTACCAGGACAATGACCTAAATAAAATTGCATCATGTCGTTACTCCGTATTTTTGCACGATAAAAAAATTTTTTAGTGTTAAAGCAGCGGATATGACCCGATTAATAAGAGTGGGTCATATTCACTACTTTTACCCCAACTAATATTAATGCCGTTGTATTTCAATACAATATTAGCTGACCGTCGTGGTCTCTCTCAGTGACAGCCGCGAGTTCAGGTGGCTCACGAGGCTCGAGGCGCATGCGCGATGGGAACGTTGGTTCGTCTCCGTCGTTCCTTGTGTTAGCCGTGGATCTTTCGCTTAAAGCACCGACTTTGAAATTAATTATCTCTATGAAAATTCACTTAAATCAAACGGCCCCCGAGTGTTTTGTATTCAGCTTTTTATCAACTTTATTAATACGAGCTGAGAATTTAATTACCCAACAATTTCGAATAAATTTGTTTACCCCCTTAAAAACTATGCATTTCTGCGGCAAAATTTTTACGCCATCGAAGAGGGCTTGAAAAATCGTTCAAGAATCGCACCCTAAATCCATTCTAATCACCCCGCAAGTGCCTTAAAAAATAGGTGGCCACTTTATAATTGTCACCCTGTAGACAAATCTTGCAAGACGTAGATTACACAAGGGCCATTATAAATATTTCAACACCAAACAGAGGATAGATTCTTATCTTTGAACCAATTGACTATTACAATTATTATTTTCAACAACTGTAGCGATGAAACCTTCTGAAGTTAAATTATTTGTAAGTTGAATGTTCACCCCTGCGCTTAGTTTCAGAAAGATTGAAATGATTCTAACGTAAAGTATTGCAGCGATGAATTTCTCAATATATGAAAAATGAGTAACCAGACTGCAGAGCACAAGGGTACCCAATGTAAATTTTCAGAATTATTATGGAAGTCCTGCGTCAAGTAAACTTTGCAGAATACTGGCACCAAAAGATTCAAAACTGCATAAAAGAACACGAATTCATCTAGTCTGGGGCCAAGGGCCTGCGTCAACTATACTTTGCAGAATATTGGCACCAAAAGATTCAGAAATGCATAAAAGACCATGAATTAATCTGGTCTAGAGCCAAGGTTTCATAAAGCATGATAACGTTAAATCGAACATTGATACCATAATTATGAAAAAAAAAATATATATATTTACCTGTCACTTCCATCTGAAGAACTTCCGCGGAGATGAGACCCGACGTCACACGAAATGTTCACGTCAGAATTCAGCAAGTCATCCCTGAGGGTAGAATCAAGATTATTGTAAATTCACACTGTAAAACGGTGCCGAAGCATGGCAAAAGTATAATCCAATTATCACAGATATCATAGCAAGCCGATTCATCGAGTAACACATTTTGGGTTGGCAACACATGTAACGTAAAAAATAAAACATGTAATCGATCGCTAATCTCTCACCCGATAAACTTGCTGTCGAGTCGGCTTGAAGATATTTGAAGGTAGACCGAAATTATTATATACCTCGTTGTAAGTAAAGTATTTTTGGTCTTACCTGCGTATTGGAAATTTTGACTCTGCTGTCTGAGATATTTCTGCTGTTGCCAAGGGCAGTGAATTGTCAATATTGTCGTCGTCGTTGTCATTATTTTCATCACTACTTGACGTATCTTCCAGGTTCTGTAATGCTCGATATTTTTTTGTTCGGGAATATGACATATTTTACGAAAAATGCGAGAGATCAACGCTCTTTGCTCATAATATCGAAAAAGCGATTTCGCGGACACCCTCAAAAGCAACAATGTAATACAAATAGCGAAATATTTATTTTTTCTTCGATTCGTTTTTTTTTGGCACCGTGAATATCTCGAAAAGAATTATGAAATTCGCACCAATGCATCAATATTAGCAAAAAAAAATAGAAGTTTCAATCTCGTGCGTATTAGTTACAAGCCGGTGCACGCGCACGATAGGACAACACACAACAACACGCTGCCTCGAGCTCGAGTCTGGTGAAGGTTAGTGGGGGTCATTCGCGAAGCAGTTCGTGCACGCCTTCGGCGGATGGTGGTTGTACCGGTGCGTCGAAAGTAAGCACATGTGTATCGTGATTTACGAAAAAGACGACAGAGAAACGGAAATACGTAATGGAGGAAACTGAGGTAAGCATAATTAATGATAGATACATATTAATACGATTCAAAAGAGACTAGGCATTGCAATCATTGAACATAATCCACGTGTTTAGACCAGTCAGCATTTTGCTGATTGAAAAGAACGCGCGATCGAGAAAACTTTCGCTTTTCTTGTATTATATGCTTCTTCTGTCTATCCTTTTTCGACGTTTTCTGTTTACCAGTTAGTGTGTCCTTCGCGTGGTCTGTACGTCATATATAACGTATCAAAACAAGACATCGTACCGATTTCGCACACCGCGTCTCTCGATCTTACACTGTCTTGGATTCCCAATGCTTCCGTGGGCTTCTCATTGTTTTTGCTCGTTCGTGAACTCGGTCGAGTATGACATTAAATCTTAGTTGATAATTATTTCACACAGATTATAACGAAACGTATAATACAATATCTTTCGAACGATCGCTGATTGACATTAGCTCACAATACGTGATGAAATAATCGAATTAACATGTGGATTATTATTTTGTCTAGATGCCTAATGAGCGGCCATATGCAATCGTTTTGTTTTTAAACGAGAAGAAAAAACAAAAAAAAGTCGTTGACCTCGTTCCGAAGTCATGGTTACGCGATGTTGAAGAGAAGCGGGGCAATTGTTATTACCCATTGAAAGCCGCGGATGTTTCCGTTCTCGTCAAAAATAGAAAAGAACCATCACTTTGTTGGAAGACCTACCCAGTGGAAATTATTAGAGAAGCAGGTATTTATTGATATATTTCTGTATTACTGTATATTTAAGATTACGCTGCCACCGATAAGCAAATGGGTTGCGCTCCGTCTTAGTTGATTAAAAAAAATATTTGTGTTGCGTTAGTAAAGGCAAAAGAAAAATTTTAATTCTTGATATTTTACGCTGCCAGTGATAAGCAAATGGGTTGCCCCTTCGTCTCTTTCTCTTTGAAAAAACTATTCGTATCATATAAGAACCTATCGGAGATTGAAAAATTTTGATATTTAAGATTACGCTGCCAGCGATAAGCAAATGGGTTGCCCTCCGTCTCAGTTAATTAAAAAAGATATTTGTGCTGCGTTAGTAAAGGCAAAAGAAAAATTTGGATTATTGGATTACGCTGCCAGCGATAAGCAAATGAATTGCCTTTCGTCTCAATTCATCCGAAGAAATAATTCTATTGCATAACTACATGGATTTCTTTTCGAGGCACCGATATTTTCAGATTTGGATATTTGGATGGATTGCGCATTTTTTTAGAATATTTTTTTTGGAAAATGAACTTAAAATGTTTTGCGTCTGTGTAACAAAAAAAAGTCCTTATACTATGGTAATCAAACGCGATGACGAATCTTCGTTCTCTTTTTTCATCATTTTTTGGTTTGATGCCAAAGTACATCCCAGGTGTGATTAAAAATGTTTGATTCTTTTTTTCAGACAATTATGATCAAGGCATAAGAAGACTCGAGAGAGCTTAGTCCTCGTTTGAAATAGAAAGTACAGCTGGGGAGGATACGGAAGGACTGGAGGCGGAGGAATTCGCTCACAACTCTCGTAAGTAATAACAACACGAAATTGTTATTATATTAACGAGTAACGAATAAAACTTCGCTTAGTTTAGTCCCATCAATTTCTGCTTTTTCATATAGTAAATCATTGTGTTAAAAAAGGAACGAGAGAATATAGAGTATTTGAGCTTTTGGCACAAACGATTGTTTTAACCAACTGTCATTTAATAGTCGACGAAGACGACCGCAGTGAGAGCAGGAAGACGTGTGGATCTCGCGATGGCAATTCTGGGAAAACAGCAGAGACTCCAAGAACATCTCTCCAGCGTGCCCGATCGTGTGACAATTTGCATGATGGTGAGATATATTTGCATATTTTTCGCAATAACATGGTGCTGTTAAAAATAGCTTTTGCAATACGAACAAAAATGTAACTCATATTGCATTAAACAGTTAACGAATAAAGATAACTTTTTTGTCGGTAGACTTTTTTTGCCCGACTTATCCCTTTCAAGATATATGAATTTGAAAGAAAAACATATCTCCCTAAATGGATGTATTCAAAAATCCGAACAAATTCACAAAGACTACTTTCAATTGATATTAAAATATGGCAAATTATGGGATAGATCTGAGAGGATCGAAAAAAAAGTGGTTGCGTTGACAGAGAATACCTCATATGCATCCTTGATGGTTTGGAGTAGTCACGGAAAAGTCATGGAAATATCATGGACATTTTTTAGGCACTTTCGCTGGACACCATGAATAAGATTTCGATCTCTCAATATTATATTGTATATGACTCAAATTATGAATCGCGTGCCCTTTTTCCAGTATCTGTGACTACCAGCACACTCACTGACCCTATCGATGATAATCGTGCGAAACGTCTGACGAAGAAACGGAAGAGAAGCAGATCGTTGGGAGAAGAAACGCCGAGAAAGGCTTCAGGTTGGTTTTTGTGAAATTGACTGAGTTTCATCGATGTATTTTCCAGTCACCCTGTCGGATTCGGCACCCGTGGCGGCAACTGTGTTTCTACCGTAAAACTACCGGTTGCGTTTCGCCGCAAATTCATCGCTTCAACTGCCGTGAAACAACCAACATCAGCGCCATCTGGAGGCCGCGCGAAACCCAACAGGCCACGCCCCCAAATGGATTTCAACCGAAAGCAACTGAGAAGCAACCACGTTTCTACCATCGCTCATTTTTTCGAACTGCCGCAACCTAGAAGAACCGCGAGTCTACCATCGGTGAATTTGTTTTTTAAAGATGAAACCACAAGACATCCGCAATTCTACCATCGCTGATTTTTTCGGGTGGGCCGGCTGCACCTGAGATTAACTGTTTTCACCATCGCTGGTTGTTCTTTTATGATGCAACCGCAAAGCACCTCAAATTCTACGTTCGTTGATTTTTTCGGATAGGAATGCAGCAACCTGAAACGACCGTGATGCAACCATAGGTGATTTTTTTTCACGATGCAACCGCAAAACAAGTGAAAGTCGCTAATAGGAAAGAACCGTACTGATGCAATGGTCGTTTCACGGTCGTTTTTCAGTCGCTGATGGGAAAACAACCGTACTGCTGCGATGGTTTTTTTTGTTGCTAATAGGAAAACGAACGCACTCTCTAAATGGTTGTTTTACGGTCGTTTTTCGGTCGCTGATGTGAAAACAACCGTACTGCTGCGATGGTTTTTTTTTTTTTTGTTATTAATAGAAAAACGAACCCACTCTTAAAATGGTCGTTTCACAGTCGATTTTCGGTCGCTGGTGGGAAAATAACCGTACTGCTGCCTTGATTTTATTTGGTTGCTAATAAAAAAACAAACGCACTCTTATAATGGTCGTTTCACGGTCGTTTTTTCGGTCGCTGATGGGAAAACAACCGTACTGCTGCGATGGTTTTTTTTTTGGTTGCGAATAGGAAAACGAACGTACTTTCAACAAGGTCGTTTCATGGTCTTTTTCGGTCGCTGATGGGAAAACAACCGTAATGCTGCGATGGTTTTTTTTTTCTTTTTGGTTACTAATAGGAAAATGACCGCACCCTCAAAATGGTCGTTTTCAGGTTGTTCGTCGATCACTCCCGGGAAAAACGAATCATGTATGATCTATATGGATCGTATATGATCAGACAAGAAAAATGGTTATATCAGAACATATCTGACCAGACATGGTCTCATAATAACGGGGTATATCTGACCATATCTGATCATATCTGATCAGACATGGTTTTAGAATAAAGAGACATGTCTGATCATATCTGATGAAACTTTTTTCCATCGAAAATGTTGCTATCAATAGATTTAATTCGATTGGTTTTCGTTTTTAATGACTTCTTGCTTATCCGTAGAGAGAAGTATATGAAAAAAGTTGAAAATTGAAATTTTCATATCGCCTCCTCATAAAGTTGAAAATTGAAATTTTCAAATCGCTTCCTCATAAAAGCAGAAAATTGAAATTTTCATATCGCTTCCTCATAAAAGCTGAAAATTGAAATTTTCATATCGCTTCTTCATAAAAGTTGAAAATTGAAATTCGCGAAGCTTCTTCTATGAGGAAGCATTGTCTGTATTTTTGGTTTCCTCATAGAGGAAGCGTCGCGAATTTCAATTTTCAACTTTTATGAAGAAGCGATATGAAAATTTCAATTTTCAGCTTTTATGAGGAAGCGATTTGAAAATTTCAATTTTCAACTTTATGAGTAAGCGATATGAAAATTTCAATTTTCAACTTTTTTCAACGTCAACGTCTTAGACTTTTATGCAAAACGGCTGACCGATTCAGGTTCAGTGCGTAAAAAAATATAACATCGTCACGTTTCACTTTGTCGAATCTGCGTTTGGCGCGAAAAAATACATGCGCTCCTGAATTTTTTTTTGCCCTTTCGATTTTTATTCCAGAATTCCTAGTGATACCTCTTTATCTAGCTTTTTACTCCCGTCATATCCATCGTCTTGTGTATGTCTTGCTGTAGATCACGATAGGCACCTGGGTTTTTCCGCGATGCCATCGGAAAGCAAAGAAATCGTTGTTTTAAAATACCTAAAATCATTAATTTTTGCAATTTTGGCTATAAAAATGCCTGGTAAACTTTTTGGTTAGTTGTCGCTCCGGGACTGTAATTCCATGTATTTTTTCACGCTGATCACGAATCTGACACTTATTTTATTCGCAGATGAATATTTGATCCGAAAAAAATGGGTCTAAAAAAAAATTGCATGAAATTCAAAAAATTCAAAATGACATAAAATTTAAACGGTTGGATCGATTTTCTTGAAATTTTAATGGGATCCTCGGGTGATCAGATTCTATCTGTCTACGCATTTTTAGCCCGACAGCTAAAAAATTGCGAGCGCTACAGTGCGTACAGACATTTTCGAAGAAATAAAAAATGGCGTACAAAAAAAACAACTGAACATTTTTGGACGAAATTTGGCAGAAACATTGACTATTAACCACACAAGCTGTATGCAAAATTTCAGCCTGATCGGTGGAGGCGTTCCCGAGATATAGCCATTTGAATTTTTCGCGTCTGATTCACACGCACGCACGCACGCACGCACGCACGCACGCACGCACATACACATCCGGACATTTTTTCTAAATGTGATTTTTCGATGTTTTGGAACATTCTGAACACGTTTTCATTAAAATCTCGAAATTTTTTTTTTCACCATCACAAAGCTTCCTCTATGAGGAAGCAAAAAAAAATATTAATAAAAAAGAGTGCCTAACACGGGTCTTGAACTTAGAATTGCTGAGTGGCAATCTGACACCGTAACCATTCAGCTAAACTAACATTGATATCTAAACCATGAAGTTGATCACTATACATGGGTTGCCTGCTGTTATTTTAGAGCATTTTGCTCCAAAATTACACCGAGATGGGAGTTTCTCTCCTGCTCTATTTGGATAGCAGATGCGAACGTGTTCATTCTGATTGAAAAATCAACTGAAAAATGTATTTTTCACGATGACCAATTTTTCACATTTATCATCATCCGTTCCGACACACTAATAGAAGAACGATCCTACTATAAAAATGGTCGTTTCACGGTCGTTGTTCGGTCGCTGATAGGAAAACAACGGTTAGCCCGCATCGAAAAACGGTTCAATATTATTGAAAAATGTTCGCTTGAACTTATCACGTGATAAATTCCATTGTTTTAGGATACATTGATAAATGACGCATTTCGATAAAAAAAAGTATCGCCCTGAGTAGGGTTCGAACCCGGGATCTCACGAACGTGAGTCTTGAGCTTAAACATCTACGCAAACACCGTTAATATCGTATTTCGCGATTTAGAACATTTGAAGGTATAAAAAGAGGTCTTATTTAAAGATGATGATCAACCCACAAAAAACATCATGATTGGAGTCAAAGACTTGAGTCAAGCATATTTGCGAGCAGTTAACATATTTAAAAAAAACTGTCCCAAAACATCGTCTCAGAAACAACATTAAAAAAAAACTTAATAAAATTCGAAAACCCAAAAACGAAAATCAAAGAACCGAAAAATTGCACGAATCGGATTATAAAAATTACTTGTCTCAACAATTTAACGTATAAACTGAAAGTCATATTCGTTCAATGAACGTTCCCGTCGAATTATTCCATCCACTTGGATTCTGATACCTAGTCGGTATTTTACGGCCTGACGAGTAATTTTTTATGTCATTTGTGCAATTTTTGGTTCTTTGATATTCGTTTTTGGGTTTAATAGATTTTTTTAAATTTACTGACTTGGCAACACGCGCGAAAAAGATTTGACTATTTTTCAATTACTTTGCAAAGTTGGTTATCTAACATTAATAACCATTGATGTTTATTCCGGAGTTATTTTTTTTAGATTTTTTTCCCCGGATATGTTAACTGCTCGCAAATATACGTTTGGTCAGAATCTATTTATCTTTTAAAAAGTATTGTTTATACAATATTTTTCGACAATTTCCTAGTGGCAATATTGTTCTTTTGTCAAAGTAATAATATTCATCAACTTTCGTAAGAATCGGTGGATATTTGAAAATATATTGTTTAGACAAGATATAACAACAATTTCCTAGGAGCGATATTGTTCTTTTTCTCAAATAACAATAATCACAAAGTTTTGTAAGGATTGGTTGATATTGAGACGTTGCTCAAGTCCGCTCGCCTCCACAACCCTTTTGGAGCACGGCGGAGAATCGGAGCAGCAACGAGGTCCACGAGAAACCGAGCGCCTCGGTAAGGTAGAACGCACGATAGACCGGCGCATACCCATGGAGTCGACGGCAGGGAGCCGCCTATCTTATCCCGAGACCCAGCGCGCATTTCGGAGCACGCGCCTAGCACGCAGAGATTACGTCAGCCGCGCGTGATCACCGAAGGCGCGGAAAGAGGGGCTGATCGACGTCACATTGACGTCACGCGGCCAGGAAGGGGACACAGTTTCGGGCCGTGCGCACCCGGCGCTCCGATATAAAAGGAGGCCCGGACGCATGGAAGACTACTCTTGGCTGAACTGTGACTTCGCTCACTTCCAAGACTCCTTCCGAACGCTAGCATCGGCAACCTTCCCTGGAGACGGGGATAACAGCTGCTGTCTAGGTTACC
Source organism: Ichneumon xanthorius (assembly GCA_917499995.1). Lineage (NCBI taxonomy): Eukaryota > Metazoa > Arthropoda > Insecta > Hymenoptera > Ichneumonidae > Ichneumon > Ichneumon xanthorius. The sequence continues at coordinate 1,027,743 of CAKJTD010000102.1, forward strand.
CCTTTACCCTAAAACAGCGCCGGCGACTTTTCGTGGAGACGTGAGAGACTGCCGCCGTCTGTTAACCCGATTTTCCGAAGGCAGCGTCGGTGACTACTCTTGGAGACGAGAGTGACTGCTGCCGTCTGTCTCCAACCTTCTATTCAAAAAACAGCGTCGGCGACTTCTCCTGGAGACGGGAGTAACTGCTGCCGTCTGTTTCCCTGGGCAATCTTTTTCTTTATATATTTTTTTTTTAAAGAATTTATTTCAGCGCGGATTTAATTATCATAAGCATTTCGTTACTAATGAATTAATTGATTGTAATTGAATAAAAACAAACTAGTTACATTGACAATTCGAATCAATCTCTGTCTACGAATTTTTATTTACAGCACCTGCCCTCACAAAATTAAGAAGTGAGCCGTGAACTCACATAGCTATCGCTTTTGGAGCAAAGTCTCGTAAGACTCCAAAAAGCTATACGTTACAATATTTAAAAATGTATTGTTTAAACAATATCTACATCGCCGATTTCTTAGTGAGAACATTGTGCTCTTATTCAAATAACAATGTTAACTAAGTTTGGTAAGATTCGGGTAATATTTGAAAATTGACTGTTTAATCAATAAATATCGCCAATTTCTTAGAGTCAATATTGTTATTTTATCTGCATAATAACAACAATGACCAAGTTTGGTAAACATCGATTCAATTTTGGAATTCGATTGTTTGAACAATATATATATCGATAATTTCTAAACAGCCATATCTTTTTTTAATAAAAAAACAGTATTGACCGAGTTTGGTGAATAAACAAAATAACAATAACAATATTGACCGAATTTAGTAAAAAACGTAGTCATTTACCATTCAGCTCAAGTCAGACAACTCTTGTTACGTTCAAATGCCCTCGGAAATGGATACGATTTTAATTATAGGCGGTAGCATAGCGGTAAAGTACTATAGGTTAGCATGCGTAGGGTCCCGAGTTCGAGCCCAACTTTAGGTCGTTAGGTTTTTTTCTTCATCAAATTGCGTGATATTAAAAATGTATCGTGATTCTATGTAATTCATAATGACAGAAATGAAAATTAATGATTAAATAATCATCAAACTTTCTTTTGGTCCGTGTTAGACGCAACCAATTTTTGTTGGGGATCGAGACTTATAATACCGTTACCGTGGTTGTTCCCGGTTGACGCGTTCATGAGAGAAAAAAATGAGCGACGGTAGAAACGCGGAGGCCCATGGTTGCTGCAGTCGTAAGGAAAAAAAAATCAGCCATGGTAGAATGACGGTTGTTCTCGGTTGCCGCAGTCGTAAGGAGCAAAATCAGCAATGGTAGAACAACGGTTGTTGTCGGTTGTCACAGTTGTAATAGAAAAATTCAGCGATGGTAGAATGACGGTTGTTCTAGGTTGCTGCAGTCCTATCCGAAAAAATGCGCGATGGTAGAAATTCGGTTGATTTGAGGTTGCAATAGCCAATAAGCAACCATTCGCAATACGCTTCAACCACGGGCACGACCGAAGTCTAGCGGAATGGTAAAAACACAATTGCTAAGTGGTAGATTTTATGGCGAATGGCAACCGTCGTTTTACGGTTGTTTTGGGGTAACGATAAACCGATAGGGCATCGGTAACATTCCGATTTCATTTCTAATTAAAGATTTCGTCGCCGAAGTAACCGAGCTGCTAGCGTCAATGGAGAAACGCCTATCTAAACAAATGAAAGGGATAAAGCAGAGTATCCAATACGACATTAACAAAAAAAATGATGAACTGAAAAATACTTTCATCATGCATAAAGTTCCAACAGTTGGCGATACTATGAAGAAGAACAAGGGGACTTTGACTATAAAATTGCCCATTACAGAAGACGCGACGTTCATTGAATTCGATGAGACTCTCAAAACGGATAGCGAAAAGGAAGTTGCACTGGTATGATATGAAAATTCCAATCTAATATGCAATAATAATAATAATACGCGGATACTTACTTTTTTCTTGTTAAAAACCGAACTTTTCGAAACTATTGGTTTATATTCAGTTATATTCAATATGTATTTCAGTACAAATCGTAAATGGCAATATAGTAAACACTCACCTGCAATAATTTCGTTTTAAATAACATCTATAAATATTTTTCAGAAACAACTCATGACGTCCCTCGCAGGACAAGTAACGGAGGCCAAAGAAGCTGTGCGAACGGTGTGAGGAAGAAAAGCTTCAGTCAAACACACGTGTATACGTGTATGAGAGGTAATTAATCATTCACTTTATTTATAGATATTTCTTTCTGCGCGTTAACTGATCAATGCTGCAAATTTCAGATGTTGTCTTGGAGCTGCTCGCTCAAAAAACGGATGCAGCTAAAATACTATCGGTGACAAGTCGTTACCTGTCTGGGGCAGGTGATAGAGAAGGCGGAAAAAAAGAGAGAGAAAAAAAATGTAGCGTAAATGTAAAAAATGCATTCACAAAAAATGCATAAAATATAAAGTTTGATGTAAGTTTTCATGTTTGAAATAAAGTTTGATTTTCATTAATTCATCGATTTGGATTCTTCGATTATATATCGTGAACACATTCACAAAATAATAAATATGAGGCATTCCATATCAATTCAGCCACAAAAAAAAAAAAAAAAAATCTCAAAAAATTGCTAAAAATCACGTTTGGCGGTTCCAATAGATACACCAAATATAAAATTTTTTGAAATTTTTCCTGCCGAAATATGCCAATATTTCATTTTTCATTTAATGCGTAATATCTCGGGAACGATTATCGTATCGACATCTCTAAAAAACGAAAATTTGCGTTTTTTCATCGCCCACAAGAAAAACATTGATTGAGAATTAATTGTGTAATTTCAGGCTACATTTTACGGCAACATCAACGAAAATATTTTTTCTTAATGGGAAGGACTTCGGATATCGACATCGGAGAAATTGCGTCAAATTCTGTGTACGTATGTCGAATTTTTGGTATTTTTTTTTCATGGGATTCCCAAACGGTCATAAGTTATAGAGTTTGAAATACTTTTTAAACATAAATATCGTTTTTTCCATGTTAGCTAACATGGAAAAATCGATATTTATGTTTAAAAAGTAAAAAGTAAAAAGTTTTTAAACAGAAATATCAGTTTTTCCATGTTAGCGAACATGGAAAAACCGATATTTACGTTTAAAAAGTATTTCAAACTGCTATAACTTATGAACGTTTGGGAATCCCATGAGAAAAATTACCAAAAATTCGACATTCGTATACAGAATTTGACACAATTTCTCCGTTATCGATATCCGAAGTCCTTCCCATAAAAAAAAATATTTTCGTTGATTTTGCCGTAAAATGTGGCCTGAAATGACATTCATTCTCAATCAATTTTTTTCTTGTGGTCGATGAAAAAACGCAAATTTTCGTTTTTTAGAAATGTTGATACGATTAATCGTTCCCGAGATATAACAGATTAAATGAAAAATGAAAAAATTTGCATATTTCGGCAGGAAAAATGTCGAACCTGATTTTTGGAAATTTTTTGAGATTTTTTTTTTTTGGTGGCTGAATTGATATGGAATGCCTCATATTTCTATATGCAGATAATAAAATGTGGCCCAGCATTGGTATGATACCGGCGCCACATTAGACAGTATTGGGTAATGTCAGGGCTGGTCATGATCCGAATGTAGAAAAGTACTGGGACAATACTAAAAAATCCACCTTCCCATTGCTGGCAGTCATGTTCGACCCAGTACAAAGTACCAGTACAGTAATCTAGTATTGGGCCAGCTTCTGGCGTCTGTACTGGCATCCAGACCTGGGCCGATGATGACTGTCAACACTGGGCAGGTGTGATCATTTCAGTATCGGCCCGGTACTTAGACTGCATTGGATTTTTACTGGGCTTTGACTGGCAGCCAGTACCGGCAACATTGGCACCAGTATTGTGCCAAGGCTGTGCCGTTCTGACATTCGCACATGGGCTCGATATATTCGAGTGGCTTATTTTCTTCTACAAACTTCGGAACGCTTATATTTATATGGAGATTCTGTAGATGATTTACAAGCCCATTTACCAGGTCATCGTTGGCTCTATTATTTCCTCCTCGAGGTGGAACAATGGCTGGATTTACGACCTGTTGGTCCACTTGTTGTTGATTTTGTGCCCTCAGTCGTTCGAGCTCGACTCTCTGCTCGTCTAATTGCTGCTGGGCTTCTCGCAAATGTCGCCATTCCATGTCGATGTCGACTTGTCTATTATCTTCGTGACCCGTCTTTTCTTTTGTTTGATTTGCGTTTCTGCGAATATTCGAAGTAATCTCAGTATTTATATTACTTGAACCGGCGGATGCTGTAACGGTATCTTTTGCCAATTTATTTTGCTTTCTACTTGTCGACGTTACTGCTGGACTATTATTTGTTTATTTTTTAGCTTTTGATCGCGTCACACATAACGAACTAGACGCGTTTTTCGAACCAGGCATTAGACTCAATAATTCAACATTTAACGAACGTTAAACAAACAGAAAAGACAAATCGATATTTATATGAAGATTACCACTTATTAATAATAGAACATCAACAAAAAATTGTACACTGCTGTTCATGAATGCCTGGTTTTTCTGATTTTTTATCTTCCTGGATATCTTGCTCTATGTCTTCATGGGGTCGAAGATACCAAGGAAGATATCCAAGAAGACCTCCCGGAAGCCATCCGGGAAGACATCTGGGAAGACATCCGGGAAGACATCCAGAAAGACGCAAGGAAATCCAGGCATTCATGAACAGCAGTGTACATAGCAATAAATTATTTTATTACGGCTATGTATGATCGTGCATCTTAGTTGGGCGCCAAAATGTGATGTTTTAAAACAAGATACACCATTTTCTAATGAAATAAAATCAGTTTAAATAAATTTTGAAAACTAAACTAAAATTGATATTGATCATGCCTTTGAGCAAGTGAAGAATAAAAACTAGAATTAAACGAAATAATATTGGCATGGGATTTATTGTAAACATTTCATTTTTATTCTTTGCAGTGCGATTGAATATTCATATCTTGTATCGATCATATTTATTTGAAAGAACATCGAAAACTTAATCTCTAGACACATCGATGTATGTTGTTGTTTTTGTGGAGCGATCGGAGCACTCAGTCCTGCTGGACCATTGTACTCGGGCCTTGTGGGGCACTCGCAATGCCTTAATTGTCCACGTTGTGTTCCTCAGTCGCGGAACACAACCGACAGTCGTCTTATTATTTTGAAACAATTTTTAAATTAATTTGAAAATTTAAATTATACAATTAAAAGAAGAATAAAATTTATTAAGATTTAAATTAATGTAAGAAACCGTAAACCGTAGTGAATGCAAATCGTATATTAGCTGACAAATTATATATTCGGATACAATTAGAGTTTAGAGAATAGTCGTAGAATGCCTCGCTAGCTCGGCGACGCGAGGTGCCTCATCCCTTAGCACTTGAGATTGGTGGGTCCTCCGAGTGAGGCCCACAAAGGGTCTTCTATGTCCCTGCCATAAAGGACGGCGTCGATACGGCGTCGATATGCAGCGTGTTGGCTCTGCGGCAGGCGCCGTCGAGATGAGTTGCTTTCATTAAATGGAATTAAAATATTTTGATTCAATGGGATTTTGAATAGTTTTAATATTCTCGTTGTTCGGGTCTTTCTTGACTTTTATCGCAACCTATTTCTGCGACTTGACACCTTTCTTCGTAGGGATTACTGGTTACACAGGGTATCATGGTCAGTCCCCCGTCCCCCAGCATCCCTTCTTGGGGTTACCGGTTACACAGGGTATCCTGGTCAGTGCCCCGTCCCCCAGCAGGCCTTCTTTGGGGTTGCCCAGGATATCATGGCCATTCCTCTCTGTTCCCAGCGCCCCCCTTCTTGGGCTTGCCGGTAGCCAGGGTATCATTACCTAGACCCCCGTGCCCCAGCCTCCCTATCTGTAGTCAAGCTAGGAAAACATGGCCGGCCTCCTCAGAGCCCCAGGTTAAGGAGGCAAGGCTCAAAGTATTCTAGGATAGTCGCCTGGTATACCTAGAAGCATCGTTATGACGCACCATATCCCGGTGCCATGAAGCCAGAGCACGATAGCTTACACTCTGGCCAGGGATAGCTATTGCGGCATCCTGGGTGATGGGTACGCTACGTCCCCTACGCCGATACGGTCTCAGGTTCGATTCCCGACGTCGGACGTTCGTCGCGTCTCACCGAGAATGAAAACAATGGAGTACATCGATTTAAAAAAAAATCGAAAAACTTCAAATCAAGTAGCTACCAGCCAAGTAGTATTACAAAAATCTAAAAAAAAATACAAGATGTAAAAAATCTTGAACAAAAAAAACTTGGCGTGCCAGTTTTTTAAAATTTTTTTAATGAACTACGTACGTATATGACAGCGAACGAATAATTTCTTTATTATTTTTCCTCACACTAGACTCAGAAAATAAAATAAAATGAAGGGACCAAAAATCGGTCAGATAACCCGAAATATTAAAAGCCTAGATAAATGACTCGTTTCTGCCAAAGGTCCAACTTAATGAACTCAGTCGGTACATTCGATATGCACGAGAAGCTGGTGAAGCTTGTCCGGCAAAAATGTAACGCCATGGTCAAACAGATCTGGATAAATTGTGGAAAAGGAAGGGCACCAAAAATTGTCTATGACCACCAGCGCCGTCCCTTTTGGGAACGAATAAAAAGCCAACCCACTTGAGATACCTCGCGACCGTGTTAGATACGAGTATCGACTAAACACTCACAGATCTCGAGGATCGTTAGATCTTCCGTACCATCGCCGGGGAACCATTAGGGGGCCCGCAGTGATCTATCATGGGGCCGGGTTCCTACCTAAACCAGTCGTTTCGACCGGTTACCTGCGGCTCCATAGAAGCCCTTAGGGTTTCCAGCTACCGATAATTCCGATTCACCAAGCCGAACGCCTCCGGGCCATAAGATTAGAAAGTCACGCCACGGTAGAAACCAGCGCCCTTTTTCTCCAAACCGCGAGAGAGAACTTTTACAAGCATGTTTAACAGTGACTACTGTTACGTCCGGACGAGCAAATAGTGAATTTACTCGGTGACGATCATAAAACTAGTGGTCTCGCTTTCGGGTCCAGGCGTTAGCCCTTTACGCAGGGACGGAGACCTCGCCGTACTGCTGCGGATTTATGAAGGATGGTTGACGGGTGGAGGTAATGAGCCTCTGAGTAACTGTTAGTAGGCCCCGGCGATGCATGCAAATAATATTTTAAACATTTGTTTTAAATGGTGATACTCACAATGTATTAAATCGGTGATTTCGAAAAACAATTTTATGTAATGTGTTGAGACAATTTTCTCGTACTGGATAATTTGGCAGCGAACTCCGACAATTGTCGGAGAGCTCCAATTGTCGTCGCAGTGCTCTGCCACGTGGGCTAGAGTCTTTCGATGCAGAGCCTTGCTCGCTCCGTGGAGATTTCGGAGATGTTGATTCTTCGCTGGTCGTAGAATAACTGGTTTAATCCTGATTTCCGTCGTCTATTTATACTGGTTTTAACCTTATATTAGTGCTAGTATTAGTATGTAAAAATAGAGTCTAGAACGTAAACAAGTTTAAAATAGAACTTTTCGGGGAACCGGAAGAAGTGGAAGGGTTTCAATATGTAAAAGGAAGGGAATTTAGAGAGTAGAGCGTATTAGGAAAATTAGGGGACCAAGCCATAAATCTTGGAGTGGCACGCGCGAGGGAGTGGAGCCGTACGCCTGTGCGTCTGTGTGTGAGATGCTGGGGGGACTCTGGGCGGCAGCGCGTTGCAACGTTGCAGCGTTGCCAGAGGTTCTTGGGAAGTATCGGAGGGATATTTAATACAAAATTTCATAGCATGTAACACTACTACAATAAAAGAAATCTAAAGAAGTCTCCAAACAAAGAGATGAAGATGAGGAAAAATAATATAGACAGATCCATAATTTAAAATATTCAGAATCCAGGTCTTGAATAATTAAAGGCAATTTTTGAAATAGATAATATTCTAAACAGAACAAAGAAATGATTCCTGTTTGAGAATTGCCAGGATGAGATATAGCGGAACGGGGGTAAATAAATGAACACTGCCGATGTTAACAGTGAAAATTAAACTCTTTATTAAATAACGAAAACGATGGTAAAATGCGCGAAAAACACTGTACAAGTGAGCTAACCGTTGAGCATGTACCGAATAACAATAGTTCACGATGAAAATAACAATAGTCGTTTACGCTGCGTAAGCCCGATATGAGCGGTCCCGGTGAGCCCATTAAATTATATTAATCGCTTGAGTCGACCGTGAAACCGATGAGAAAATACCCGTAGCTTCGGAACGCCACGAGGTAATCCCCGCGTGAGAAGATCTACCGCGACGCTGTATCGCCGCGAGGTAGCCGTTGAGAACGTGAGAAATTCCATGTGACCACGCATGTTGCGTGCCCGAGAAAATCACTCGCGTTATGCTCCGGATGAGCGCAAACGATATCACAAAACGATGATACGTTTTACCGCGTGAGATGTACCGGACTTATGAGCCGACGTGAGATTCACCGTGTTGAGAAAACCGAAAAGAATCGGCGGTCTACCCGACCGCGTGGCGACCCATGTCAGCCATTAGGCGTAGATGAGCGCGAAACCTGTTGCACGCGGCACGTAACCCGTGCCGCCTCGGATGAGCCTGGTGCGCGTGCGTCGACGGCGCGCGTCGTCCTCGCCGGACTCGGCCGGGAGGTGCTGCCGAACAGCGGCCGCTCGAGCTAGCGCACGTGACCGCGCTGATTCTCGAACATTCCGCCCGCCATCAGCGACGGCGTCGATGATGAAATGGCCATGATGATCCGGACGTGGTGTTGATTCCGTTTCGAGATGAAGCGCTACCGGTGATGTTGTGCGTGAGCTGCCCTGCGTAGTCCATACCCGAAGTCCATCCGAGGGTGGGAGTGCCACCTAGAACAGAGGTAGTTGGCCCATCGCAAGATGGGCACGGATCCCCCCATGCCAGGCACACACCACACCTCGGAAGATGTGGGACGTCGCAGGGTTGAAGTTTCCACCTCCAAGAGTGCCAAAGACCTGGTGGATGTAAGCCAGGGTGAGCCAGGTTAGATTGAGCGCCTCTGAGTAGCGCCGATGAGCGTGACCGATGAGCGTGACCGATGAGCGTGACCGATGAGCATGACCGATGAGCATGACCGATGAGCATGGCCGATGAGCAGAAGCTTCTTTTCGAAGGTGAGCGAGTCTGAAACAAATTCCGATGAAACGGAACAAGGTAATGAGAAACGAAACCTTGCAGATAAGACCTGAGTGAGAGTCGACGCGTGGAGCGGCGACGAACACAGAAATACCCTGGCGAACCTCGTGTACATCGAGGTCGCCTGATATCCATGGTTGAGTTAATCATGAGCCGATCCCATGAGTCATGCATGAAACCCTTGAGTCGTCCATGAGTCCCTTGTGTCGTCCATGGTGGTCCCGTCCACCAGGGTGAGCGATCTCTGAGCTGCGCGATGGTGACGCCCCTGGGGACACGATCAGCCGGGTTAATTACTCCCGAGATGTGCCACCAAGATGTCTGCGCTGAGCTCCTGGAGTTGAGCAACGTCGTGTTCCACGACGTCCTTCCACCGTGAAGAATGAGATCCGATCCAGTTGTGCGTAGGATGTGAGTCCATCCGTTATATGTGAGTCCGTCCACAATGTCCGTCAAGACGCAGTGTAGCCTTGGGACGTGGTTGACGAATTACTTTGGATTTCGTCGGTGCAGCGCTGCGATGAGTTCCAAGCTTCGCGATGAGCCATTTGAGCTGTGCTACCTGGATTTCGGTGCACGCCAGGACCGCCTGAGCGGCTGTGGACGGTGAGCTGACGACGATGCGGACTCCTGCCGACATCGCTAGTTGAGATGCATCAGAGAAGCCATGTAAACTACCGCTGAGTCACTCCGTGTGTTGCTATTGAGGCAACGAGTGTCTGGCCAGACAGGTGAGATGTGAGATCTTCTCTGAGCGTGAGCCATTGCGTGGAGAGCTGAGACGACAAAGTATTGTTGCAGCCGACCTTGTGCGACCAGAGCCCTGCAGAAGCGTCTGTGCACAAGTCGCGACCGTCGAGACGAAGTTGAGATGTCCGACTATTCCAACTTTGTATGATGATCCACGTAATGAGCGTGTCCGTGAGCGCGAAAGAACCCGTGACGAGCACGAGTTGATCGCTGAACGCAATGTAGCTAGCGAGACCCCGCCCGCATAGCACAAGTCCTTTAGTCGGTGAGCCGACTGGTGAGCTGAACCGGTGTATCCATTCCTCCACCTGTGTTGTCGATTGAAGCACCGTTGAACTGGTCGTTGGTCCACAACATTCGTTGTAGATGCCAGTCTTCAGGATGCATGATGATCGTGTACGACGAGACACAGGGGTAGCCGAATCTGCATGAGAACGTCCGGGATGTTGAGTTGAACCTTCGCACTTGTGTGCATGAGCTTGGTCACGGAGTGTTCGGACGTGATGACAGATGAGCTGACAAACATGTTGGCCTTGTTGAGGTCTCGATTTGATATGAGAACTCCGTGATGAGGCTGATAGCAGTGCCCTGCGCTGGCAGCCGAAGCAGTCAGCGCCTTGTTCGTATGATCAAGTTCTTGTATTCCTCCTGTGTGCCGACGACAGAACGTCGTATAGCGTTCATTCCGGATGAGCTGCCTGAGCACCTGCTCCAGGCACCGATGAGCTGTGCGATAAGAATTCTCCATCAGCGTAAGCAACGCCTTGAAGAGAACTCGCACGACCGGTTGAGTCCCATGAGCGTGTTGACCAAAAATGGGCGTCGTACTCCTCCTCTCCTAAGGTGAGATGTCCAGGTGTGTCCGATGAGGGTTCTTCGTGCGTCCAGAACTTCGTGAGAAGCTCTTGGAGAAGAACATGCCCTTGATGAACCGTCGATGTGAGCCCTGTACACGCAGTTGCGCGAACGGCTTGGATAGTTCCAAGCACCAATCAACCGAAGATGAAAAGATGAACAACCAGTGCCGTCACGGCACCTCAGATGGTGTTGAACTAGAATGAGTTGTCCACAGTAATCCCTCCGATGTTGAATTCGGTAGATCGTGGCGTGAGAGCGTCCGAGTCGGCAAGCCTGAGCTTGTCCGAGTGAAGCCACGTCTCCATGGGACCCTCGAACGTTGGGAGAACCGAGGTAACCGTCCTCAGCAGATGAGCGACAACTGTAACTTGAGCGAGGAGTTAGTAGACCGGAGTACAAACTGAGAAATACCTCGAATTTGAGTTAAACCCGAGAACCCCGACACCAAAGATCGGTATCGAGGATCATTGACGCGGTAGACCGCGCGGACCCATGAGTTGCTCCGACACGAATGAGTTCCTTCGACCCTGGGTCTACCAGAAGTCGAATCCCGTGAGTAGTATCCGCAGAGTCGACATGAGCGAGAGCTGCTGCGAGCAGCGTCGAACAAGATGAGCGGAATCTTGATGCTGAGCGGCCGAAAGGCCCAAACCTTCGTAGGCAGTTGGACAAGCCTTTTGTCGACAGCCACCTGTCGACGTTACATGTTGTCATCCTTGAGATCGCGCACACATCACAATAAAGTGATTGCCCTGAGCAGATGTCATCTGAGCACTAACTCGAGTGCCCAGCCCGCGATGATACCGATTGAACAGTCTGATGAGCCTGATGAGTCGCCGCCTGATGAGCGGTCTCCACGTGAGCTGTGACGGGGTTGCGCTGGCGTTGGTCGAGCAGATGTAATGAGCTCCGTTGACGGAGCCAGCGGCGTCGCCTTCTTCCCCGTTGCCGTTGGAACCGGCATGATGTCTACAGATGAATGTGAGCGCGAAACCGACGGGTGTCATAAAACCCGGAGGTTGGATGAGCGTCGCAAATCCGAACGACAACCGACCGACGTGGAGTCGAACCTGAAGAGCGACGCCGAACCGAAAACCGAAAACCGAAAAGCGGTGCGAACCGTAAGCTGAACGACCAGCGCGAGCCGTGGGACGATCGTATAGACGACGTGAGTCCCACAATGTCCGTATGAGCGACTCCAAAATCTGCGAAATAATCGCGTACGCGTCGCAAGCCCGAAAATTCGTTGTCAGGTCGACGCGGAAACCATGCGCGTGAGAGTGGAACGTGAGAACTGAACAATAGTTCGAGCGAGTGCCGGAACCCGGATGAAAATCGGTTAGACGACACGAAATCGTGAGGTCACCTGTCACTCAATTAGTCGATTGAGCGACGACCCATGTGCCGAATCGTACGAGGGCATTTGTTCCCCCCCCGTGAGAACCGAACAAAAACCCGAATGAGCGGCGCGAATCGAGTGAGAACTGTCCAGGCGACGCGAAACCGTGACGTCACCTCGCGACTGTCTACTGAGATGCTCGAGAGCCCGATTGAGCGCGAGAGCGGCGAACCGAAACTCCCAACGCGCAAAATAATTGTTAAACGCGCAAAGAATTCACTAGCGCAAGCCCGACCGATGTACGATGCCGATGTACTTGTTCAAGCGCGAGGGAGACGCGACACGCGAACTCCCGATACAAACCGCGCGAAAGATGCGATGAACTGTCGTTGCACATAAACGCGTAAAAAATATAACACGCCGCACGTGAACTCCTAATGCGCGAAACCGATGAGAATAGCGCGAGGTATGTCACAATGAGCGCGAGAGAGATGCGACACGCGGTCTCTCACTGAATGTAACCGTTGCACCGTCCGAGCGCGTGAGAGCGAGCGAGAGAGCGAACACAAAATCTAGTCGCGCACTGTACAGCTGAGATCCCGACTGTGAGTGGAGGGGAGAGAGACGCGACACGCGAACTCTCACCGCACAAGACTCAGTTGAGCTGCCCAAGATGGCTGAGCGCGGGAGCGAAACGCGAACACGTGCTCGCCGCGCGAGAGCCCGGTGTAGATGTCACGAAAATGGCCGAAACTCAGAGCGACGTACGAAACGCGCGAGCTCTTCGGCACGAGCATTAGCCGTTGAGAAGTCCGAGCGCGACAACGGATGTGTGCCGCCCGCGTAGGCCGACTGTCGATGGTGGGGAGAGAGACGCGACACGCGAGCTCTCACCGCACGAGAGACAGCTGAGATGTCCAAAATGCCGAGCGCGCGAACGATCGACGAACACGCGCTCTTCTTGCACAAGGTCGACCGATGAGTTGACCGAAAATCACTGCGTGGGAGAGAGAGGCGAGCTCTCTCCACACGAGACACTGCTGAGCTGTCCGGACGGTGGAAGCGCGAGAGAGAAGCATTAACGCGCGAACTCTCACCGCGCGCGAGTCCAATGAGTTGGCCAAATGTCACTGTGCGAGGGAGACGCGACACGCGTACACTCCTTGCACTAAACTGTTGAGCGGTCCGAAATGTGTGATCGCGAGAAACGCGCATACACAATAGCTCGCACTGCACGAAAGTCCGATGAGAAATGTCCAAGTGCCGATCGCGAGAGCGAGGCACAATGATAAATCGCTGCTCGCCGCCGAGTCAGCTGGTGAGTTGTCCGATTGCACTGAGCGACACTCACACGCGTCACACAAACTCTCTATCCGTGCACTAAACCGATGATAATAATTTTGACAGCCGTGAAAAAATGCGAGAGAAGCGCAGCGCGCGAACTCTCGATGCACAAAAATCCCGGTGAGTAGGTCGGAAAATGTCATACGCGCGAACGAGATACGACGCGCGAACCGGTGAAATGTCTAAGCGCGAGAGAGCGGCGTCGAAGCGCGCACTATACCGATGAGAAGGGCCACTGTCACTGTAGTAAGAGAGAGATGAGCGACGCGTGAGCTCTCACTGCGTGAGAGACTGCTGAGATGTCCGAAACGCTCGAGCGCGAGTGAGAGAGAGCGCACCCTAGCCACTGTCCGATTGTTAGCTGTGCCGCCCGAGAGCGACAGCGAACGCATACCGCCCGCGTGAGAGACCCGACCATCGGTGGTAGGGAGAGACTCCTCGCCACGAGAGAGCCTGATGCCAAGATGGCCGAACGCGGGAGCGCGGCATGAACGCGCGCGCTCGCAACGCATGAGAGTCCGGTGGGTCGTCCGCACTGTCCGAAACGCGGGAACGGTGCACACGGCGCGACAGCTCTCTTCGCACGAGAGCCGGCCGGTGAGACGTACAGGTGCGCTCGAGCGCGAGCGAGAGAGCTTTCCGATGAGCTGCCCAAGTGTCACTGCGGGAGAGAGATACACGACACGCGCACTCTCTCCGCGCCTCACAAATGAGATGTCCCGATGAGTACACACGCACTGACCCTTTTCGCGCACTTTTCGCTCCCCACCGTTCCGCTATCCGGCTCGAAGGACCAAATGTTTGAGAATTGCCAGGATGAGATATAGCGGAACGGGGTAAATAAATGAACACTGCCGATGTTAACAGTGCAAATTAAACTCTTTATTAAATAACGAAAACGATGGTAAAATGCGCGAAAAACACTGTACAAGTGAGCTAACCTTTGAGCATGTACCGAATAACAATAGTTCACGATGAAAATAACAATAGTCGTTTACGCTGAGTAAGCCCGATATGAGCGGTCCCGGTGAGCCCATTAAATTACATTAATCGCTTGAGTCGACCGTGAAACCGATGAGAAAATACCCGTAGCTTCGGAACGCCACGAGGTAATCCCCGCGTGAGAAGATCTACCGCGACGCTGTATCGCCGCGAGGTAGCCGTTGAGAACGTGAGAAATTCCGTGTGACCACGCATGTTGCGTGCCCGAGAAAATCACTCGCGTTATGCTCCAGATGAGCGCAAACGATATCACAAAACGATGATACGTTTTACCGCGTGAGATGTACCGGACTTATGAGCCGACGTGAGATTCACCGTGTTGAGAAAACCGAAAAGAATCGGCGGTCTACCCGACCGCGTGGCGACCCATGTCAGCCATTAGGCGTAGATGAGCGCGAAACCTGTTGCACGCGGCACGTAACCCGTGCCGCCTCGGATGAGCGCCGGTGCGCGTGCGTCGACGGCGCGCGTCGTCCTCGCCGGACTCGGCCGGGAGGTGCTGCCGAACAGCGGCCGCTCGAGCTAGCGCACGTGACCGCGCTGATTCTCGAACAAATCGGTATAGGGGTAATTTGCAAAGCGGACTCTATGCATATCAATTCAAATTGCACACCAATCGAATAAGTGATTGAATTGAGATCTAAAAGAAATTGTGGCGGAATGTAAAATCGCTGTCTAGTGAAATTATTACAAATGTGGCGAGATCACCATGACTTCTGAAAAACATGCGCACTCTGATAAATTGCAGTGCATTTCGAAATAGCCATTGTTTTCAATCCCACCTTCACGAGAAAGCTGCATACGACGGTTTTGTTGTTATCAAATGATATTGCAATATTTTTTTTGCCTTCAAACTATGCATTGTGGACTTTTGATGGAGAACAAGTTTTTTTGTCAATTTTGGCAAAAGTTCGTCCGATGTCAAGAAACAAAAAAAGTACATTCACGTAAATTTTATTACGTGTCGAATGGCGTTTTAACCAGATCGATTAATAATTGCCTGTTTAAGAGGGAATGACGTGAGGGATCGCAAAAATCAGGACAGCGATGACCTCGAGAAGTCGTTGTGACGAAAGCTTTCCTCGTAGACAAGATCCAGTTGCATTTCAAATGCGGCATATCGTTTATCAACATTTTTCATATTGACAGATTGTGAGCAGCGAGTTCATTTATCTGAATATTATAAGAGCGGTTTCGATTATTAAAATGAGCCTTGGTTCATGAATGAAAAATGCCTCAGTGATCACAATCACGTCTGTGAAAAACACTTACGAAAATTCGATTACGGCTCGGAGTCGCGAGGCGACAGTCATTGGGCCAATAATAGAAAGCGAGCTCGCGTGCGGTTCATTCATTTCCTTATTCTGTTTCGTTGCGAATGTTTTAAATTCTGTATCAATGTCCAACATGATTTCAACACGATTCCGTCTGGTTGGCCGGTAATATTTGCGATATTTTTTTAACGTATTGTAACGAATATCGTAGCTGACTATTCGTTAAGACACACGGTATTAGTTAGGTTTAACATTAGACGAACGAACGGACGATCGATATGAGATCGATCGTCATGTTAGACAGTCTGGACTGACACGTCGGACCGAACAGACGTGTGACAGTTCATGCTCGGGTTATTTAGATGCGATTGTACTAATAATATCCGCCCCCAAACTAAATACGCGTGTTATTCATTCGCTCGATCGTTACAGTATAAACGTTTATCCCGAGTCTATCGTATCAACCAGAGCCTCAAGCGTAGCTCACAGTCTCGAAGACACCCTGATTTCCACGTTGCAAGACCATTGCAGGCCGAGCGCAGGTGGGTATAAGATAGCGCGATTTTTATTTTGCCCGTCGAATTTATTACCTTACCGATTTGTGCCCCTAATCAACCCCGGACCCGACAAGCCTTAATAAAAAAATTTCTCTCGATAAAAGATTGTCGATACCATCATTTTTTTATCGGCTCATCAGATGGACTGGAGTTGCAATCGTATTGGATAGAGAATGTAAAACAATCGAAACCAAGAAAAAAAGTCATAAGCGAAAGATTCGAACCAAAAACGTGATCGATATAACCGAGGCATATTCCGTTAGTGACCATGGCTCATTTTAATAGTTGAAACCGCTCTTTTAATATTCAGATGATTGAACCTGCTGCGCTAGTCTGTCAATGTCAAAAATGTCGCTAAACGATATAGCGCATTTGAAATGCACCTGGATCTCGTCTACGCGAAAAGTTTTCGACACAAGAAAAGTTTGGCTTCGACGGAAGTAGGGAAGAATAACTCGACGATAAATTTCGATCCAATCGGTTGGGCCATTTTTGTGTAACCCCAAACAAAGTCAATTTGTCTTCTTGGGTGTACAACTTCCTACGGGATGATCCAATTGAGACAAATCAGCAGTGTCTGTTGCACGCCGCGAGCTCCTGTTTCGATTGGCATGGGCCATGGTGCAAAATTTATTTTGCTGATTTTCGGACGCTCTCACGGCATCCCCTCGCAAAGAGGCAATTACTGACCGATCTGTATGGAACCAACACCATTCGATGGGCCATAAAATTTACTCCAATGTGCTTCCGCGGTTTTTCGAAATCCTTTGAACTTTCCCCAAAATTTACTTGTTATGCAATTCGATTATCCATATCGATAAAAGTCTTGCACGTATGGAAAAAATGGCACGAGACCTTTTAGCGCAAAATGATGAAACAAATATAGGAAAAATTTCTCGACGCGTCGATACACGCGTCGAGGGGGTGGCTGTGCAACTCCCAGGCACATTACTTTGAAAGTCTTGCTCCGACGGCAAAGATGAAGAGAAACTTTTTTACCTGGAAAAATCTATGGAATCGAACCATACCAGTAAAATTCTTATTTTTTGATCCTTGCTTTTTTTAAACAAATAAACAATAGTTATTTCGGACACCGATTAGTTTTTTACGTCGAGATTCATATCCCTGATTAAATGGCACCGTTTTAAGAAGAAAAGGTCTCTTGGTGTTTTTGGCTAGGAATAACCCTTTCGTTGTTATCCGCGCCGAGAGCGTGGTGCATTTAAAGCAGAGAGATGAATCTCAACGCAAAGAACTAATTGGTGTTCGAAATAATAATTATTCATTTGCTTAAAAAAGCAAGGAACAAAAAATAATAATTTTACTGGTATGGGTTGATATACATTTTTCTGGGTAAAAAAGTTTCTCTTCATCTTTGCCGTAGGAGCAAGACTTTCGAAGTAATCTGCGTGGGAGTTGCAAGAGCCGCCCCCTCGGCGTGGATGACGGCGAAAGAGTTGCTCCTAGCCGAAAATGCCAAGAGACCTTTTCTTCTTAAAACGGTGCCATTAAATCAAAGACATGAATCTCGACGCAAAAAACTAACCGGTGTTCGAAATAACTATTGTTTATCTGTTTAAAAAAAGCAAGGAAGGAATGAAAGGAATGAAAAATCTATTTCACCGGTGTGATTCGATTCCATACATTTTTCCTACTACGTTTTTACTAAGTTCCTCTTCATCTTTGTGGCAGGAGCAAGACTTCCGAAGTAATCTACGTAAGACTTGCAAAGCCACCCTCTCTACGCGTGCATCGACGAAAGGGTTGCTTCTATCCAACAGTATCAGAAGATATTTCTTCCTCTAAATGATTCAGGGGCTACGGAAAAAATAATATCTGAATAAAAAAATAAACCTTACATTTTTCTTTTTCTTTTTGTTAATGCTTTATAAATAAATAAAAAATTATAATGTGTAACGGGACAGACCCCCCCCCCCTGGCAGAGTCTGGCACTTTGCCGCTAGATGGCCGGCTGGCGTCCGCTTCTCGCAAGCGAGACTGTACCGGGATGGCCATAAAGACTCTGCCTGTCCTCTCCTCTAGGTCCTTTCCCATCCTCAAAAGAATTGACCACTACCTCCTCGAGGTAACCCCAGAATGGGGCCTCGTTGTATTAGTTTGTAGACTGCGTAAGCACGTATGTTTCGACATACGTGTCTCTGAGCAAAGTAGGCTCACAGAGGAGAGTATTCGGCCTTGAACGTCGGGTCGACTTCATAGTCCCCGAATTGCAAGACCGAAGAACTCCTCTTTCCTTGTTCTCTCTCGCATATGTGGGAGAGCGGTCTGATAACGCATTCAATGCGTTATCAAGGGGGCCAGCAATCCAGCTGCCTCCCTCTACCCCGAAGCATATGCGGGAATCCCTTCCTCCACACCTTATCGAAACGTTTCGATATTCCGTGGGAGCGGAATATCGAATTCACGATTTTTTAGATCGTCTTCTTCCGAATGGAAGGTAAGAGTTCGGTACTGGACCGGCTGGATAAGGTGTGGAGGAAGGGATTCCCGCATATGCTTCGGGGTAGAGGGAGGCAGCTGGATTGCTGGCCCCCTTATAACGCACTGAGTGCGTTATCAGACCGCTCTCCCACATATGCGAGAGAGAACAAGGAAAGAGGAGTTCTTCGGTCTTGCAATTCGGGGACTATGGAGTCGACCCGACGTTCAAGGCCGAATACTCTCACTCTGTGAGCCTACTCTGCTCAGAGACACGTATGCCGAAACCTACGTGCTTACGCAGTCTACAAACTAATACAACGAGGCCCCATTCTGGGGTTACCTCGAGGAGGTAGTGGTCAATTCTTTTAGGGATGGGAAAGGACCTAGAGGAGAGGACAGGCAGAGCCTTTATGGCCATCCCGGGGCAGTCTCGCTTGCGAGAAGCGGACGCCAGCCGGCCATCTAGCGGCAAAGTGCCAGACTCTGCCAGGGGGGGGGGGTCTGTCCCGTTACATAGCCCCCCCAAAGAGTGTGATCTCGAAACGCCTTCTAGAGCGTTTCTCGAAGAGCACTCTTTGTAAGAGTAGGAACGGGGGGAACGCCACACCAGTATCGCCGGTCCCTGTTCGGGCGCCATTGAAACGTTTCGATATTCCGTGGGAGCGGAATATCGAATTCACGATTTTTTAGATCGTCTTCTTCCGAATGGAAGGTAAGAGTTCGGTACTGGACCGGCTGGATAAGGTGTGGAGGAAGGGATTCCGGCATATGCTTCGGGGTAGAGGGAGGCAGCTGGATTGCTGGCCCCCTTGATAACGCACTGAGTGCGTTATCAGACCGCTCTCCCACATATGCGAGAGAGAACAAGGAAAGAGGAGTTCTTCGGTCTTGCAATTCGGGGACTATGGAGTCGACCCGACGTTCAAGGCCGAATACTCTCACTCTGTGAGCCTACTCTGTCCCGTTACAAATGATATCGTACTATTTTTCCAACTTTTTTTGTATCATCTTGAGTTGAAAAAAATCTTGTGCCACTTTTCGTACTGGCAAACCCTTCATCGATGTCCGTAATCGAATTGCATAACAACCCGGTTTGTGTGTGTACCGACGTAGGAGTCGAACTTGCCCAAAAGTACAATTCTTAAGAAGAAAAAATAATTGCAGACCGAAAAAATACAATTTTAATACCATCTTTTTTGTTAATGTTTAATAAATAAAAAATCATAATCGCTTATTTTGTTACTTTTTTCCCTACATTTCTTGCATCATTTCGATTCCAAAATGTCATCGATACTTTCATCAGTTTTCATCGATGTCGGTTATCGAGTTGCATAACAATTTATTTGTATCAATATTTCGATACAATTTTTTTTGTACCCGATATTAAGATTTCGTGGCATTGGCCAAAACACATTGGTGCGCCCGTAGATCGCTGATCGAAACAATACGCACGGACAAAACGACTTAGTTGTGACAACAAAAAAAATAATTAACCCAACCAACTATCTTAGTGCTCTGAGCGGCAGTCGATAAATTGGTTGGGTCAACGAGTTTTAGATGGCTAGTTTCGTAATCGCTGGACCAACTAACTTATTAGTCAGGCCAACCACGAGTGAAATAGTTGTATCAAACATGTACTTATTTGTTTCGAGCATTTTCTTGGTTGCTCGAAGGATTTGCTTGTTTGGTACAGCCAGTCACCTTAGTTCGTCGAACGAATGACTTATCTGTCTAAATAACCAAATTTATTATTTGTGTCAACTTCGTTGAGGCAACCAAGTAACTTATAGGTGCGACCAAACGACTTAGTTGTTGCAACTAATAAGCTTTTTGAAGTAGCTACACAACGTAGTTGATGTCCGCTTGTACCTTGTCGGAGGCACTTATGCAATACAAGAGCCTCCGACTAGGTACGAAGCAAAAATATCATTGTAATGAATTCATCGACAAGTATCAAGCTACAAATACTTAATTGTTTTATTACGCATGGTTTATATTTCAAGTCTTTGCACCTTGCTACTTGTCGATGAATTCATTATGATATTTTATGTTCATAGCTTGTTGAAAGCTTTTTACAATACAAGAGCCTCCGACGAGGTACAAAGCAAAAATACCATTGTAATGAATTCATCGACAAGTATCAAGCTACAAATACTTAATTGTTTTATTACACATGGTTTATATTTCAAGTCTTTGTACCTTGTTACTTGTCGATGAATTCATTACAATGATATTTTTGCTTCGTACCTCATCGGAGGCTCTTGTATTGTAAAAAGCTTTCAACAAGCTATGAACAAAAAATATCATGATGTATTCATCGACAAGTAACAAGGTGCAAAGACTTGAAATATGAACCATGCGTAATAAAACAATTAAGTATTTGTAGCTTGATACTTGTCGATGAATTCATTACAATGATATTTTTGCTTCGTACCTCATCGGAGGCTCTTGTATTGTAAAAAGCTTTCAACAAGCTATGAACAAAAAATATCATAATGTATTTATCGACAAGTAACAAGGTGCAAAGAGTTGAAATATGAACCATGCGTAATAAAACAATTAAGTATTTGTAGCTTGATACTTGTCGATGAATTCAATACAATCATATTTTTACTTTGTACCTCATCGGAGGCCCTTGTATTGCATAAGTGCCTCCGACGAGGTACGAAGCAAAAATATCATTGTAATAAATTCATCGACAAGTGTCAACCTTCAAAAGCCTAATTGTTTTCCTGGGTATGGTTAATCTTTTAAGTCGTTGCACTGTTTGCACTACGAATCCTGTTTATTACAATTATTATAATTGGCATGTATGTAGTATAGTAATGGTTTATTTTCTATGTTTAACCTGTCCACTGTGTATGTATCCGCCCCGTGCTCGAAGGCCGGTCGGCAACAGCTTAGCAACTGTGTATATTTTCTAAAATATCACTTGGTATATTATTACGGGTACGGATTACGATTGACGGTATTTCGAATAGGTAAATGTAATATATGATAAACAATAAAAGCACGAACTCAACAGCTTGGCCACTTCCGACAACCGGTCCTTGTCAATTACTTCCGGCGATAACGACATCCCGACAAACGTTAAAGCTCGCTTTTCGAACCCTCAACTTAGATCTGATATAATTTATATCCTACTCAATAATTTACTAGTTAGTTGAATCGTTTCGTCGGTAATTTGCAAAAATGTTCGCTCTCTTACACCTCCAGGGTTTCGACGAGTAATAAAATGGCAGCTCACTCATTGGTACGCCAGCACCAGGCTTGACTTCTTACCAACTAAGTTGGTGTGGCAACTATGCAAGTTGGTTGCGTGCAGTCGATAGCCCTTTGGTGGAGTGCAACTCACCCGCCTTAGCTGCAGTAACAACTGTACTTGGTTAGAGCGCCTACAAAATCCGTTGTCCATGCTTTACGATTTTGACTACGATTTCAGTAGTTAGACTAACTAATCGAGTTAGTTGTGTTTACTATTCGCGTTAACTAACTATTAATAGCAGATGGAACTAACGCTAGATCGTTATTCTAACGAAACAGATTGTTATGGTAACCGATATCTACTCAACTAATAAACTGTTAGTTGACCCAACCAAGCATTTTTTTCCGTGCGGCATTACGTTGCGCTCGAGTGTGCTCGAGTACCTGCCGAAAAGGGATCGTTCAGACCCCCCACTCATTGATCAACGGCACGGCTGGATCGTTTGCCTGCGTTAACTGGCAAGCGAAGCCGATGAGAACCTTCACTTCACGCGCATGCGCTCTTTTGGCCGTCTAGTTTCACCTGGTCCTCGCTGTATATCATAAAGGTGTCGTCGGAATTCCGATCCGATGCTTCGTTTTGGAGAAAATCGAGAAGCAAGAATCCACTTCCGGCATTTTGAAGTATCTATACTTGGTAGCGTCTCACTCAACTCGCTTAAAAACTTTTTTTTAAGTACTTGGCGTCGAGACGCTACCGCGTCTCTTGATATATATATTGTAGCGGGACAGGGACCCACTCCTATCACTACACAAAAAAAGCCATAGAAGTCGGCAAGGATCGACGAAGCGATTCGCGTCTCGAGGCTCTGAGAAGACAGAGCACACGCGACTAGACCTAATGCGAGGCGGCAAGCCCCGCCTCCGCGATGAACGAGCGCGTATCGCTCCGCGAGATAAGGCGAACCTACCGTTGCAGGACTCAAATTAAATTCAAAATAAGGGAATTTTGTCATTGCATCGACGTCACCGATCATACGACTGATGACGCGACTAACGGGACTTCCCGCGGGTATATAAGCACGGACGACGGGTCGAGACTATTATACCAGATTCATTCCTCGGAATAGCTTCTATACCCACCCACCTCTCCTGTGAACACGAGCTCCGGACATCTCGGCCCTCGTGAACACTCCTTGAGAAAGGAACCACTAGCCAGGCGAATTAACGATATCGAAGTCCCACAGAAACAGGATAGCCCAGCCTATAGCATAGAAATTCGACAACGACAGATTCGCGACTTGCGCCAGCCCAGCTCCGTTGGCTAGAACCCATATGCAACGTTTATTATAAATAATTCGAGTAAACGATAGAGGCATCCCGAGAAGGGAACACGGGAACCATTAATAGTTAGCGTGGATATCCAAGTTGAACGAGGAGCGTTTGCCGGCACCGTAGAATCGCGAAACGATTGGGAACACGCCCAGCAAAATATTAAAACGATCCGATATCGTCTTAAGCGAAAACCACGAACATCAGGGTACTGTGACTCGAGCACATGGACTTGCTTCATTGCTAAAATGTTCAATTATTGTCGAAAGCCTTATCACTCGTTTCTTCCTCGAGCACTTCCGCCGCCGGAGATTAAACGACACATTTCCTTTTTAACGTAGTATCCTCGAGCAAGGACAGCTCCATTTGCCTGACATCGTGGGAGGCAAATTAATACTGTATTAAACACAAAATAAATTCTAAATAGATCATTGCCGAAGAAGCTTCGTTTGGTCGAGGCGAATCGACGCATTAATTCACGAGTCTCAGTCTACCGAGACTCATAGCATAGGGCGCACCTCGAGCAAGTCAGCTGCTGCCGAGGTGCGAAAAGAATATATCGACTGACTCCATCGGATTACACAAACCGACACCACTAACTACAATCTCCTTACCTACACCTCACCCGGAAACGTATGATGATATTATCTCCGTCTCCGGACGCTGTAGGAAAGAATTCCTGGCGTTTCCTCGCTTTCCTTAAAAAAAAAGAAAAAGAAACAGATGACCAACAGACTGGACGCAGCACGACCCGACAGCCCAGAGCACGACACCTGTGATTATCTCACAGATATAGTTAAAAGAAAAACACACATACGCGCGTGGGAAATGCGGGGATTCGAAACAACTCCGAGGAGGGATTTTGAATAAAATTACAATATATATATTGTAACGTATCACTTTTCGAGGCTTAAAAATCCTTGCTCCGAAGCGTCGGTATGTAAATTCTTTGCTCACAGAGAGGAGGTGCTGTAAATAAAAATTCAAGCAAATTGATTGTAAATGTCAATTTTTATATTCTCCTTTTATTCAATATATATTAATCTTGTCGCTGGTAAATCTTAATTAAAAACAATAATTTCTGAATAACTTGATTCGTGACAAAAGAAAATATAAAGAAATTAATGGTATTAGGAAACAGACGACAGAGGGTAGTCGCCGGCGCTGTTTTTGAAAGAATGGTGGAAACAGACGACAGCAGTCACTCTCGTCGAAACGGTTCTCGCGGTTTCTTGTCGCCAGCACGATTGATACCGTTCGCGTAAGATGGGAGAGTCGTTGACCCTTTTCGGAAGCCGCGAGCCATCATTACTGCGATCTACCGTACGCTCGGTCGATGTACATAGATATTTCTAATTATCGGGAATTCTCATAGGGCGATGGCGGCACTATTGCGTTACAAGCGACAGCGAAGATACAGAAAAATATGGACGAACGGTAACGATCGAAAACGAACATCGAGAACGCGACAGAGTGAGCGTCCGTGCGCGACGTGGTACGCGAACCCGAAAGAGAGCACAATAGATCGCTATATCGATAGCACGGCAGCGGACTACCATACGAGAACACCGCAAGTCTCTTCGCGATGACTGTCGGCTCGACTATGACTAAACGAAACGGTATCACCCCGAAAATTTAACAACGAATATTCCCTTAGGATTAATAACGGAACTCTGAGGGGTGTACCTTACATAACCGGGTCAGGGATCCGTAACTTATGCCGGAAAATACAGGCAACATTCGATAAGCGATAATGGGAAACATCCATCAAAGTTGAATCGATAACGCGGCTCGCGTATGAGATAATCGGCAGTATAATCGGTAACAGCGTACCAAGCCTTTCGTCAGCGCAAGAATCTACCATGGCACGTCGATAGCGACGAAAAACATAGCATAGAACGGTAGCAGAGCGTGAGCTCGGGAGAGAGCTCCACTCTCGACGGTAGCCGGAGGAGGACTGTTCTCCCGGTTGGGATCGCGAGCACAGGCAAAACGAACTTCCATACTTACACATAAACGTAAACATAAGCTTAAATGTACCAGCGTCTTTCCCGGAATGCCAAATAAACGGAGCGTCGAGTATTTCGTTCGAACTTCTGTACTAATTCCAGCAACTCACCGTAAGGGGTTTACTCGAATATACCGGGTGGCTCAATGTATCGGCCCCGATCCACGGTACATTCGCTACTCTAACCGCAATTCGAATCTCAATCTTTTCCCTTATCTCGATAACTCAACTCGACCTCAAACTCAAAATATAAATCGAGAACACCAACGCGTACTCGCGAAGATACGGGATCTCGAGATCACAATCAAATCCCGCGAAATAATCGGAAAATAGTACGTTTCCCGATAATTGAGGCGGGGTGGTCGCTGGCGACGATGTGACGGTATTAACCCCAAAAAATTCCATCACATTTTCCTGGCTCATAAATCAATATTATTTGAGCCACTTTCCACTGGAACGATAAGTATCCCAGCCTCAGGATAGCATTCATGATGAAGGTAGTTAATTTTCCCTTGTCGGAAAGCGCTTTAAGTACAGTTCCAGTGATTAGGTCATATCCGGGGGCTTTTGGGGGTTTAAATCTTTTCTCAGTGTATCTCTAACTTCGCTTGTTGTAATTGCGTCTATCGGTAGACTCAGTTGACGTGAAGGGTCTAGGAAATTTTTAAGCTCTTCCTCCTTATCTTGTTCTTCTGCTAGAAACGGCTGAAAGACGCTGGCGAAGTATTATGTGTAAAGTATAAGTAAAAGGATCGAAGTATTAGTAAAAAGCTGATATAGATTTTTCTCGGTCGCTTCAAACCCAACTGGTGTCCTGTTTTCGTGTTGGCAGAACTGGTTGTCTCGGTTGGTTTAGTCGCTTCGTAGTCTTCCACAGCGAGTAGTCCGTGACTTCCATTGCTGTTAGATTTTCTAGGTAATTTTGTATGCTCCGGTTCTTGAGATTTTCGAACAAGCGTTTTACCTTCCTTATCGCTCGATTTAAGTTGTTTTTGTCCGCTGCGTATCGAGTAGTCTGCCATGAAAAAAAGATAATGAGACGAGATCCATTACCCATTTTTTGAAAAAGGAATAATGGAAGCAACGACCATTATCCATTCTTTTTTAAATGGTTAGTGGAGGTGATTCCATTACCCATTTATCGAAAAATGGATAATGGAGGATGGCCATTTTTCAGAAAAATAGGTAATGGAGGTGAGTTCCATTATCCATTTTGTGGAAAATGAATAATGCATTATTTGCCCATTATCATTTTCGCAAACTTGGTCCGATGATTGGCTATTGCATGTTCCTAAAGTAGAAGATGTTCATTAGGAACTTAAACCGGAGCAATATCCTTTCGGATTTTCAGTCAAGACCAATGTTACATTACTGTTTGGCGCGAAACAATGCATGGTAATTTGGAGTGCACAATATGTTTTTGGAAACCTTCTGCACATGAGCACATTTACGTGATACCTGATAAGCTCTAGGATTTCTTTACGAACTCTTCCGATCATGTTAATGCAAAGAAGATTTCTGTTTATTCTTTGGCGAGTTTCAGTTACTGAAGCTGAATACGTTAGCTGCACTTGTTGAAACTAGATACGTTAACTGTAAACATCGTCGTTATTTCTATGTTTCAAGCGATGGGAAGAGATGGAACAGAGTAGAGGATTTAAATTTCGACTCCGGATATAATAGTTACGCGTATTAATGTTAATTGCTTGAAACAGATTACGCCAAATTATTGAACACGGAACTTCACAGCGATTACGAAATATTTGGGCCCGCGGACGACCTCAATGTCCCGAAACTCATAGTTCTACGCCGGTTCCTGTAGCGATCGAAGAGTTTAGCCCTGCATTGATGATTCTGCTCGTCGGAAGTGGATTATCATTATTGTTGATGCTACTGGAAAAGCTTCTTAACCGCCAAAGATCCATACGGTTTCAGTCGAGCATTGAAGATGTCTGTACTCAGGGAAATTGACATATATCAAAATAATATCAGCTATATCTTTTACCATAGTCGACTCTCTAGTACCATATGATGTGAAATAAAATCTCATAGTACTTGGTACAGTTGTTATTCTCTATGGAATACCTTAGTAGAGGGGCAACGCCGGTTTCAGAACAAAACGTAAACAACTTACATAATAGTTGGTTGCCATGGTAACCAAGATGGCGGCACCACTTGGTTGCCATGGCGGTGAAAACAAACAAGACAGTCAAGATGGCGGTGTAAACAAACAAGATGGTGGCACCACATGTTGGCGACTACACCGTCGTCAGGGCAACCAAATAAATCGGTCGTCACAACCCCTCCCCGACCGACGGTGGTGATCCAGCGGTGCGTCGATCGATCCGTTCTCCCTCTTTCCGACCGCGGCGAGCGACGATCCATCGGTCGCGCACCCGCGGAGCTCGATGGTAAGTGTTTTCCATCAAATTCTTTTCGTACGGAGCCGAGGGCAAAACAAACGGCTCGACACAGATCGTTTGTAGGTTACGGCTTTTTCCCTCGAGCGATTTGACTAGCGTATGGTGCACTAATCAAATTCGCGGGTCAATCGCAACATTTCAAATTGAATAGAGTCGGACTCGTTCGAGCATGTTCGAAATGTATCAGGAGAACATTACTCGAGAGAAGCCGGATTCTTGCGCTCTTTTTTTCTTATCTCTCTTTTTACGCGCCCACACATACACATTCTAAGGGTGAGAGTGTGAAAATCGCAACGAGGGTCAAAATAAGTAGTCTAACGACGATATTTTTCATCAGTCAATTTCCCCGTACACGCATACATTACCGATGCGCGTGGAAAGTGCCATTGAAAAAAGTCGAAAATGTCGGGAGTTACGACGTTTCAAACGGCACGTTATCTTGTTCAAGTCGTCGGAAACGAGGATGGCTCGACGTCGGCCAGGATGAGTGTTTAACGAGAATTGAGTGATGCGATGGATGCGGCAAAGGTGGAGAAGGAGGAAGAGGGGAACTATGGATTTTATACAAATTTGTAAGTGAAATTTCTTTTGTTCGAGTATGTCAATTATCGTTGCGTTACATTTTTTTTGTTTAGCTTGTCGGAGCTGGACGAGCGTAAAAAAAAGTGCTGATTGCCGCCACCTTCATAGCGTCAGCGGAGAAAAGGCGGAAAAGGTGGAGGGCGCAAGTAAAATATTTTCAAACCCAAGCATTTTTCTTTTGAAGCGGCAAAAGTTGTGTGAAACGAAATTGACAAAAATTGTAAGTAATTATTTTTAAAAAACAGTTTTTATTCAAAATAAGACAGAAGATCTACTTTTAAGGGCATTTTTAATGGTTGTTACTTTTTATTTAAGTAGTTTGTAATAATTATTAAAAATAGTACATTTTTTTTATAGGTTAGGTCGTTATTTGTTTCATTTAAATTGTTTTAATTTCTTAAATTTTAACATTATGAGTAATAACGCCGAACATCAGGCCGATGCATAAGCTAATGAGGTTGGGATGAACTTTGTTGATGAAGCTCATCCCAATCTTCAACCGCGCGAACCTGTTGTTGAGGCTGATGTACCAGTCGATCAAGTGGCAGAAGCTGTAGCTGCCGAGGTGGAAGCTGTCGAAGCCGAACGTCATAGAAATCGTAAGTAATAATTTCATTTAAAAAAATATATTTGTTAATTTTACACTTGTAATTAAATATATGTGTTAGAAAGTTTTAGATATTGACGGCATAGGATCTATTTGACATCAGTACGGGAATGTATACTGTCTCGGAATAATGCAGACATGTGTATTCGCAGGTAATGATATCTTGACAGCATGGTGTTATGATACTCGAAGCTGTTTGCACAATTCTAGTTTGTCGTAAAATTTTACAATTTTGATGTGAAGCTTTACAACAGGCTAGAACTGCGCTAGCAGTTTTTAGAATCAAACTGCTGTGCTGTTGCAGTATCGTCATCTGCAGATCCAAATGTTTGTATTATACTGGCATGGTGTGTTAAATGTTATGTAATTATTTTATTTTTGGAATTATCAAAAATAAAAAAATGACAACTCGTGGTTTTCGTGCAGGCTGGCGCGTACAGGAGGGTGTCATCGCCGTGGATATCTGGTACAAGTGATATCAGATTTGGCAACGACGGAGATGAAACGACTTCGTTTGGAAGCTTCGATGCGCAGTCGTGCTCATCATAATAGACTGTAACGGGAGCGAGGCTTCCTACAATAATTCCCGTATTCGTACGCGTCCTGTATAGGATCGGTACTCAAACGGCAGGGATTTCTTGGACTCGAGCGTCTAGGAATTATAGCCGGTGTGTCAAGCGCGAGATAAGGTGTTAAATTTGCGTTTATTTCTCCTATTACAGTTCTATTTCCCCTATCGCTTGCTCTGTTTCCTTTCTCGTGTATCGTATAGATCGCTCCGATTGGTCCAATCCCGTTCCTGTCGCCGCGTGAGGGTACGCCTCTCGTGCGAGTCCGGGCCTTAGCCCGAGCCGTGGTAAGATGGCCCGGGAACTCGGGGCCGTTTTCAGTTGTGTTTTCACGCACTTGCCCGGGTTTTTAAGGATCTTTCTTACGTTTTTCTCCCGAAGAAGTCACTGTCGAGTTTTAACGGTTCGGCCTTCTTACCCGTGGTCGTGGGCACGACGAAACGTTTATACGTTATTATCCCGCACACCGAAGTCTTATAAGTGTCCGCAAGCACGCGTAAATTTTTTTTTATACGTGTTCAGCCAGCACAGCGAGTTGTCATAAGTGTTTAGCAAGCATAGCGAATATTTTATAAGTATTAGGAAGCACAGGAATATTTTATAAGTCCTTTTTAATTCACTTTTTAACTTTTTTTACTTGCCCGTTTGCTGCTGGTGGTCCTCTTGGTGTTGCTTCCGGTGATTGTTGTTATCGTTGACTGATGATTGATAGGCAATTTCCGGCCTTTTTATATGCAAATTTACACCTCCCTCCTTGTGTAATTTGCATATTTTTGGCGGATTTGCGCCTGCGCTTTGTGATTTTTAGCGTCCAATTTTGCTATTGGTGCGTTGTGTGTTTCTCCCTTCGCCCTCCAATCCTTGGTTGCTGATCCTGTGACGTTTTCGTCCTTTTTCGTTTCCACGAATCGGGTGTTTTTCATCCTCCGGGTGTCCTCATTTTTGGCAAATCGACGACGTGGCTTTTCCCTCGTTTTTATTTTCGTGTGTCCCTGATCTTGATTGATGCTCATGGCCGCTGTCCGTTTCTGTTATGCTCGGCACTCTCCGTTCTGTTCGCGATGTGCGCATGCATCCCCGTTGTATCGACCGGGTTGTGGCGCGATCCCGTCGGATGGCGCCACCGATCCCTCTGGTGGTTGTCGTGCCGTCTTGCGTGCTCGGGCTGGCGCGTGCTCTTCATGATCGGGAGGGGGGGGGGGGGGGTCTCAAGATATAGACGAGAACAACGTCGAGGTTGGAATGTACGTGGGAAACGTGGACGAGGAGGACCTCCCTAGTGATACGGTAAAGAAAACGAACACGTTTATGGGTTTTGTTTGTTTTATAATAAGGTGGTTTATTTTTATGTTAATTTTTTTTTGCAGGGTCCAGGACTGTAAACAAAAAAACCGCAAAACGTAATTTATTTTTTATTTATTTATTTATTCATACGGGCATAACCCAATTACAGGAGTAGACTACAGTACCTATAGGGATTTCTTCAAGATGGCGGCGGTTCGGAGTAGGGGTGGTGTCTAGCGTGCTCGGCCGGGCCGTCAGGCCCGCCGGCTCGCTGGTGGGGGACGATGCCCCCCTTCTCCCCCTGACCCCCTCGTCTTCCCCCGCGTGTCCCCCCTAGGGAGGAAGAGGGTGGCCCGGATGGGAGGTGGTGGGTGTCCAGGGTGAGGAGCTGGAGGAGATGTTGCTTCTTCGGCTGCAGAATGTTGCTTCTTCAGCTGACGACGACGTCGCGACGAGTCGCGCCATGTTGGATTTTTGGGGGGTTCGGTAGGGACCGAGCGGCGGCGGGGCCCATCGCCTCGGTGAGAGCTCGTGACGCCGTACCAGAAGCGAGTCGCGCCATCTTGGATTTTCCAAGAGTTGGCTAGGTACGGAAGCGTCGTTCTGGCTCTTGCGCACAGAGTGATTCTCGAGGGTAGCTCAAGGCTTTGCGTGAGCTAGCTTGGTCGAATGGTCTAAAGCGCTGAACTCAAGTAGCGTTTTCCTTAGAAGCGCGAGTTTGACCCCACATGCCGAAATGTTTTTAAAAATTTTTTCAGCTTATTTAGAAAATATATAAAAGGGATGATTGAAGGTAAGTAAAAATAATTTTGGTATATATTTTTATAAAATTTGCATGTTTATTCTTAAATCTAGTTGTACAGGTTTTTTAATGTATACAAATTTAAAAATTATTCAGTCTAGCGCAGCAGTGTTGAATAAATTTATTAACACAGACTCCGCGACCCGTTAACGAGTTCCCAGAGTGTTTATTAATGTTTTTCGTATGAGTCGCCAGCTTACTCATTATACGTTTATGAAATCTTGCGGCGATTCGATCGTTTTGTTTGAGATCGGCGGTGAAAAGATTCCGGAATTGTAGTAGAGATCCCCCGCCACACATATGATAAAGGAACATAATACAAAACTGGCCACACACATTTGAAGAGAGGCTTTGAATTTGCTTGGTATTCCATCGATAGAGGGTGCAGTTCTTGCGTAGGCGG
Organism: Ichneumon xanthorius; assembly: GCA_917499995.1. NCBI lineage: Eukaryota > Metazoa > Arthropoda > Insecta > Hymenoptera > Ichneumonidae > Ichneumon > Ichneumon xanthorius. The sequence goes on from CAKJTD010000102.1 coordinate 1,059,798, forward strand.
TGGATATGACTTGGTACAAGCGGCGGAATGCCGTAGCTGTCGAAGTACGATCCACGTCCTCGGCCATCGATGTAGATTGCGACCCAGTGTGTTCCAGGGCGCGTGTGGTCGTCAGTGTTCACAACAAGGGCTGCCGGTCTCGTTAACAGAGTTGGAATTTGATCCGCTGCGTGAACACTTCGCGAGACTTTAGAGTGTAAGCCCTGCAATGCCTGGCCAATCTGGATCGTATTCATCACTTGTTACGACTGGAGAGTAACAGTCGCGTGGCTTCTTCAGATTCATAGGTTCCGGTAAATAGTCAAACGGTTGTATCCGAGTGGCTGTAGGAGACACGTCGCGAAGAATCCACTCCTTCAATTTTTCGGCGTTGTTTAGAGCACAAGACAGCTCCGGTCTGTTCAAGAGTCCGTGATGCAGACAGACTTGCGTCGAGGAGGGTAGATCGTTGAATGATGGACAGTCCGTTTCCTCAAGGTTTTTTATTTCACGTGCCGTAACATTTTGCAGATATTTTGCCTTCTCGTGCCCGCGAGTATAAATGGTTCCAGCAGCCTGCGTGATCTGTCGGAGATTTGGGTGTAGGGTTCTGATTCCTACGTCTCCTTCGAACCACTCCAGGCCGTGATGATGACAAGTCGTCCAATTATTCTTCGCGCGCACTGATCTCGGGAGATCCGTGAAAACGTATGCTGAAGCGGTGATCCAATGGCCGACGTACTCTTTGTCTAGCGTAACGACAGCTACTTCTTTAGCAATGAAGCAGTCATCCTTGTCGTAAAATCCTTGAATATCGATGACGTAGTCCATTTTGGTGAAAAATGTTATGGTCCAGTAAGTACAACCGCTACTGTCGAAGGATCGCTATGTACTACCGATGAGCGCTGCAGATGCATCTGAGAGATTTTGGCGATGGAGGGAATGAGCGGGGGGTGTGTCTCTAATTCGTCAGTTTGACTTTTTTTTTGTTGGTCCTGTAATGGCCCAACCCCTTGAGACGCCTGCTTACAAATAGCTGAGAAGAAAAGTGACGTAAACAGCCTCTTCTATCACACCCCCCCCCCCCCCCACGATTTTACTACACCTTGCACGAGTCCTGCTGTTTCAACGGGAGACACTGAGTGTTCAGTTGCAAAATAATTCTCGTACGGTATACATCTAAAAATGGTCCACCGAAGAGCAAAACCTGTGGAGGTATTCACGAGGCGTAAACATGCGACCCAGCGGAGAGGAGTGCGTGTGGAAGAACGGACTAGACACGGCTGGGTGCAGCAACCGAGGACGAAGCCTACACCCCGACGGAACAACAGGATGCAGCATCCGAAACAGCCTCCGAAAATATGGTTTATTCGGAGACGTCAATATTTCGCTCGTGAAAGGCGGCGACAATTGCGGACATCGGTGAGTAACACGCAGCTTAATAATTAAAGCTTGGAGTCGTAAAAAAGAAAAAAACTGATTCATTAAATATGTATATACATTCGTTTTGTTACAGCAAGCCTGTGAATGTATTCATGAGGACCATCCACGGCGCAACGAAAAGATCGACACTGAAAAACGAAAAAGGCCAGAAGAAGCAGAGGAGCCGAAGAAGAAGAAAAAAGTAGTACAAGAGACAAAAGCAGCGGAAAAAGTATATGATAGTGTGAAAAATGATGATGATGATGATGAGATATTGGAGTTTCGCTTTCGAGAGATTAAAAATTGAATAAAAACATAAATACACTTAATTCTGTGTTTACATATTTTTTATTAATAGAAAACCTTACAATCCTTATAATATAATAATATTTACTAATCTTATAGAATCATTTAAGCACGCAGGCTTACCCCGAAAAGTCTACCATGACCTGTCGGGAAGCGTCGATCTCAACGACATTATCGAATTCCGAGTACACAATACAATTTACAGTACTCGTTAAAGCGGTCTTGAAACGTATTTCTACACGCACGCTACCATGTCGCACAAGGTTCCAGTGGCCGGCTCGCCCAGCAGAAAGATCGGGCGTTAAATCGAAGCAGTATAGACAGTTGCCAAACGGATACGCATCTTTTGTTACACCACAACTATCGTCATCCCAAAGTATTCCCGTACCAGAAACTAGAGTATGATATGACTCTGTGTAAAGGCCTTCATCATAATCAGGTTGCAAAGGCTTACTAGGCACCTGTACTCCGTCTACGTACAGGGATAAGAAATTTAATGAGTAGTGATGAAAATTAAACGGATTCATAGTTCTATCTCCATTGAAGGCTCGATTATCGACCAAGCCCAGTACGATTCGTCTCGGAAGCTGACCAAGTACAACATTATCAAGTGTTTCACCGTGAACACCGGCATGAATAGTAAATGGTTTCACTTCAACTCGAGTAAACGGATATTTAGCCGTTCCTCTACTCAAAGCCTTAGCATGTGCTAGTAAAACACCTGGACTAATTTTAACACGTCGGACAATGAGACTAGCATCGACTATATGCACCGTATAATCCTTCCCAGACGCGTCCATAAGACAAAAAGCATCTCTCGACCGTATAAGACGAAGACGTAGTTCAACACCGTTGAGTAAAAACTTTTCCTGATTGAAGATATCAGAATGTAGATATCCGGTAAGATCTACCGTTTTACCATTCGCCATTATAGCCTGCCTCGCAGCTAAACCTTTGTTCGCTTGCACGGGTACTTGTCTACCCTCAGCCGCCGGAGCCGTCGAAACTGGTTGAGAGTTGAAAAATGACGGTGTATCATCTATCCACATACTGGCACCGAGTTGACAGGCTTTTGTTGAAGCCTTGTAAGTCAGTAGTGATTCAATGTATGCTCGGTACGCATAGGCATTATTCGAGGGTGATACAAGTTTCTGGTTGAATGATACATCTAGTTGATTAAATAATGAATGCAGTAGATTGTTAACAGGTGCTACTTTATCATGAGCGTCAACGGCGCCGTTCCTGGGTTGTAACTTAATACGTAAGTTTAGCATTGTATGGGCTAGATCAATGTATTCATCACCATGTCCGGGGACAACAAATTCAATGGGAGCCTCATCTGTCAGTGAAGAAATGGGCTTATAATGAATTCCTTGAGAACCTTCTATATTCGTCTGCGTTGGTGGGAGAGTGAATAAATCCAGCTCTGATTTCAAGCACTCGCAAGAGTGCGCGTGTAAGAAAGACATTTTATTTAGTTAATTAGCCAAATATATCTGCAACGGTGCGTTTTTTACGCTTAACAATTTTTGTTTTTTTAGTTTTTCTGGTCGGTTTTTTCTTAGACTTTGCTGATTTACGACCCTTTTTCTTACTACGTTTATCGGTTGAAACTTTTTTCTTTTTCTTTGTGGGTTTTCTAGGCTTACGAGTTTTAGTATATTTTAGAGCTCTAAGTGTAGGAGTACCGATGTGAGGACTAGCGTGACCAAACAACGAATGATGTTGTGCCGAGCGGTCCTGTATTTTATATCCTGAACCCTGCATGAGACTCTCAAATGTTTCGTCGGCCTTGCGCTTCAAATTTCTCCCACTCTCGGTCATACGGGCTCTGAATGAATCTTTGAAGGGAGTGTTGTGCGCAACATCACCCAATATATTCATACCAGCATGTAGCGCTTCTTTTCCGACAGCGCGAGCGCCACGAGTGAGCAATGGTAATGCACGTCGAAATAAACCACTGAGAAAGCTTCCTAGACCATGGCCTCGTTGATAGGGATCCCCAATGAAAACACGATTGAACACCGCCGCTGACCTGGCTCTCGTAATGATCAATATATCGATCCATAGTGAAATATTTTATCGTATACGCTTAAAATGTAATGTAGCGGTCAACGTTCCACTCTGGAATGGTACAGGTTTACCAGTGTCGGTCCTTATATCTATCTCGATCGTGCCGAATTCAGTCCGCAATAAAGGTATATAAATTGGCGGGGAGAATGATTTAGTTTGCGTAGACCCATAAATATAATTTGTATTATCTACAGGTACGATGCGTAACAGAGGTGTCTGAGCATCGCCGGTTATATAATTTTCACATATATCTGTATATACGAATAGTTTATCAGGAAGCGATAGCGATAAATTAGCAGGATAATTTGCGATAAATACCGATTGTTTATGAATATCCATAATTTTTCCGGGTTCGAAACCCAAAGCTTTAGAAAGTTTATCATCAAGACATATAAGATGTGGAAGTATACACTTATCTACAACGCAGCTATCAGGTACTCGTTTCAAGCTTACAATCCCGCCAATATCCTCATTATATTCAAGGTAGATATGATCTTTGAATACATCCGTTTTATTAATGGTGTCGTTTAGTGCTTTCACACTGGTGTAGAGCCCAGCAGGAATTATAACTTTGTGAGTTTTCGGATGCTTAGTATATTTTCGCGTGACAGTATCGGTAGTATTATCTTGCGGGGTAGTCGTCTGTGAGGTAGCTAGCTTTGTCACAGCGTGTTGTGGTATAGAATCTAAAGTAGATTCTGTGCTTAGCGGAAGTGTAGAAGGGCTCAGTGATATGATAGTCTTTTTTGGGTTACGGTTATTGTTAATCTTAACCCACTGATATTGGTTACTAAGAGCTGTTATTGGAAGCGTCCCACCATCAGCTTTATTTATCTCATCTACATGCAGAAACGTACGGGGAAATTGAATTTCTGTTAAGGCTACAGCCCATTCTCCAGACATCTTCAATTGCTTTGGAAGCTGTGTTATATAGTGTGCCACCGTATTATCGGGGTAGTACTTCATACTACTGTTGCTCGGTAGCACAAGGTAAAATTGATCTCTCATTTTTTTTTTAAATTTTGCTACTATTTATTCACTATATTTGCTGCAGGTATCCAGGAATTAAATTTTTCGGGGTATCCCCGCCAGCTAACAAAGTATTGTTTATTACGGCCTTTCCCTTTAGTCTTGAGAATTTTTTCAATTAAAAAATCTTCCGTTTCAATTTCCTTCTCTACAACGCTTAATTCTTCTTCATAGAAAAACCCGTCAATTTCCTTGTCGTTCAAATCAACCAGTTCATATATGGGCGGTTGTCTATTTGTAATAATATTGTGAATCTTGAATATTTCTTCGCTCCAGCGAGCTTCGTAACCTTTCTCGAACGCAGACTTTGCTTTACTGATACGTACAAGCTCACCGACCTTGTATTTAGGCACTTTGTGACACAGCTTGTATCGTTTCACCATATTTGCGCGTGCGATCGCCGCATTGTACAGAGTCACGGCCGCCCGTTGCATCTTGATAGTAGAGTGTTTTGTATCATTGTAAGCTTGGACTATAGATTGTAATACATCGATATAGCGTCGTGTATTTTTATGTGTAAAATATCGCCACATCCGCTCCTTTAATGTTCTGTTGAAACGTTCTACAATAGCGGCTTTGATATCGGGGTTTCGGGCCACTCGGAAATTTATTCCACGACTCTTCAAAAATCGCTGCAAAACACTACCGACAAATTCTTTACCTCGATCTGTCCGCACCCATACAGGCGCTCGACCACTGCTTCGAGAGAGTATTCGTTTGAACCCTTCTGTAGTTTCTGCACAAGTTTTATCACGCAGCGTCTCAACCCATGCATACTTGCTGAGAACATCAATAACCACTAAAAGATAAACAGACCCGTCATTTTCATCTTTAAGAGAGCGCAGATCAATGAGATCAGCTTCCCACACGGCATCAATATTATCGACGGCGTAATGTCGACGCGGAAATCGTCGTCGTATAGGTCTGTGTAGTGTATAAGGGTCCTGTGTTCTCAACCAGTTAGTGACGTCGTCACGAGGTATTTTTTCTTTATCCGCTGTATGAATTAGATTTGGGGCACCGGCGTATCCAGCGTGGTGCGTAGGATCATAATAAAACTTCTTTAATAAATCCATTATATTCGTATTACAGTTTCAATGTTTTCCACGATCGTATTGAGTCACTAGTACTAGTTCGACGCCTGTTGCCTGATAAATTTAAGCTATTCTGACTTGTATCCGGTGTATTGGGATTTGACTTTGCCAAGTTTTGTCTAGAATTTACAGGTGTGTTGAGCGACAGACTCTCGTACAATAGGCTTGTATTACCGATAAATTCACGAGGGATCACTAAGCGCCTGAGTTCATTTCCAAATTGCTCACGACCAATGGCACGCACAGTTTTTCTATGGCGCATAGTATCATTTACAAGATCTATAATATTAGATTCTTTTATTGGTTCACCGTTGATATGGACCACTCCCGATTTATCCCACGTTAGAGTGGTGTTGGAGCAGGCAGCCAAATGATTCAATAACTGTTCCGCTTGTCTTCTATATGTTTTTGGTACACTAGCAACAATAACTGCGTCAGATATTTTCTCAGCTTCAATAGTTGTCTGGACCGTTTCCTCAGATGCTTGCTCGGCAGGTTTGGCACTTACCGAAGAGGTTGTGCTAATTTTAGGTCGCCTCTCCTCGTCGACAAAAAATTGGTGGCGTTGTAAAACTTGCTGATAACGTTTCCATTTCTCTCGCTGGTTCGCAGGAGTCACTGAGCGAAGTATTTCGTCCATTTCGGCATCGAGTCTACTGAGTGACGTGCCTGGTGTTTGAACGGAGCGTGTTTGCTCTAACTGCTCACGCGATGGCATGACAGTATCTTGAGACACTAAAACCATTTTCTTTGCGTGCTGCATCTCGTCAATTACGTGTAAAAATATTAGACAGTACAGTGCCTATAATAGCAAGAAGAAGAGGTAGCAAAAATCCGCTTCCCTTTTGCACGTTCACGCGTTTTTTCTTTATCCACCCACCAGCTTTATTTACGAGGCGACGTAAAATTTTTTTATGCTTAGACAGTTTTATTCTTTCACTCTTTTTCAGGGGAACTGTACCATTTAAGGTATTTAACGCGCACTCGCAGATAGACCGAACTCCGTTTCTGTCTATTGTGCGTAATAGTGATGCACGTTGCTGTTTATCCAGATGGCATAGAGCGTGCAGCAATATTATATTCTTCTTCCCAATCGAAGCTTTGGCAGTTGTTGATGGAGCCATAGCAGAGACTCGAATGATGTTCGTACATTCGTTACTGCCTATTTATACTTGATAAATTAACGAGAATTAGATCCTCGTTTTGGTACATACACAAAATTATGAGTATCATCCGGAAAAATGCAGGTACGGAATCGACAATTATCGGGGGTAGACTGTTTCAAATCTAGAAGTAAATAACCGTGCAGTTTCGAAGTTGCATCGTGGTAAGCTTCTTGTAAAAATTTCGGGTCTTCGGGATAGATCTGACGTGCTAGATGTGAGATCTGCGCTCGATCACGAGGATTTTTGAAAGCTACGATATAATTCGTGTTTAAAGAAATATCCCGCTGACCTCTGCCTTGATGAAAAATATTTTGTGTAATAAAAATGACACTAATATTTTTGTGGTGACTTCCCTTTGTAACTAAATCTACTATTTCACCGTTTGAAGATTCCCGCATCAAATCGTCGATGATTATAAGTTTCGGCCTACGATCGCCAGCAACGTCTGAATTTTGTGGTAGACCTTCTAAAAATTCGATATTTTTAGAATAATCGGCATACCCGTCTTGCCACTCTGAATAATAAAAAAGAATGCGCGCAAACTCTACGTCGGCCATGCTCGAAATATATTTTAAAAACTTCTTAACGAAGCATGTTTTACCGCACCCCGTAGGACCGGCGATTATGGATGTCCAGGGGTGCTTCCAGCGCGGATCCATATCGGCTAATGAACGGAACGAGGAGTATGAGGGGTAAGTAGTTAGCGGTGCACTATGGCGACCCCCACTCCTATCCCCACTCCCATCCCCACCCTTTTTCCCCACACAGCGGCTGGTCGAAATTTTGGCCAGCCGCGTGTGGGTGGTAAGAGGCGTGGGGGTGGGAGGAGGATAGAATTCTGGACTCGCCATAGTGCACCACATGATTATTATTTTTGAATTTTACCTTCAATTTGCTGTGATGGCCTTGAAGACACTGAAGACTCCTATTTTTTATTGCCACTCTTGTTTATTATTCACTCCTGTTTATTCTCACTCACAAGCACTATGACGTAACGTTTTTATTGCCACTCTTGTTTATTCTTCACTCCTATTTTTTTTCTTGCTTATTATTCACTTTTGTTTATTATTCACTCCTGTTTATGCTCACTCACAAGCACTATGGCGTTAACGTTCGGCGGCGTCGTCGTCGTCGTCGTCGACGTCGTTGCCGTCGTCTTCGTCATCCTCCCAGCCGTTGATGTTCATCTCGGCGAAACCCTCGTCGTCGAGATAGTTGTTGTCGTTATCGATGTTAAAACGTTGAGCGACGAGAGCTGCGACATCCCGCCGTTCTCTGTCGAATAGTTTTATTACATACGGACGATTGGCGCGGCGACGTGTGATCACTATGGCCATCAGGCCGTCGCCAGCACATGCCTCCTCCACCAACGACTCGGCGCCCGATGAGTTGATGTGATCGAGACCGCGCAAATGACACTCGATGCACAGGGCCGGTATCCCAACGCATAAAGCGTTTGGGTGTTGGAGAAAAAAAATCTCAAAAAAATCCGAACGCCCCTCGTCCACTAAAAACACTTCGGAATAGCCGTCCTGCACATCGAAATAAATAATTTCGCCACGCACCGCACTGCCATGTCGAACTACGACGCAGGACATACCGATGTGTAATTGCTCCAGCGTAATTCCCGAGCCTTCACCGTTGATAATATAATAGTCCTGTAGCAGCTTCTGTAATTGTTCGTATGTACTCTGCATATCTGCGGAGCGTACTTGCAAACTATTCGCACACACCACTTCAATTACTCTACAGGAAAATTCTTCTCCCACAACACCGTTTTCGTATCGCGGATACATTATTGCAAACTCCGGTGCACTTAAACAAATTCACGTTAAAGCTGTAAAAACACGGCGCAGCGAGAAATGATGTACGCGACACGAACTCCGAAGAAAGACTGTCGACAAAAGACGCTTGACACACGTCCGCGGGATGCATCATCCGCGAGGCGAACGCAGACCCGTGAATACACGGTCAGCAGTATTGCACGCGTTCCTCGTGGTTATCTGAACGCGTGGGAACATGCATGCTCTGAGCGCGATACGCCGTCGACGAAGGTCGCGCGCTCGACGGCACGTGTCCCCAAGCGCGAGCCGCTCGCCCCCTGCGAGCGCGCAGGAAGTCGCGAATGCACCGTCTGCAGTATTGCAGACGTTCTTTCAGGTTCACGGTCAAGTGTGATACGACGCATGTGTATAGGTAATGGATGAATTTAGTCAACCGGATGAAGCGTTCATACGAGAACCGGATGAAGCATTCATATGACACCACGGAATCAAACCGTGGGTAAATCTTTTATACGGAGCTGTCTATACCCGTATCATATATCTCGCGGAATATCGTGAGAAATTTTATTTGCACGCTCGCGATCACGCGTTATTATAGGTATGAAAAAAAGTGCAAATCAATTAAATTTTGAACATAAGTCTTTATGCTACGGAACCGTCACATATCACTCGGAAATATAGAATTGAGTCAATCGGCTGGTCAGTCATAAGACAACCAACGAGAGCTCTACATCGCCGATTGATAATGACAGATTACGCAGTTCGCGCGAGTATTCGCGGCTTTTTAAAATTAGTTAAGTTGCGCAGTATTCATCTCAGACGCCGCTGCAATGATCAGTGGTGCGAAGAGTTACGGGATTTATCGGGCGAGAGACTTTTAAGCCGCCTACGATATATTATATGGTGGTCACCTCTACGTGCTATAGCCATAGCATATAATAGAGGTATATTAAACGGACAGTGCGTGGTAATGTGTGTGTTTAAGGAGTTGCAACGCCGGGGTCTAGAAGATGCCCCATGCATCAGGGGTCTTGTTGCTGAAGCCAGAGGTAGGTGTTTCATGCACAACAGATAAATAGATAAATCAGCCTTATATATGAAATAATATAAAAAATAATTTTTAGTCAATTAAAATTTTATTAATTTTCATTATTTGATTTTTTTCAAACAAATATTAAAAAATTATTTTTAATTAAAATTTTATTAATTTTTTAATTGACGTGCCAGCCTCAGGGAATAATCGGTGTGCTAATTACTGTACCCTAAAGCCACACCTGCCATACAGTGGTTGACAATCCGCACAGTCATTGGCCGCGCAGTAATTGGCCGGGGTGCCAATGACTGTGCCATGCGATTATCGTTGCCGCACAGTTATTGGCCATCCAATACAGTCATTGGCCACACAGTTATTGGCAGGGTGCCAATGACTGTGCCATGCGATTATCGTTACCGCACAGTTATTGGCCATCCAATTCAGTCGTTGGCCACCCAGTTATTGGCCACATTTTTATATACACTCAGCGGTGCGCTATGACCGCTAAACATTCAAAAAAAAGTATACTTTTAGCCTCAAAGCAATTTGACTTTTTCGGTAAATAATTTAAAAATATAAAATAAAATAAAAAAAAAGTCTTGGCGGAGGATTCGAACCCGCGTCTCCTGGCGAACGTCACTTAAATCAGACTTCACTATATTATACGCGAAATATTCAAAAGAAGTAGACAAGTACGCTCTAAACATAAAACTGTTTCTAAAATGTCTCGAAAATTATTTTCAAAATTGTTTTCGAAAATTTTTGTCCTTTTTCGAAAATTGTTTGTGCAGTGATTAACCTTTATATTATCACATAATTATAGCCTATCGTGAGCTTATGGATGCAACAAACGAAGAAGAAGAAACGCTCGATGAAGCAACTCGTGCTATTGAGGAGGCGGAGGCGCTGGATCTTCGCATGCAGACAGCCCTCGACGAAGCAACGTGTGCTATAGAAGAAGTGGAGATAGCTCTTCACACACAGAGAGCCGCACAACGTAAGTATGCAAAACAAAAAATTATTCGCATCGGGGACATTACATTAAAAAAAATAAATAAATAAATAAAAAAATTGCAGGTCAGCTGTCAGGGAATGGCGTCGATATTGCTCGTACTGTGGACGTGATAGAACAGCCACAGCAAATACAAGATATCTCGTTAAACCGTAAGTGTTCGACAATAGATATAATTTGTACCACACAAAACGGCTATTTATACTGATAGTTTTTATTTTTCAGCGCCGGTAACAGGGAATTGCGAAGTAGCCGATTCGACGATAACGCTTTCCAGCGCAGCCGACGACGAGCCTCAGTCTGATTCTATAGCAGATGATGGGGAGGAGGAGGCCGTGTCGGGATCATCAGGTCTAGAGGGCCTAGAGGGTACCCCCGAGGAGACCGTGTCGGGATCATCAGGTCTAGAGGGCCTAGAGGGTACCCCCAATCAACTGTCTAATAACATCGCTGATGAATCATTAGAAGCCAGTCAGTCCGCGAGCGTGGAACTACAACAGGTTATAGATCTTCCCGAAAATCAACTAGGCCTCCATGGAGGGTTGTGGCCGATTGAAGGAGAAGAAGAGGAGCAATATTTTCAGAGAATCGGTTGCTGGATTCAGCAACTCCCGGATGATAACTCAGGTAATCATTTTTTACTCTGATTCTAAGATTTTAAAAAGTAAGTAGAGTATTTTTTGTGATACAGGGACTTCAGCAACCCGCTTTATTGATGAAGATACTTTATAAACGTATCAGATCTCAATCGAGGTACTACTGACAACTATCTCTAATTTTTAATAGCGTTTTACCTCGACAAATTCCAGATGCTCATATGTGTTTTCTTTTTGCAGAAACGCAGGTAGGAGCTGGAAGACCACGAAATGCTGCTAGGAACGAGCCGTTTGGAGACGTACAACCACCCGGGGGTCGCTTAGAAATACTTCAAAATATCTCACGTTATTTTAGACGCTTTAAGCTTAGGGGTCGCGAACTGACAATACGTGTTCGCCAACCACCCTCAGGAATAAACGTTATGGACTGGCTTCAAGGGGCTTTTCGCGATTTATTGACACAAATAACGACCAATTGCGAGGGTGGCGATTATGCAGGCATTTCGTTCACATCAAGCAGCCTGACGCAGGGGCCTGCATGGCTTTCTTTCCGGCCTGTTCGGGACTATACGTTCAAAGACATATGGGGATTAATAGCTAGCGTCGCTCAAAGCGCAGCATCTATGAATATTGATGATACGTGTAATATTAAAGCGTGCATTGTCAAGGGTGTCGAGGGTAGGGGCAGAAAAGGTCTTACGTACGAGGGTGTCGCGAAAAAATCTATTCTAACGATCCGGAACGACGATCGGTTGTGTTTGCCTCGCTCATTAGCAGCAGCTCTAGTATACGCTGAACGTGGTGAGATACGATCAGGAGATTTACACTCCGAGTGGCAGCGCATTAGGCAGACAAACGGTTCATTACAAAGAGAGAGAGCGCTCGAACTTACCAGAGCTGCAAATGTCAATATACCGAGAGACGGATGCGGCGTACATGAGATCGCACTCTACCAAGATCATCTGGCACAGGACGGCATAGCGATCGTAGTTTTTGAGTTTCTGACTTTAGGCCGTCGTAAGAAAACAGCTCTATTCAATGGCACACAAAAAGTTTTAGAGTCTGCAGGAGAAATTCGGCATACTCTGTACATCTTATATTACGAACGCTCGCATCATTTCGAGCCAATTCTCAATCTCAGGGCAGCCGTCGGTAGCTCGGGGTTTTGCACCGTTTGGAACACATTATATCGCGTGTTTAATCATCGATGCTCGAAAGCACAATGTTCGCGGTGCGGAGCAACACCACCATGTGACGCCAGTTCAAGCGAGGCAATCAGGTGTGTTGCATGCAATCGCGACTTTTTCGGAGAGCAATGCTTACGAAATCATAGAACGGGTAATGTAAATATGAACGGAGGCCTCGGTAGAAAGCCTTCTGTTTGTGAATCCCTTCATCGCTGTCGCAAGTGCTTCCAGATAGTAAGACCTTTGGAAAAAAAAAGGAAGCATGTATGCGGCATAGGCTTCTGCAAAATATGTAGAACGGTGCAGCCGTTTAATCATCTGTGTTTTATCCAACCAATACGGGGCGGCTCTACAGATTCGAAAAATATCGTTATTTTCTATGATTTTGAAACGCAGCAGTGCACATCTGTGAAAGGCGATGCGAGCACATTCGTTCACGAACCGTGTCTCTGTGTTGCCCAACGCGTTTGTTCAATGTGTTGTAACAATGATTCTATAGCCGATCCGTGCGAACATTGCGGCATCCACGAATTCGTATTCAAACATAATCCCGTGGGTCAGCTTGTGGAGTTAGCTATGCAGACTGTAGGGGGGTTTTCGCGCACGATTGTAATCGTTCATAACGCAGGAGGGTTTGACGCGCAATTCATTCTACGCTATCTAATTGAGGAGAAAAAAACGCGACTTCCCTCGCTGATAATGAATGGCACGAAGATTATTACAATGAGGCTTGGGCAATTAGTGTTTCTTGACAGCCTGCACTACTTTCATATGCCTTTGAGCGCGCTACCCAAGGCCTTTGGGCTAACAGGTACGATTGTGAAAGGAACTTTCCCACATCTGTTCAATATTCCGGAAAATCAAAATTATGTGGAGCCCCTGCCTCCTCTAGAGTTTTATTCTCCCGACACCATGCGTACAGCGGAGCGCGAGAAATTACTTGCATGGCATCGCGAGCTGCAAGACGCTAATTATCTGTTCGATTTTGCGAAAGAAATTGTCAGCTACTGTTCGATGGATGTTACTATATTGAGACGCGCGTGTATGGCTTTTCGTGATATGTTCATAACCAGTGGCGCTGTTTGCCCTTTCAACGAGAGCACGACGATAGCATCAGCCTGTTTTCGTATTTTTCGAAAAAAATTTCTGAACAACGACACGATCGGTATTATTCCGACAACCGGGTACAGATGCGCTCACAATCAATCACAAAAAGCAGTGTCGTGGCTCGTGTGGATGGAGCACTCGCTCGGTCATAATATTATTCACGCAGGCCGGTCGCGCGAATTTAAACTACCGCAGAATCTATTGGTAGACGGCTACTACGAGACCCCTGACAATGCACATGTATTACAGTTCCACGGCTGCTACTGGCACGGGTGTCAGCGCTGTTTCCTCGTGAATAGGCATCGTCGGCAAAGCGACGGAGTGTCAATGGACGAGCGTCTAGAGAAAACTATCGCAATAAGTAATAGAATCCGAGCGTCTAGAGAAAACTATCGCAATAAGTAATAGAATCCGAGCGTCTGGTTACATGCTAACGGAAATTTGGGAATGCGAATTTGACGGTATGTTAAAACAAAATGAGGAAATGCGCGCATTCGTGGAGAATCACGCTTTAGTTACACCACAGCCCCTCAACCCTCGCGATGCGTTCTTCGGCGGCCGTACAGAAAATATGGTAACGCTCTACGACATAAAAGATACAGAGCAGATAAGATACGTGGACGTTTGCTCGTTATACCCATACATTTGTAAGTATGGTAAATACCCCGTAGGCCATCCGAAAGTTTATGTGGGTGATGAATGTATGGAGCTGACGGGTCCTGATAACACTGATCTCACGCGTATCGAAGGGCTTGTCAAATGTACTGTATTGCCGCCGAGGAATCTTTATCACCCTGTACTGCCAGTGCGTATGCATCATCGTCTGTTATTCGCTCTGTGTCGTAGTTGTAGCGAGGCTATGAGTCTGGTAGAGTGTACACACGACGATCCTGCAGAGAGGGTATTCGAGGGTACGTGGGTGGTCGACGAATTGCGAAAAGCTGTGTCGTGTGGGTACGAAATCACGTGCATCTCTGAAATCTGGCAATACGAGATAACACAATATAATAGAGATACGAGGGAGGGGAGCCTTTTTGTAGAGTACATTAACACGTTTTTAAAAATCAAACAAGAAGCCAGCGGATGGCCCGAAAGCAATATGGAGGAGGACTCTGTCGCGCAAGAACGGTATCTCACTGATTTCGAGCAGTCTGAAGGTATTAAGCTGGATCGTGGGTCTATAGCGAAAAATCCGGGGTTACGATCAGTGGCTAAGCTCTGCCTGAATTCATTTTGGGGAAAGTTTGGGCAGCGGGAAAATCTACCGCAGACTGTGATAGTTTCATCGCGTGAAAAACTCATGGAGTTGTTGACGAATCCCGAATACGAGATCACGGGTATTCTCCCTGTAAATAATCAAATACTATATGTGAATTATATTAAAAGTGACGATGCTGTGATACCTTCCGGTATAGCGAACACTGTTGTCGCGGCGTATACGACAGCTCAGGCCCGCTTAAAGCTGTACAGTTACCTCGAGCGCTTGGGTCGTCGTGCATTGTACTGTGATACGGACTCTGTAATTTACGTGACAAAGAATGAGCCGGGCGAATACGAACCGCCTATTGGTCAACTTTTAGGAGATTTAACCGATGAGCTGAGTTCTTACGGCTCCGGTAGCTATATCAAGTCGTTTATTTCGGGTGGCCCTAAATTTTACTCGTTTACAGTACGTACTTCTGACGGTACGGAGAGCGAGGTTTGTAAAGTCAAAGGCATAACACTAAATTTTGCAAATAACTCACTGATCAATTATCAGTCGATACGTTCCTTTGTAATGGGCGAGAGAGAAGAACCAATTGTACTGCACTACAATGCGATTAGGCGTACGGCGTTTCATCACGTGGTCACACGGCCTGAAATAAAATCTTGTAAACCGTCGAGCGTCAAGCGAAGACGCGACGGCGAATACGGCTCTCTACCTTATGGCTACAAAAGTTAAAAATATTTTATCTTCATGTAAAAAATATATAACTGGGAAATAAAGGCTTTATCATCAACAGCAGTATCGAAATTTGATTCAATCATCGATATGGACGTGAGGTGGAAACATCCCTGGACGGCTATGGTTTGTGGTCCGACCGGTTGCGGTAAAACATATTTTGTGAAAAAGTTTTTAAAATTCATTTCGCGTATGAACAGCGAGCCGTTCGAGAGAATTATTTTCTACTATTCCGAATGGCAGCCAGCATACGCCGAGTATGGAGCATCGATCGAATTTCATGAAGGTTTGCCGCAATCTGCTGATTACGCGAATGATCCGCGTGCTAAGCTCATAGTTATCGACGATTTAATGCGTGAGGCATCGAACAACAGTGTTATTGACTTATTCACCAAAGGCAGTCATCATAAAAATTTGAGCGTTATTTTCATAACGCAAAACTTATTCCATCAAGGTCACGGCCAACGAGATATCTCACTGAACGCTAATTATATCGTTGTCTTTAAAAACCCTCGTGATCGTGCTCAAATACAGCACCTGGCGCGTCAGGTATATCCGGAAAATCCCCGTTTTTTGCAAGAGGTTTATCTTGACGCGACGTCGAAGCCACACGGTTATTTGTTGCTGGATTTGAAACAAGCAACACCTGATAATTGTAGATTTCGCACCTGCATCTTTCCCGACGATCCCCATCATTTTGTGTACGTGCCGCGAAAGAAATTAAAAAGCAGCTGTACTTCCGGGGAGCTACCAGTTTTGCGTTTATGATGACGAATAACGGATCGCTACGCTATAAAAAGAACGTTGCGATATCGACTGCCCTTGGGTATTCCAGCAAGGAACAATGTAAACCAGATTCAAACGTTAATCGCTGTATTGTCGATTGCGTATTGTACATTCTTCGTAACAACGCGTCTCTAAAGGCTTCGGGGGCGCCACGTAGAAAAGCAGTGATTTGCCCAAATAATTATCAGTCAACCTCTTGTAATGGCCCGTGACGGATCACCACTCTGCAAGAAGCACATTGCGATATTGCGAGCCCTTCAACATTTCAACAAGGATCAACGTGAAGCCTTTTTACGTAAAGCAGATCCTCATATAATACGGTGTATCTGCGAGTGCGCATTGAACATTCTTCATGGTAATGTACCTCTGAAGCCGAACCAGAGGAAAAAACTACGTCGACACGCACCTGTTCTTCGTCGCTTAGCTGCAAGAAAAGGCTGTTGGAAGAGTAAAAAGCGAATCGTCGTTCAGAGTGGTGGATTCCTGTCTCTTTTGCTTGCACCAATTTTGGGCACCGTCCTGTCAAATTTGATTGGTGGGCGCTGATAATGGAACACGCAAGAAAAATGGTACTAGTGCCGGAGGAGAATCTATTACAGATGAGCACACAAAGTATCCGACAGCCTGTTTTTGGCGCTGACGTGACGCATTCGTCAGAGGCACAAGCTATTGGAGCCACCTTGAGTAGATTGGACGCTGAAATGAACGAAATCTTGAATTCTAATAAATATAAGGATGAGAGAGAAAAGTGGACCGCATATCTGACTGTACTACAACGCTATCTTCATTTTGTCGATGGAGAGCGATCTCATCAGCAGCTTGATCTCATGAAAACGAAAGTACCCGCTTTGAAGGAGGAGGAGGTGGTGGTGGGTCAAAAAAAAGATTCCTCTCCAGGCATGAATGATTCCATCATAATTGAAAGTGTACCACAAAAATTTCGGCACAAAGCGAAACTTCTACTGCGTCGCTTGCGCGATGCACCGTCGGCAAATTTTTCCTGGAATTCCGCAGGAACCGTTTCTATCGAGGGAAAACCAATCAAGGATTCGAATATTGTTGATCTCGTGAACGATGCTATGCGAACAAGAAAAGTCCCAAAACCAGCGGGACGCAAAACCTTCGCAAATTTTTTAAGAACGATACAAACACCTCGAGAATTTGTGGGAAATGAGGAGTTGTGGGCGGAATCAAGGGCCAATTCAACATTACGGGTGCATCAAGTGGCAGCAGTGTAGCCGAGGATATCAACGATACCAGCGAACAGTCTTCGTACTACAGCGACGATAAGAGCACCGACGGTGGACACAGTGTGCAGAGGGGCTCTGGTAGTTATAGCAAGAAAAGACGTGTAACCTGGGCTAAACTTAAATTATAAACATGAAAATATTGGAAAAAGTGTACTTTGACCCCTCCCACGAAGCATCATTTTCGGGTAGTGCCAAATTGCTGCACGCGGCTCGGAAGAAAAAAATCTCCGGCAAAAAGACACTACAGTGGCTTGAGTCTCAGGATGCTTACACAAAGCACAGACCTGTGAGGCGCCACTTCCCTCGGCGTTTTTATAATGTGCGCAACATTGACGATGTTTGGGAGGCTGATCTTGTAGATCTTCGCTCTGTCAAGGATTACAACGATGGTTATGTTTATCTTCTCGTAGTCATAGATGTTCTTAGTAAATACGCATGGGTGGAGCCTCTACACGATAAGACAGCTACGACTGTGACTAAAGCATTTACACGTATATTATCACAAAAAGTCAGTAATGGTAGATCACCGATTTGTCTCCAGTCGGATAGAGGTAAGGAGTTTATAGGTTCCGCATTCCAGGCTTTCTTGAAGAAGAAGAACATTCAGTTTCGCGCTGCAAGAAACCCCGATATAAAAGCCGCTGTCGTGGAACGATTTAATAGAACTCTAAAAGAAAGAATGTGGCGGTATTTCACGTACTCTAGAGAGAAACGTTACATTGACGTTCTGCAAGATATCGTCTCGGCATACAATCATGCGCAACATAGCAGTATAAAAATGGCTCCAGCCTCTGTGACGCTTGCTACAGCCGCTAGGGCTCGGGCTAATCTGGCAGAACGATACAAGGAGCCGGAACATCCCAGACCTCCTAAATACAGTGTAGGCGATATTGTACGCATCAGTAGTGCAAAGGCAGCCTTTGCAAAAGGTTACGAGAGTGGCTGGAGCAGCGAACTATTTAAAATACACCGTGTATCATACACCAGACACCCTGTGGTATACATCTTGCGTGATCTTCAGGACGAGGATATCGACGGTATCTTTTACGAGTCTGAATTATCGAGAGTGTGAACGACCGCCGCTCAGTCCAAGAAAAATAAGAAAGGAAAATCAAAATGAACGACGAATTTTATATTGTTTTACCTAGCAACAGCAGTATGGGGTATTACCCTGATAATAAGACAACGCGATACACTACGCATTTACCGCAGTGCTTGACTTTGCACGGTGGCTGGACTGTTTCTTTAGCTGAAATACAAATACCCCTGACGATGATGCATGTACCACCTGAGGGTGAGCAGAATTTTATCAGCTTTATAACTAATGCGGTGACGCCTGGCACGGGTGTTGACACCGACTATAAAGAAGATCGAGTCTCCATACCGCCAGGTGTGTACCGTAGTGTAGATGAATTACTCGAAACAATTAACGATATACCGCGTGTGTCAGGCCACTTGAAGTTTCAATGTGGGCGCAATGGATACGTGACAGTAACCCGCATTTGCAATAGGTGTACGAATTTGAAACACTCTTTCTTTTTTTCCGACGTATTGAACAAGATTTTAGGATTCTCCCATAACCACGGTGTCGTCGTTCGAAGTGACGCGAAGTACATTGACCAGCGGCCGGCCGGTCTAACGAACGGGCTTCCTAATACGCTCTTCGTTTATACCGATATCTGCGAGCCATACATCACCGGAGATGTGCACTCACCTCTGCTGCGGGTCGTTCCGACCGCCGTCACGGATAATTACAATTACGGGTCTGTCAAAATTAGAAACTTTTCACCACCGCGCTTCATACCGTTATTGCGCACGAGTTTTCAAACGATAACTATCGATATAAGGGATGAGTTTGGTGAGCCGATACCATTTGAGTACGGGACGTTGACGGTGACATTACACTTTCGGCGCGTAGATTGACCCGCGAAATGGATTATTACGATGCATACTTTGACCCCCAGACGGGCGGAGGTGGGAGGACGGGTTATGGCGGTATCAGTCATGTCTACATTGGGTCGCCGAACCAACGAGGTCACGGTATTGGTAGCTTCCTCGGGGGTCTCTTTCGCCGTATCATACCGCTCTTGAAACAAGGAGCTCGAACCGTAGGCAAAGAAGCGCTACGTTCTGGTATTAATGCAGCCAATGACATATTGGATAGGGGTGTTCATCCACGAGAGGCCTTTAAAACACGCATGCGTGAATCGGCCACAAATCTAAAGCGAAAAGCCGAGGAAAAAATTAATAACCTTATGCAAGGTTCAGACTATAAAGGGGCTAAAGTTAACAAACTGCTGCATTCGATTGGCGGTAGCGCAACACGTCGTGTCGGTGTGAAAAAAAGAAAGAAGCCGTTAACGTCGAGAAAACGTTCTGCGCACGTGACGAAGAGGAGAGCAACGAAAAGGACAGCGAGAAGACGGAAGACAAAGACGAGTGACAAGAAGACGAAGAGGAGGAAAAAACCGAGGACTGTATCTGATATTTTTTCCTAGACAGACAGGATTGAGAAAAAATGGCGTTCTTACACGCTCATTCGTGTGAGTGTCTAAAGTCGGAGCTTGAGCTATTTACGTTGCCACCCACCCAAACCACGATTGAGGGAACACAATGGGTGTACTATAAGCCAATTTCATCGCTGACAGATAACTCGCCTATCGAATTTGTAGTGCCTGGCCAAGGCGATGAGTACATTGATCTTGCGCATACTATGCTGAGTATGCGCGTTGAAATAATACCACCTCGGAAGCCTAAAGAGGGCGATGCACCTAAGGCTGGTCCCGTTAATAATTTACTGCATTCAATGTTCAATCAGATTGACGTATTCTTGAATCAGAAACTTGTATCACCGCCCAATAACGCTTACGCATACAGAGCATACATTGAAACACTCTTGAATTATGGAGATGACGCGAAGGCCTCTCATCTCACAAGTGTTCTCTGGTATAACGATTCGCACGGAGGAATGGATGATGTGGGTGATGGTAATAAAGGCCTAGTTATGCGAAGAGGTCTTATGAATGCTAGCGCCAATCAGATTGATCTCCTTGGACACCTTCACTGCGACATCTTCAATCAGGAGAGATTTTTGATAAATGGCGTTGAGATGCGTATACGCCTCGTGCGCACCAACGATGCTTTCTGCCTTATGAGCTCTTCGAAAGACTGCAGCATGAAGATCGTCGAAGCATCGCTCCTTGTACGTCGTGCCAAGATAGCACCCGGTATACTCCTAGCCCACGCAAGGGCTCTCTCCAAATCTACGGCAAAGTATCCAATGACCCGCGTAGAAGTTAAAGCAGTATCGCTGCATGCAGGTGTTCACGGTGATACTCTGGATAATATCATACTAGGACAACTGCCTAAGCTTATAATTATCGGGTTTGTCGATAATAGAGCCTTTAATGGTGATCGCGCGCTGAATCCCTTTAACTTTCGAAATTATAAAATAAATTATCTTTCTTTGTATGCCGACGGTGTGCAGATACCGTCAAAGCCTCTGCAGCCCGACTTTGGCGTGAGAGAGCAATACGTGGATGCATATCACACATTATTCTCCGGCACGGGTATTCACTTTCTCAACCAGGGTAATTGTATTTCACGTACGGCTTACCCTAATGGTTATTGTCTATTTGCATTTGATCTAACACCCGATCTTTCGGCTAATAGTAATACTCATTGGAATTTGGTGAAACACGGCAGTGTCAGAATAGAGGCCCGTTTCGAAGAAGCTCTAAATTCAACGGTTAACTGTATTGTGTATGCAGAATATGATAATGTATTGGAAATTGACTCGTCCCGACAAGTGATTGTAGATTTCAGCGGATAGTGAACTATTTCGGCTGAGCCTTCAGTATTCTCCGAGAACTCGAGGCGACAGGTCGCATCATGGCTGTTGTAATTGATATACAGTGTCTAAAGGATAAATTCAATCATTTTACACCGAAAGAAGTGGCTGTCACCTCGGTGCATTCAACATACTTTGGTCACTGGATAGTAAAACAGCCCTATGCCCATGACGACCTATCACCTGCTATAAAAATGCAAAATACGTGGCTGCAGAGCAACCATCACGGTATTGCATGGTCTGAAGGCGATACATCTGTGCAAGCGATCGAGCTTATTCTGAAGAAAATTGCTTCAGAAGTTGATCGAATATTCACCAGAGGCTCCGACAAAGCATCATACCTGGCAAGACTCACAGGGTGTTTTATCATAAATTTGGAAGAAGACGACGAAGTACCATCATTCCATAACCTACCGACGGGTAATACACGCTGTATATATCACGGACTGTTGCGCAAAAACCACACATATAAGTGTGCTCTAGACAACGCAACAAAGATCAAAGCGTGGCTCTGTCATAGTGATCGCTTCGATTCTTTGTGGGAATATCGCACTACTACTAGCTGGATGGTTGGCTTGTCAGAGTGTGCTACTGAAGAAAAACCCTCTGCTGCTACTGCTGCTGTCCGCTGTTGTGAACAGCCTTCAAATTTTACAGTCTCTCCGGAACATAAAGGATCATACAGTAGGCGTGTATCCGGCAGATCGTATCCCGAAGGTGTGGACGAAACCGACAGCCATCGTTGTTAATACCGATGGACACAAGTTACCCGGGACCCACTGGGTCGCCATGTACGTCGATCGAAATGGTCATGGATGGTTCTTCGACAGCTACGGTCTCCCGCCAATCATCCCACAGCACCTCATACGGCTCCGAAGAAACTGCAAATTCTTCCGATGCAACACTATTCAACTTCAAGGTCCGGATTCGCAATGCTGCGGACAGTATTGCGTTATGTTTCTTCATTATATGTGTACTGGCCTCGGCATTAATAAGTTTAGAAATGTATTTTCAAATAATTTGTCAAGAAACGATTCAATAGTCTATGATTATTATAATGCATTCATCAATAATCGCAAATTTAAGTCGCAGGGTAAAACTTTCAGTATGGGGGCTGCCGTAGGTGGCAGCTACAAAATAAATAACTTTAGTGATAAGTGTTTGCATTGCATACAGGGCTGTTGGCCCCGTGCTCGTGTATTCTGAATATTATGCTTATAAAATAAAAATAAAAAATAAAAAATTCCGTTTTCTCTACCCACTCTGTTTCCCCGATACCACTCAAAAAATTTATTTCAGCAGATATTATATTTCTTCTTGGAATCGGTTTTCGGGCTGCTAAAAAAGTTGATTTCAACAGATATTATATTTCTTCTTCTTGGAATCGGATCTGTATCCCGATATCACAAAAGACACACGCCAGCAGATATTATATTTCTTCTTGGAATCGGTTTTCGGGCTGTTAAAAAGCTGATTTCAACAGATATTATATTTCTTCTTGTAATCGGATCTGTATCCCGATATCACAAAAAGACACACGCAGCCAGAGACCTTTTCGAGTTGCTGAAAAAGCTGATTTCAGCAGATATTATATTTCTTTTTGGGCTCGATGTGAGAAAGCGTCATGAATCGCGAATTACCTGCGGGGAAAGCGGAAACAGTGCTCATTCCCGAACAGACCTGTGGGAAGACATCAGTCGTGATCGAGCAGCGAAAGAAGTCTCGTGCAAGCTATCTGTCTCCGTTGACGTTAATGCAAAGGAAACGAATCGAGCTAAAAGTGCGCATAGAAAGACACTTGCACGATATTGCATAATTAAAATCAGTGATACGTGCAAGATCAGAGTTTCGACGTGTGATACGACGGCTAGAAGAACTCAATCTCCATAATGGATCTTACGCAAATCAACAAAGTGGGCATGCTTGCGTCGTTTCTGCCAATCAAAAAACTATCCGAGTTGGCTCTCGAGAGAAACTACGGCGTCACTGACATAAGGTGTGTAAAAACATCATTTGGCCCGAGGATTACCATCGACATTGAGGAAACATTTACTTGCTACCTCCCAGCGAGATTCGCCAAGGCCTTCGAGGATGACGCCAATCTGCTGCACCAGATGACTGCTGCTGCGCATGAGAAAAAACTGCTCATGCAGTACTACGGGACAAGGTATAATAACCTGGAGTTCAAGCCCGTTCGCCCAACGGAGAGCTCATAGTTATTGAGTATGAGCTGCTGTGGTCAATCTTATTCTTGGGAGTTGGATAATTCAACATTACCGGGAGAAGAAGACGTTGCTCCAGTCAAAGCCAACAACATCTATAATAGTTATAATATATTATCGTGCTTGGCTCATGTACAAATAAATAACAGATTATCGATAAAATTGATTTATTTCTTCTTTTATACGATGCAAAATATACTCTCAACGCCTATCCCCTCTAGTTGCCTAAAATGTACACGTAGCAATATTTTAATCATAAACCTGGAGGGGATAGTCCATCATCCCGTCACCGGCGGTAGCAAAAATGTGCTCTTGGCACAGTTGCGTTCACGTTGTTGCAGAATGAACGGTTACTCGACGGCGGTACAGAAAGTAATACAAATAATCACGATTTGCATCGTTGAAAAATTATATCAGGAATTGGAGGAGGTGCAAACAGCGGTGGATGGAGAACGTTGGTCGCAACGCTGCACAGCAGGCGTTTCGATAATAAATTCCTATCTGGAATATTTGGATCCTTCGACGGTGTTTTATCAGGGAATAAGTGCACGGGTGGAATATTTGGAGGCTGTCCAGTTCCAGTTAGATTAAAAAATGAAGAGACGAATCCTGTTTCAATCTGCACGTGCAATATTGCTGACGATTTCTGCTGTGTGATAACAACTTCAGCGCAGCTCAGTCTTCTGCCGTCTGCTGAGAGCGTAAAACGTGTTCACGGGTTTCAACGACAATATGCACTGTCCACATCAGGTGTTTGATGTACCCGGTACAGATCTGGTGTTTGATATTCTGTATTTAAAAGATATGAATGGTGAATTATTGCCGAAAGAGGTGTGTGTGGGTTCGGTGGATAAACCACAGCGTCGAATGCTGTGGATGGTCTCTCCACCTTATATCATCGAGGTATTGTCGCCCCGGATACGAATAATAAATAATTGGCGGACTAAGTACATCCACGGTATACACTGGCTGAGTGGCTGGCTGCATGATAATGGCGTCACGCTCACTGAACTGTATCAAGAATTACGCGAAATTGCGAAAAGTGTTGGCGAGCAATCTCGACTGTACGCGGTAGGTGTGCCGACTGTACAAATCTTAGAACAGGCCACAGGACGCAAAATCATAAACTTGAGCGAACGCGCCGATTGCCCATCACTCGATGTGCCGCCGTCGAAGACAGCAAAAGTGTGCTCGTGGCATTGTTTCCTACAGACGGAGTCCAGAGGCGCTCAGTGTGCTCTGCGGAACGTTAAAACACTCCAGCGTTACCTTAACGCGGTCCCACTTCGAAGATCTTCTTCTTCTTTTCGTTAACCCGTAAAGTGAATTATGTATTTGAAAAAATTGTCGAAGCTCAATGACACCGGTCGCGTACCGTCCCACCTACCATATAAAAGGATTGCGGAACTGGAACTTCAGAAGATATATAGAATCTCAAGAATGAGGATGGTCAACACCAAACACGGGAGACAAGTGATTGCCGATATAGGTTTGGATTTCAGTGTCTTCATGCCCCTAAGGGTTAGTTTCTTTCTGAACCATAATGACGAAGTGTTCGACGTGATAGCAGAAAATTGTGAAAAAAAGAGTGTAGGGCTGCGGTATTTGGGCTCCATATATAATCGTATTGAATTCGTCGATCTAAACTGTGCATGAAACCTAACTTTAAGAAATATGTAACTCTGTGCATAATAAAAAAAAAGCGGTGCACTATGGCGACAGCTCACACGCACACCCTCTCACTCTCACACCCACAACCTCCGACACTCTGTGCTGGAGGAGTGGGGGTAAGAGTGGGACTGCTGCGGAACCTATCCCCACTCTTACCCCCACCATCACCTCGAACTACGCTCTCAACGGGGCTCGAGGAGTGGGGATAGGAGTGGGGATAGGAGTGGGGGTCGCCATAGTGCACCGCTAACTACTGGGGTATTAAATATACAGAGAAATATACAACACAGCATTTATTTGATATATACAAAAAAAATATTTAAAAAGTTAAAAATTAAGATAAAAATAAAAAATTAAGAAGTAAAAATTAATTTGACTAGAAGGAGTCGGTGCGGTATCCAGAGTCATTCTCTAAGTCTGCCCACAAAAATTCTGCAGCACTATCGTTTAACCTCACGATTGACGGATTTAGTTCTGAAACTAATACAAAAAGAATAGCATAAATAAAAGTGAATAAAATATTAGATTATAAATTATGTTCCTAATACTATCCATTGCGACCGCCGCTGCCATCACCACAGCCCCCGCCGCCGCCGCCGCGCATGCAAAGCTACATACGAAATAAACTCCTTCTGTATGTGGCACCGGTCTACACTGTAAATAATGAGCTACTCTTTACAGTGTATAATCGCGGTTATACATACGACTATAAGTTTGTTCGCAAGGAGGTCGTACAATGGGCTAGGAGAAGCAAAATAACTTTTTCACGAATTACAAGAAAATTTTTGTTTAAATTTATTTTTCTTAAAAAATATTATAAACCAATATATACATTTTACATTAACCTAATACAACATATACATATATATATTGTGATGTTATTATTTTCCCCCGTGGGGAGGGAAAAAATCACTTGTAAATTTCAACTAAAAATGATACTAAAATCGTGCAACGGGTGGGGAGGGGGAGGGTCAAGCAAAATAATGGTACTCGTCGGGGATAATAATAACAGTCCTTTAATAATGTGGAAGGATAACAAAAGTCGAAGATAACAGTCGCTTCAACGCCGGTACGGGTACGTTGAAGAAATAAAAACAAAAGAAAATAACAGTCGCTTCAACGTCGTTACGGGTACGTTGAAGAAAGAAAATCAAAAATAAAAATAATACTGGGGAGAGATTACCAATAATATGGGACTAGCGATAATAATGACTTAGAGGGCGAAGAAATAATAACAAGGTCGCGGGAAAGTTAAATAATAATAATAATAATAAATCGGGGGTTAAATAATACTAAAAAGAACGGTAAGGGACAAACTGAATATAATCGCAAAAAAGGGGGGGCCGGATCACAAATACTTAATTCTGAACAATGATCTCGGAGAAAAACGAAAATGCAATTGGTTCAAATTATTCAAGAAAGACTACTAAAGGGGGACGCAAAAGGGGAAAATATTTGGAATAAATTTGGCGGAGTTATGGGAATTTTAAGGGGGCTTAACGGGAGAGCTGGTCAGACAAATGTTGCACAAAATCCAATTAATACACTAAATATGACTCAGATGGGCGCCAGCTACTTTCACGGTGTAGCACCGTAATATATCGTGCAAACGGCACGGATCTACTCTCAAAACAAACTTTACTCAAAACCAAAACCCAAAACTCGAAAAATATCTCTGTCGCAATGGACAGTCCAGCTAGCTCGGGAGAGGGGAGAGGGCTCAGGGGGAGGGTACACGAATCGACGGCTTCTTACAATATTACCTCGGTCTTAATCATTAACGCAAAAAAAGTGTCTCAAAATCTTAATGGGATCGATGGGAAAAAACTGTTTCACTAATAGCTAACTTAACGAATTTTATGTCGCTCACCACGCGCGCGATAATTTTCTGCTCGTGTGCAAAAATGCCGACCACGTGTCGACCACGAGGCAAAAATCTTTCAATAATAATTTCTACAAAAAATAACGGGTATTCGCGGAAGGAAAACGGGTCGAACGGGTTGGGAAAAAATGTGGGCAAAAACTTACGAACAATTTCGGGGCTCACTCAATCAACACACTTGGATCTCGGTTACAAAATTTCCTCAAATCAGCGGACAGCCTCAGTCGTTATAAATTCCGTATATCGGTCCAAAATCGTATCCCTGGGCTATCGCTGATTCGTCGTAGGGGCGGGTTCACTCTCCGTAAGGAGTCTAATCGATTTACAATGAATTTACAATATTTCTTTATAACTTAAAATTAATGACTCCCGGTCTCACACACACGTCCATACGTCACGCGCTCGGCTCGGAGAGTAAGGGACATGGCGGGGTCTTCTTCTTCGTCGACGTTGGCGCTGATGGTGGTGGGGGACGAGAGCACCTGTGCGTCAGCGTCGGTCGGTAATCGGAGTCATGGACGGGCGGCGAGAGGTGGCGACAGGGGCCCCGCTGGATTGTCAATCGATGCCGTGCGTCGGCGATCCCAGCGGGCGGCAGGCGGGCGGGCAGCGGCGGCTTTTCGGCGGGCTTTTCGACGGGCTTTTCGGGCGGACTTTTTGGACGGTCTTGTTGGCGGCTTTTTCCCCTTGTCCACGATCCTCCTACCTTCCTCGGCGTCAGCACGTCGGCTCTCGTTCCTTTGCTGTTCCTTGATCGTGGGCCGTCGAGGGGGGGGGGGGGATGTCGATATTGTCCTCGAGTCGCGCACATTTAAACAAAAGGGTAACGGGAGGGAAAAAACGGGAATTTACATGCTATCTTACACAAAATAAATAAAAGAAAAAAAGCGTAAAAATATCCGGGTCTAACGTTGGGTGAGCGGCGGACTCGAGCCGATTTTGGGGAGAGGCTTGTGACGTACCACGTCACAATATATATATATATATATATATATATATATATTGTGACGGGACGCCTCTGGACGGCCGTCACAAGGGATCATGCGAGCAAGGAGTGGGCGCTCCTACGTGCGGCCATCGATACGGGATGCCTATCGATGGCAGATGGTCGCACCTGGGCGGTGGCCCTCCTTATCTCTCGCTCGCGTTACCAATCGATCGATGGGAAGTGGGCCACACTTTAGCCAAAAGTGCGGAACTCCTCCCCAGTCATGCTCGCCTGATACCCGATACGCGTGATGAGACCCCAGACCAAGACTTCCGGAAGTCGACGTCACGGTCAGGTTCCAACGCCGAGGAGGAAGGGATGGTTCCCTCCCCGAAGGAGCACGCAAGCCCCACCGTGGAGATGACCACTGGTCAAACCAATCCGATGTTAAAACGTCACAGATGTCCCCTCTCGGAGGACACTCGAGTGTGAACGAGTTAACAAAAGGACCGGGAGCTCATTTCTCGTCCTCAGTAACATCGTGGACACAGCTTCTCCGAAGGTCTCTACGTAAGAGCCGAGCTTCTGCTCGTCGAAATTAGGAATTAAGATCATTAGCCCGACACAATATCAGGAAGGGAGCTCACACACGACGCCACTGCATTGCGCTAGACCGGTGAAGTGTGTGAGTGCGTAATTAAGCCGCGAATTCGATAACTCGTAGTGAACTTTTGTGCCAGCTGGCGAGTCTAAACAAATAGTAAAGACCTACGCACAATGTTAAACACCAATGGTTGAGGCTTGATGGGCTTTCAGTGCCCAAATTTCGATTCGCGTTGTCTCTCAGATAATTACTTAAATCTAACGAAACGTTTCGAGGACGACATTTACCTCTTGCTTACTTAAACAACGAACTAAGACTCGCGGTAGCTAGAACCCGCGTCTGAAGAGTCGAGTAAACGAAACATTTCATATAATTAGGCTAATTGAGTGCGAAGCTCTCCGAGCTCGACTTTCTATTCGTGGGGGAATTCAGAAATTAACCAGTTTGGCAGATTCATTTCGGACCCGGCATAAAGGAAATTATTTAAGAAAATTAGGCAAATTGAGTGTTAAGCTCCCTACGCACGAAACTCTCGTGGCGTGGGAACCTTCAAAACTTATTAAATCTTACTTTCATCAGAAATTATCCGGTTGTGACAGAATATTCAATATTATTTTTCCCTGCCGTTTGCTGTTCCAACCGACGAGATATTCGTACACGAGTCGGTATATTTACTTCCACGAAACAATAGGCAGAGGTCCAGAGTCAAGGACATATCCCGAAATCGCCGCGCGACGCTATAGCATAGTTCCATCATAACAAAGTATCGTAATGAGCGCTCGCGGAGGGCACGCGTACACGTACTATCATCGCCGACTATAGCGCGGTCGAGCGCGCGAATAATAACATCCAACGACACCGACGTTCGGCAGGCCAGCGGGGCCACGGGTCGTTTCACGCGGAATATCGGTTCAACCCACGATTACTCCCGATTTCTTTCCTCTCTGTCCTATCTTACATTTAACGGGATCTCTGAGGCCCTATGCCGTAAGGAGGCTCGTAATTTTCGTACCCCAATAATCTTTCTTACTAAACTCATTAACATTCATTTTCAATTCGGAGCTTCTCTCCTTCTAACAGAATCGGGATTCCCCATATCTAACAATACCTATAACGACACACCTATCCTTTTTCTATTAAAATCCCTATTGGTCGCTCGCCTCACGAGTAGACAAGTTAGATTCTTCATAGACCCATCTGAAGCCTGTGATGAAGGGTCTAATCACTCGAGCGGCGCGAAACGCGTGAGTGAGTCGAGTACCGATCTGAGGCGATCCCGATAAAATAAGAAAAATAAATAAATAAATAAATAAACAAATAAAAATAAAACCTGAATAAACTATTCGTTTCCCAACGTCTCTGTCCCATTTCCCCGACAGTCCGTCGAGTCCAGTACATGAACCCTTTTCCACAGCACCCACCGTGGAACTCCTTATTTCCCTTCGCGGATTAAATGCGCGACGGAAGAGAAGGGGAGAATTTCGCGTTTCACGTGTCCAGGTCGTCCGGAGCGACCCCGGTCTGACCTCGAACTAATGAAACGTTTCAATATATATATATATATATATATATATATATAGTGGCCCGTACGGCTCACCACAAGTCCGGGTATAGTTCCCACATATACCCGCCACCTATAATAAAACCGAATATTTATTCACAAAATTTACAAATATACAAAATTTTTAGAAAATTTACAAATATTTACGAAAATGTACAAAAATATATTCTAGCGGAATTACACCAAGTAGCCATACGGCAGAGAATCGTGCTCGCCCCAACGCCTCCTCTTCACGAGGACAGGCTTACACGTTTTCGTTTCTTTCCGTGTGACTAACTGGTGAAAAGCGGTTCGCCGGATAGCGCTAAACTGTACAGATATACTCGTACCCGGCTCTTTGATCAACTTGCAAATAGATTTAAAGTTGATCTTTTCCCCGTTTTTAAAATTGAGGCCTATTCCTTTGACCTTGCAATTCGTGACTTGACTACCATCGGCCTTTTGTACCTGATATCCATAAAATTTGGGGCCACCAGAGTCGAATCGTTTAATATAACTATCGATTCCGTATTCTTTCAATTCGTTCGTCATGTCGCTGAGGAGATTTCCGAGAGGCGGATTATACTCTACGGCTGAACCAGTACTTATATATATACATGAATCTGTATCGTAATACAGGACGCGGTTATCTAATTGCTCGAGATAAGTGTAGAGTTTCAGCCGAGCCTGCGCCGTTGTATATGCAGCAATCACAACGTTCACGTTCGGGTTTATCTCGCTACTTTCAACGTTTTTCTCCCAACAGACGTACATCACGTCGTCATTGACGTGGATAATTTTATTGACCTCGCAGCTTTGGTCGGATAAAAGCTCCAACAGTCGTTGACGAGTAGTTACTACCTCGGTCTTTGGGAGATTTTCGCGTTGACCAAACTTGCCCCAGAATGAATTTAAACACAGTTTTGCTACCGATCTTAACCCCGGATTCGACTCAATTCGCTCGCGATCTAATTGTACACCCTCGGCTAGCTGAAAACTACTAAGGTACGCGAGTTTGCTCTCTTCGCTTGTACACTCAACGGGCCAGTCGCTGGCCTCTTGCTTTACCTTAAGCCACAGATTTATATAATCAGCGAAAAGACCTTTACGCGCGGTGTCCCGATCATATTGCGTAACCTCGTACTGCCAGATTTCACTTATAGCCAGAATTTTATAACCCTTTGAGACAGCCTTCTGGAGCTCGCACGATACCCAGGTACCCTCGAAAGCTCGGTCAGTCTATTTTTCATGAGGACAAGCTTCCTGATACATCTCTTCGCAGCATTTTCGACATAACGCAAACATTAGACGATTATGCATGCGTACTGGTAGCACAGGATGGTAAAGATTACGAGGCGGTAAAACTGTGCATCGGACGAGTCCTTCGACGTTGTCTAAATTGTTACCTGGCCCAACGATCTCGTGACAGGTATCAGCCGTGTATACGGTGGGATGACCGATTGGAAAGCGGCCGTACTTACAGATGTACGGATAAAGTGAGCAAACGTCTGCATAGTGAATTTTTTCACTACCGCTAACTTCGTGATAGCTACGAGTGTTTCCTGTACGACCACCGAAGAACGCTTCACGAGGATTCAAGGGTTGATCTATTAGAACCGGATGTCCATTTACGACAGCGTTGATCCCAGGATTTCTACTCTTGAGTTGGATATATTCACACTCCCAGATCTCGTGAAACGTGTATCCGAGAGTTCTTATACGCGCCGAGATGCTTAAAGTGCGCATGTAGCGATCGTTAAGCGTGCTTCCATACCACTCCTCTTCGCGTTTTCGAGGATCGGTATAACACTTGTCGCAACCATGGAAAAAGCAGCCATGGAATTGCAGAACGTGTTCGACACCGTCATCCGTTTTGATGTCGCCGTCTACGCGAGTGCCATCGACTAATTTACGCTCCCGTCCGCGACCCGCGTGTTCGATGTGTTGACCATAGAGATGCTCCTGCCACAGCAGCCACTCTATAGCGACCTCAGACTGCTTATCGGATCGTCGATATCCATTCCGCGGCAAAACCGAGATTTTATTTTTTTCCAAAAAGTTTCGTCTGAAAACTTTGTTACACGCTGAGGCAATTGTAACGGCCTCACTGAACGGACATACATCGCCTTTCGCGATAAAGATTCTACGAAACACTGCACAGGCTTTCCTAAGAATCGTTACATCGGTTTGACAGTAGCTGACGATCTCTTTCTGAAAATCAAATACGTATCCAGAAGTCGCAGTTTTCGTATGCCAGTCAATCAGAGTTTTTCGTTCTGACTCTGACATTGTGTCGGGAGAGTAAGCCCTGAGGGGAGGGAGCGGTCCTCTGTACTCTTGATTAGCTAGCGTATTAAACATGTGTGGGAAAGTACCCTTAAAAAGATTTTCTCCTAAGCCGAAGGCTTTTGGGGGTTTGTTT
The DNA here is from genome assembly GCA_917499995.1 of Ichneumon xanthorius. Taxonomy (NCBI): domain Eukaryota; kingdom Metazoa; phylum Arthropoda; class Insecta; order Hymenoptera; family Ichneumonidae; genus Ichneumon; species Ichneumon xanthorius. The sequence continues at coordinate 1,092,683 of CAKJTD010000102.1, forward strand.
AGTGGCATATGAAAGTATTTAAGACTGCCGATAAACTTTACTGTATCGAGTCGCATCTCCATTACACTAGTGCCGTTGGTGATTAATTTTGGTGCTTGATGCTTCTCTTCAACGATATACTTCAAAATAAACTGGGCATCGAAAGCTTTAGCATTATGCGCGATGCAGATGACTCGATTGACTAAGGGTCTCTTTTTTAAAACAAACTCTACAAAATCAGCCAAGGGATTTTCTCGAAAATTTTTTTCACCGTCCCCCTGCAGAGTGTACAATCCCACGCATCATCAGTCTTGTCGATACACTGTGTGCAACGCTGCTGACTGACGCACAAATTAACCTCGTGTATATACGCGTCTGACACTCCTTCGATTTCTTGTTCCTGCCGCGTTTCAAAATCATAAAAAATGAACAGATCTGGTCGCTCGGCTCTTTTCGCAGGACGCAGTGGTGGCATAAAACACTCGTGGTTTTCAGGGCGCTTCTCTATGCATGTTCTGCAATAGAACATGCCGCACTCGTGTTTCGGGCTGTCTTTCTTGTAGACTTGTCGTAAACACGTTCGACACGTCTGCAGCATGTTACACAGACGTGATTGCGCTCCATGTGATCCGACCGCTTTATGCCGTGTGAAACATTCGTTTCCGCGGAAGAAGCGTAAGCATTCCTCGCAACGAATTTTTGCTACGTCTGATTCGCACGGTGGGCTGGTCATACAGCAAGGACACTTTTGTCCACACTGATGACCTGTAGCTCGATTATATGCTACACCACACGGTGTACAAAAGAAAGATCTGCCTGCAGCCACGGGGAGCTTCAAAATAAGTCCATAGTGATGGGCCCTGCTGTCGTGCACTATATATATATTGTGCAAAACATTTGGCACCCTGCGCAGAACAATATCTGTACCATTAAAAAATGGTGGCTCGTTACTGCCGAATGAATCGCGATCGAATATAATTAATGCTATACCATCAGATGCGAGCACTTGCTGAAATGCTTGCATCTCTGGTATACCACAACCAGCTTCTGGCACGTTTATTCCGGCGGCGTACACCAACTCCTCTGCTAAGTTTTTCTGGAGCACAGATCTGTCACGTCGCACGTTATTCCACAGGTTATTTAGAGCTCCCTCGCGTATCTGGCCTCGTTCAGCATAGACCCTTCCAACTACAATAGCCCGTGGAAGACAGAGCTTGTCGTTGTTATTAAAACCTATGACCGATCTTTTTTGCCAAAATTCTTCGCCCGATTCTTTTTTTGGTCTTCCCGAGCCAACAGGCATTGACACGATGTTGCAAGTAATAACGAACGAGTCATCTATGCAAAAACCGGTAGCACTCTGCGAAACGCTATTTATAGCTGTAAATAGCTGATCAAAATAAAAATCAGCTACTGGTCTAAACGAAATACCCGCGGGGCCTCTCGTGAATGCGTTCGATCGAAACTCTACACCGATCATGTCAGTTGGCTCGCTACCACTGGCAATAAGAGCATGTAGCTCGCGAATCGCGTCCTCTAACCATGACACTAAATTAACCCCTGCGGGAGGCTCGCGGATCTTAATGCTCATGACGGTACCCTGACTCTTAAATTTAACGAATCTTCGACGGGTTTCGACACGATGAATGATCTTGGACTCACCGGACAGTGGAGTTGCAGAATCTCGAAGAAACTCCGAGAACGTTGGCGAAACCTCCCCCGCTGGACCAGGCTCTGCTGGCTGTGGCGACGCTGTTGCCTGTCGCGAGGGTCCAGCGATAGGTTCATCGACCAAGCCCCGTCCAGTTTGCGTCGAGGTTCCCTGAGGCTGCGACAGTGGTATAAACTCGTCGCCGAACATGTCATCCTCGACTTCGTCGGCCTCCGGCACTGCAACCGCTGCCTCTACCACACCGGCTGACTCTGCCTCCATCGACTCCTCGGCTATCGACAGGTTCAGGGTGGCGTTCAGGAGATCGAGATCCTCGTTGCCATTCTCGCAAATCATGGAGTCTGAAAAAAATTTATATATATATATTGTGACCGCCAACTTTTCCCGAACTCCCAAAGAATGTATTTGGCCACCAACGGCGTGCTCCTCGACCGTTTTATTTAATTAATGGGGCGCCAGCCGATTACCTGCTTAATCGGCACGGTCGGTACCGATGTCCTCGGAAAAGCACGCGCTCTCACTGCTCCGGCAGCTGCAGCTAGGCGAGGGTAGAGGGGTGAGGGCGGTGAAAACTTGCTCAATCCCGCACAGAAAATAAACGAAAAATATCCGGCCAAAGCCACTCGATTTATTATAATCACACCATAGAAACCGCGTACAAAATCGTCCCTGCTAAATTCGCCCCAGCTACTCAATTCACCGGTTTGAATTTCTACGCGTGATTGATCCTGGCCCGGAGAAAAATAATGAAGGAAAAATAATAGAGAATAATACAACGTCGCAGAGAATCGGTGAAAGTAATAAAGAGAAAATAAATTATAAAATAATACCAAGAAAACGTTTAAGAGAAATATAACGGGCCAGGCCTAATTTTCCCTACTGATCGCAATCATCGGCCGGACTGTACCGCTGTCCGATCGTCGGGCGAAGGGCGATGTTCCGCCGCGCACACTCACACACACTATCTCGGCGTGCAGGCTGCGCCTCGCAAACGCTTTCGGAGCGGTACCTTACGAAAATTCCACAAAACGAAAACCAACGACAGAAACGACAAAACGATATCGGCGACGGTCTCGAGACCCGTGTAGTTTATATCGCGATGCTTTTTCGACGTCCTCGGCCGCGAAGGAAAGCCTACGTTTAATTACCCGCGCGAGCTCGAAACCCACACGCCGCGACACACTCACACACTCTCCTCCGCTCGTCGTAAACCACGCGCAGGTGATCTTTCCGGTTTTCACGGTACCGGTGCGGCGAGAGGCCGTCCAATACCCAGCACTTATGATCCACGAAATACAATAGAAAGAAAAGATAGTTCCCCGAGAAGAAAAGACACAAAAAATAATGATCGACGGAAACATAAGCTAAGTTTTGCCCGGGACGGAACTCCACGCCGCGATCGAGTCGCGGGCACGCTCGATAAAATGCGCGCAGAACCGAATATAGACCGCGTGTCCAACGATTTTACTCCGAAAATCAGAAGTCTTACCGCAAGAACTGATGGTAACTTGAGTACTCCTTGCCGGTACCGGTTCCCTTCCGTCCTTCCAATGTAACCGGAAAAGAATAACTCCGCCGAACGACTCGGTAAAATGGCTCCACCGCCTCAATATTCCACCCGAAAGTCCACACGAAAAATCGGCGAGAACAATCGGCACGGCGGGCACACGCGTCCTATCTCCGTCGCTTCACGGAAGAGAGTCCCGACCTAATTTTTCGGAGTCGTGCTCGCCGCCTCACTCGCGTTCTCTCTCGCTCGCCACTTTTCCCGATTTCTGGCCGGTGTCCGGTACCTGGCGACGCCCTACGACTATCACGAACTGTTCCACGCGCGAAATGAATATTCGAACGACAGCTACGCTGACGCTTCGTCCGAAAATTCGCGCGAGATTACGCCACAATCGTAGTTTACGAGGATCTGTGACGCGACCCAAAAAATACCGCGTCACAATATATATATGTACAGTTTAATCATTATTTAAAAAATTTTAATTATTGATAATATATGACATATAAAATATTTTCGTACCTTCGGCAGGAGGAGAAGGTGATTGACTCCTGATAGTCGTAACCCGGGCGAATTCGTCTATGGATCCCGATGTGTTCCACACCACATCTTCAACCTGGGCGAATTCGTCTATAGATCCCGATGTGTTCCACACAACATCTTCAAACGCATCGGTGTTAGAGGGACCAGCTTGGTGGGCGAGCGCCGCCTCCCTTTTGGCTATCTCGGCCTCCTTCCGAGCATCTGAAAATAATTATTAACATCAACCATTGACTCTAGAATCAGAACTGTTTGTATTAAGAAATTATTTTACAACTTACGGAAACCGGCGACTTCCTCGCGGAGAGCTGCAGCATCCCTCGATGAACGTTGCGCTGATTTTTCGACCACAGTAAGAACGATTTTTAATACTTCAAAACTCGCGCTGAATTTTCCAGCGTTATACATTTTGATAGTCGTCTTCACAGGGAGATAACCTAGCAGACACTTGAAACGACCGATAAGGGCATCATGCCGCATACACTTTAACGCTCTATCACTAGAGCGTTTTAACACGTTTTCAGCGGCCGGCGGGGAGTTTTCCTCCAACACTATAACCACCTCACGAACAATACCACGGACCACTGCGTCGGCCATTTTTTTTATGTAGACTATTATGGAATTCACTAACGAAAAATGCTGCGAAGGTGACGGCTCGAACGTCTACACGAAATAATACACTCTGTAAAACTCGCAAACTTATAGTTTTCCTCCCCACTCATCTACAATGACCCGAGAACTGTCACTGGCTAGTTAAAACTATCCTTTTCTAATTTTTTTCTGACATTCCGAAACACTAGGTAAAAAAAACCCTTCCGACTACGTACAATAAAAAAGTACTCGAACGGTGCGAGCCAGCGAGTATCCCTGCTTAAGTATTTTATTGCACCTACGCGGCGTCTTAACCGGCGCGGAACCCTCCGGCGTTGTAAAGACTAGAGCGTCTCATTGTATACTTTGTTTTTCATTTAATTTTCCTCACGGTAGAAGTATGTCCTCGTCTTTCAACGCTTGACCATCGAGTGCTGCGAATAGCTGTACATTTTCAGTTTTTTCCAGAAGGGTTTGTGTATTGACACGCCTGTATTGGAATACACCAATCTTGGGAAGAGTTATGTCACTCCAGAAAAGACGAAGAGTGATTCGTCGCGGGCGGTCTACACAGCCTCCAAGGCCCCAATGCAGCGCGCGCACCCCCACCTGAGACAACAGCATCCCTGAGGCGTGTCTTCATCCCTTCTCCCGGAAAATTACATCACTTTCTCCGGCTCTAGACGTGAGTGTGCCTTCGCCCCCGAGTCATTACGCCTCCGCGACTTGGACAGTGCACTCTCTCTCTCTCGCTCAAATATCCTTCGAAAAACATAGTGAAAAAAATGGAAAACTTTACTGAAGCCATAAAGGAGGTCCAGAAAAAAATATCGGGGTCGGGAATACTTTCTCCGTCTTCCGTTATAAATACTATGATGAAGTCCGAGTTGAAGCGAGTTCGCGGAGAAGACAATACGCTTGACCCTGTAATTGGCTGGCTACCCTCGAGCAAGGCAATGTTATTATCCACAACATACAGCCTGAATACCTCGGGTAGTAAGATGGTCACGGTGGGACTTGAGTTAGTAAACGGACACGACTTCGGGGTGGCAATAAAATTCTCCGGCCGTCACGCGGCAGGGATTTCCCTCAACGTCGTCGAGTGGCATCAGCTCTGCGAGCGGATGACAATTATCACCCCGTGGTTCAAAGCAGGAAAGGGTTCCGCCAACGATCGAACTCCGAATATGAACCCGCTTGACCGCCAGAAAATAAGTTTTACGACGGCTTACAACGAAAAAGCTATTTTATTGGAAATAAAAGACTCAGCGAAGAAAAACTTTGGTGTCGAAGAAACACAGTATCAGAGGAACAAAAGACCCACGAATGCGTACCCCGTTGGTATTCTCTTCCAAAGAACAACGTACGAGGGACTTGTTATGCTGAGTAAATGCATATATCATAGAATTCGTTTACTTAAAGACGAACTCGAGCTCGTGAGAGAGATCAGAGATATTATTATTAAGGAAATTAGTTTTGAGGGTACGGTACAGGACTGGCATAATGCTACAAGAGAAAAAGTCTCGTCAAACGCGTTCAAATATATGATGGATGAACGCATAACTTGAGCCCTGAAAAACCGACGAGATGAAGAGACGAGCGACAAACGACAGTTGATCGCCAAAGAATTATTGTGCATTCATCGTGAATACAGTTTCCGTGCAGTGGTGGCTCGTATAAATGAACTGCCTTAGAGAGCAATTACAGAAGATTCACATATACATAAAAATGTACGCACAAAGAAAAATGTACACGTAGATATGAACATTTGTATACATTAAAAAACCTGTACAACTAGATTTAAGAATAAACATGCAAATTTTATAAAAATATATACCAAAATTATTTTTACTTACCTTCAATCATCCCTTTTATATATTTTCTAAATAAGCTGAAAAAAATTTTTAAAAACATTTCGGCATGTGGGGTCAAACTCGCGCTTCCAAGGAAAACGCTACTTGAGTTCAGCGCTTTAGACCATTCGACCAAGCTAGCTCACGCAAAGCCTTGAGCTACCCTCGAGAATCACTCTGTGCGCAAGAGCCAGAACGACGCTTCCGTACCTACCCAACTCTTGGAAAATCCAAGATGGCGCGACTCGCTGCTGGTACGGCGTCACGAGCTCTCACCGAGGCGATGGGCCCCGCCGCCGCTCGGTCCCTACCGAACCCCCCAAAAATCCAACATGGCGCGACTCTTCGCGACGTCGTCGTCAGCTGGCCCCGCGCGCGCTCCAGCCAACTCGCCCCCACTCTCACTCTCACGCCCGTCCACTACACTCTCCCCTCCACCCGCGCCTCAAGTCAAGCTACTCAAGTGATCGACTGGGGGCGGTTGGTCGGGATTCTGCAGCCGAAGAAGCAACATCTCCTCCAGCTCCTCACCCTGGACACCCACCACCTCCCATCCGGGCCACCCTCTTCCTCGCTAGGGGGGACACGCGGGGGAAGACGAGGTGGTCAGGGGGAGAAGGGGGGCATCGTCCCCCACCAGCGAGCCGGCGAGCCTGACGGCCCGGCCGAGCACGCTAGACACCACCCCCACTCCGAACCGCCGCCATCTTGAAAAAATCCCTATAGGTACTGTAGTCTTACAGGTTGTCAGGCTGTCCTGACAACTACAATTACAATTTGGAGATTATACATATTCCTAAAAAAAGAATATTTACTATAAAGTAATATATTTCTATATATGTATTTTTTAAATAAAAAAATTGAGATTTAAACTGTTGTTCGAGAATCGGTGGATTTAATGTCTACAAGTTATTCGTAGAGAAAAATAGCTTTGCTGGTGAAATGTAGTGGGGATTGTCCCACAGCGTTTCGCTTCTAAAACTACTGCTGAATATATTGATGGCATTGAACACGAATCTTGGACCAATCTCTGCTAATCCACCATCCTTTGTCAATATTTGACTGTTTCTAAGTTATATTCTGTTGTCGAGGACACCGAAAGTGTGGACGTGATCAAAGAATGTCTGGCTTTTGGGATGACGATTCGGAACTCCGAATATTTCGGTGAAAATTTCTTTTAGGAGGGCGAAGTGGGGATTGGTACTAAAATTTTCGTTGAATAAGAGCACAGGTCAAGAACCTTTTAAGTAAATTCCGGTAATTTTTAACTCCTCCATTGTGCAAACTGAAAAAAATATTGAAATTAGAAAAAAAAGTGTGATACAGAATTTGTGTACAATCATACTGATTGTGCATGGTATAATTTTGGATGGATATTTGACGGACACATGATAAGGTAAATGGTCCAGTTTCCATCATCTTCAGGTCATTAAACTAAGTCGCGTCGAAAAAAACTTGTTTTAATATATGTATTAGCTGAAAGCTGTATTTTTGCTTCCTCGTAGAGGAAGCTGTTTGGAGAAAAAAAAAATTTCGAGATTTTAGTGTCAGCGTACTAGAAATGGTCGAAAACGTCGAGAAATGTGATTTTTCGCTGGCGTCCGGATGGATGCGTGTGTGTGTGTGCACGTGCGCGCGTGTGAAAAAAGCTTATATACGTGTATGTGTGTGAAAAAAGGTTATATATGATTGTATAATACTATAATTTTGTCTATTATGTATTTCATTTCGATATTTTTCTTTTATGTATATTCCATTTCCATTTTTCGGGTAAACAAAATTTAATTCGGTTTTATATGTAACCTGCTTTATTTATTTCTTCATAAAACCTTCTTCTCGTATACAGCCTGAGATAGATTAAGCCAATTCTTCAAGGACTTGACTTTCGCATCGGCACAGTTATATTTCGGGGTATTCGAGTGATGTGAATATCCGACGATGGTGGATATTATTTTTTATTTCCGCAACGATGTGCAGTCCAACGTTTCCAAGTCAACGACGGATTCTGGCGATATTTTCATCAAGCGTGTTATCCATCTCTTCGTTTCCAAGTTTTTCACGAAAATTGTTCTTGCATGTTTCCAAATGGATCGAATTATCGTCGCTGCTGTTGCGTAGGGTATATCTCCAGAGGTCCAATCCATTCCATGATAATTACGTTGAAGCCACGAATTCAGACTCTTATATTTTGCGGGCAAAGCGGACCATGCGCAGGGCGGCTGGAACACAAGCGTCAGCGGCTATGCCACTTTGTCACTTTTAACTTCAATGACTGAAAATTCTTTCAGAACAAACTCATCGATAAGTTTCTTGACGCCTTGAACGTCGACGATATAATCCATCTTGAATATCACTAACTCGATTCACGGTCGGGAGTCGGCTTTTATACCATTTTTTCCCCCCACCACTAATGGGATTATATACAACTATTCGATTATGTGTGACTAAGCAATATGCGGATATTTCAGCGCGGAAATTATTTTTTGCTTCAAACTCCGGCGAATGTCAACGGGGCCAGATTTACGAGATTCATTCTGTTTTGACCAATCAATTACGATTAGCTGAGCATAATTTTAAAAATCAATTTTGTTTAGCAAAGGTTCGGCATCTGTACCGTAATAGCTAGATTAGAAATTCGTATACATTTCATACAGCAGAGCGTACTGATTTTGGCCAATCTTCAGATTCAAGTTTCCATATGGATAACATTGTGAATTCAAGTACAATTTCACATCGCTAATGTTACAATGATCGAAATGGTTGACATTTTTAAGTAGCTTATTTTTTCTGCTCGTTTGAAAGCCTAGAAGTACATATCGAGGTTTCTCCAGCTGAGAAGATGTTTTGACGATCCACACATGCTTCGTAGTAGTCGGGAGTAGCGGATACTTATACAATTCCCAAGTACGAAAACTCATGGGAATTGGAGGATCTTTAGCATTCAAATTTAGTAGTCGGATTTTCCGTTGGTCGGTGATTGTCACATATGGTATAAGCCATTCTACTTTATGTATAAGAATGTTAAACACTTCTGCAGCTGTTTGTATAACAGCATTGTCATCACTTTTCGATCGACGTAAAATTAACTCATGTTTAACATTGACGACAATCTTATGATAATATTCAGCAAATCCAAAGATCGAACGGAGTGGTAGTACGCATACGTCGAAGTACCCTGCCCTGGTCAAGCTCTTATTTTCTTCGACATCCAGTCAACCAGCATTTTCCAATATCGAACTTTTCCCCGGATTTAGAGACACATATCCTTTCATAACACTTGTAATCCCAACATTTTTGTTCCGATCAATTTATATACCGTTCAGTTCATAGCGAGCTTCCTCAAACAAATAACAAATCGCATTGTTGGCAAGGCTCACCGTAGTAATGACTGCTCCATCTTCCTTTACGAGTCTTCCACATATGTGAATCGGACTCTTGCTGGGTAGTAAGCTGAGATCTTGATGCTGAACAGCAATTCGTATCTCATCACTATTGTGTAAGTTGATGATGCATAAGGGTGAGGAGCATGGATCTCACAATGTATTATCGGTTCATCGAAGACGATGGGTGTCTGAATATTGAGTATTTCTTCCCCCATCGTGTGCAGCAACAGATGCAAAATGCGCGAAGGAAATATCGATTTATTATCTTTTTCTACCTTGCTTGACCTTCAGTCCTACACTCTTTAGAAGCTGTGCGTTCTGATGTGTTAACGCCTTGGAGGCTGACCGTCGCCTGATCTGACTCGTACATGATGGCTTATTATAATTAATATCTTTTCTGTTAAACACTATACCCATTATTACTGGGATTCAATATGCAGTCGAATTGTTGACTTCGCCGCGGAAATTAATCAAATTCCCGTCCTGATCTACAATTCGTAGCTGAATATGGTCAATTATCTTACTAATGATTGGTAGATAAATGACGTGCGATGGCACTTCAATGATTTTATACCCCGGTGGAACGAATGGGAAAAATGCATGAATCGTATGGACTTTTCGCTCGTTTATATACGCACCAGTTGTAAGATTGCATTCGACTCTTAATGCGTTTACTTTGACAATGGCTACGAGAAGGTCAGACTCGTAGCTTTTATTCGTTGGCAAAATACGCTGAGTGAATCCCAGTAGCCGACCAATAGAATCTTCCTGTCGAAAGTCTATGTCACGATTACACCTAATTTCACTGCGAAGAGTATTATTAATCGGTTTGATATCAATAACAATATTTTTACCAATTAAAGCTTGCTTCACGTAATTTTCGATATCTTCGATTTCATAACTGCCAGTAGGAACGGTTATTACTTAGTCGCCAATATAAAGTTTATTATTACCAGCATCTATGTTCGGAATTGAATTGAAGGTTAATAATTCAACATGGCCGAGAGTATAGTTTTTGTATGGGGAAAGTTCGATAGGTGGAAAATATTGCGCTTCGAGAACGGATGAGGTTCCCGATATAGTCAATGTAAATGTGTCGCTCATGATGCTGACGTATACATAAACGAGAGTATAGCATTATGACATATGTTTATATAGAAAATATTTTTGTTTGCGATCAAACTGATTGCAAAGCAATTTGAGACATGAATGTCCGCACTCTACGGTATCATAGGTCTGATATTGTTTATAGTTACAGTTAACGCTGCCAACACCCGCATAACTGATGAATTCTATCGGTGGTTGAAGATCACCGAAACTGTCAAAGTAAATGACGTTGATGTTACGTCCTGCCGTAACTTCAATCTTTTACAAATATTTCTTTCCTCTTATTCTGCAGAGATTTGCTGATACCCATAAAAATTATATTTTGCTGTAAGCATCGGACGATATCTCAGGGAAGTTAATTATGCTGGAATAATCAACCAATATAATTAACATAAAAAGCCAATTGACTAGGGTACCTCGATAAAACAGTACAAAAATCTATACCACACATGACAAGGGAAACTGCGGACTGAGGCAACGAACTGCTTCCGACTCGCACCCCGCCTGCGGTAAAACAGCAGTCACTCCATTATGGAAACTGTATAATGGATCGAGTTATCGACCACTACCTCTGGATCTTGCGGCCCGGACAGTTACCACGGCGCAAGGTCGTCCAGCGCTTAAGCTAAATGCCGCCAGATGGTCCGTCATAAAAATGGGGCAGATAGGTTACCCTGCGCGCAAGAGGTATCCCTAGAATACCAACAACTCGAGCCTAGGCTGTAAGGGGCGTGGCCCTACGCAATTCTCCGATGATATGGATCATGCAAATAAGCAAAAGGTCATTCTGCCTTTAAAAATTAATTAATTTCAATTATTCAATTACAAGTTACATTTCAAATTCACCTCAATCTGCCGATTCGTGTAATTATTTGTTCAACTTCTCATTAATTTCGCAACCTTACAATTTATAAACAAGGTTTTCGGATCAAACCATATTTTCAAACGTAACGCGGGGACATATTGAAAAAGGGGTAGCTCGAAGAATCACTAAATATCTCAAAATAATCGTATTGTCATTGTAAAATGCGAATATAATTCTCCGAGGCACCTCTCCTACATGGTTATCAAGCGAAGCAAAGATTTGACCGGAATTGCGTCATCCCGTGGAGCGCAGTAGTATCATGCGTACCACGGAATGATTACAGCGGCATAAACCCTTCAAAGAACTGCATTACACCATACTAGTTGGGTGAAAATTAATGATACCACTAAATATTAGAAGATTTTCTACATCTCATGAAATAATAATATTTCAAAAAAATCTATTATAGACAGGGCGTAATTAATTAAGTAAAAGTAAGAATATAAGTAGATAGAGTACCGAAAGAGCGGGCTCGATCGACTCCGACCGCATTAGCATAACCTCAAGGACATTAGGGGAAGCCCAGCGGACGTTACTCCGAATGAGGGGAAGCTTCCGATTCTTAGAAATCCCCCACGGAAGATCTATAGGAAAAGTCACGCCGTATCGTATCGAGAATATACCTTTCGGATGACGCTGTTTCCATGCAAGTACAACGACTGGACGAATTTCTACCTGGGAGTTGTGAGAGAGAGACAGCCTGATCTTGAAATGAACGGAGCGCAACTTGGCTGCGGGAAGAATTCGGGAGGACTTTATGACCTCGTAATTTGGGAAAATATTTTACAACGTTCACGTTTAATACGTTTGTGTTAGAAATTTCGAACTTATAATCCATTTCGCGATAGATTTTTCTCCCGAAGCTTTCCGACAGATTTTTAAAGTAAACTAACAGTTAAAATAATAAGCAGACCAAACTTTGCTAAGTGAAGCTAAAATAGGGCAAATTGTACAACGAAATCCGCCAGGGATTTTTATCCAAGTGCCTAAGTTAGGCGACAAGATTAATGTTAAAAACGCCACAGGATATATAACAATGTGCAGTAATAATTAAGTTAACGATTAGGTAAAGATATTAATAGTTAAAAGAAGACCAAAGAACGTATAAAAATGTTTCAATACCAAAAGAACGAGATAGCAATACGCTACTGAATTAGGGGAAATGAACACACGTGCAGAAGGTGAAGAGAGGGTTGACTTTCCGCCCCGCCACGCATATTCGATATACAAAGAGCCGTGGACAGAGACTCCAGATCGTCTTCTTTCGGTCCTTGTCAGCCTTCTTTTCCCCGAGTTACCCGCGTGTCGTTTGTCTTCTTTTAATCATCTTAGTCACCTCCTTCCGAGTTCCGAGTTTTAGTCTTTCCGGGCCTATCACTTTTTGGTTTGCCTTTTTGCATTTAATTCGAACCAATAATAACGAGGAGTGACTCATAGGGAGCACGGTCGGGAGAGTAGTAGAGTAGAGCGGGAGGAATCGAGCATCTCGCGCGACACGAGACGAGCAACGAACACCTGGGCGCGTAGACGAAGAGATGCATACGGTACCGACATTAAAAGAATAGAGAGGGTGCAGAGGTTACCGCTGTAAGGGAAGAGGAGAGATATCGAGAGTCCAGTACATCGTCGCGACCCACTCTTTACTCAACTGCGTTTTCCCCCTTTCCTGGGTCATCATCTCACACATTTGTTTCTTTCTTTTTGGGCGATCCCTATATATTGTCACGAGCGATCTCCTGTAGGAGCTACTTCTTCTTCGGGCACAGACAGTTCTACTTACACTTCTATAGACTTCTAGACATTACTTATTCTTCTTTAGACAAGGGAGTCTCGATCACTCCTGTCCTGTATCATTATTTTACCGTCTTCGGGAGAGTACGCATCTCCTCACTTTTGTCTCCAAATTTTATTTCTGAGTAGACGTCGAAGTCGAAATTTACTAACTTCTGTTCGGGAATACATTGTACTAGTTGACGATTTCTTATTGTTTTAATTTTACTTGTTTTAATCCTGCGCTAATAATTTGATTTTGAATAAACGTGAATAATAAGATTTTTCCCGAATCGTCTAACTATTTGTGAACAGCGACCTTCCCTCCACGAGACATCTACGACCACATCAGAGTAAGTACAATTTTATTTCCTATTTCGATTGAAAAATATTTGTGTGTGTGTTCCCCAAAATCTTCTAGTGTCTCTTGTATATTGATCGAAAATCAATTATCATTTACCGTTTCAACGTTTCCACTTAAATTAAAATCGCTTTACCCAGGAATTCCATATTTAAAAACCTCGCGTTTCCTCCGTTAAATAACTACATAATTTGTTCGAATTAATTAATCGCGTAATTCTCCATTTTACGGAATAATTAATTAATTATAATACCTCTCAGACATTGTGACGAATAACATTCCTAGCCCTATCCTTAGTAATTTTCCGAAAGGTTAGACTAGAAAATGGGCAGTTGCGTTGATAGTTGATGCCAGGAGTGGTAAAGGAGGGAGCAATTTCTCTTGACCAGCGCGTATCAATAGTACTCAACGTAACACCACGTCAAAATAAAGGGAAATCGGAAATCCCGCAGTTTTGACGTAACATTGATATTAGATTTCTTGTACGCTACCCAGTGTGTACCGGATCCATCATTATCGTCAAGATTGATAATTTCCGACTCATGCCTGAACTTGCTCTTGCCGCCAACCTTTTTGACTGCTTATACAGTCTACGTCCTCTAAACTTACGAATCTAAGGAATACATTTAATACATTCAAATCCGGTATTAAACATACAATATAGAGATTATACAGTTTTTTTGATTTATACACTTTTGATTATACACTTTTTGACTGTCGCGCACCTTTAAAAACTATCTTTATGACCATACTTGAATCATTACTCTGAACCATCGCTTTCTTAGCAGCTCCAATTATCTTTTTGAGCCCTGCTGTACTCGGTTTCCTGACACCCATAAAAAGTTTTCTTTTAGCTTTCATTATGGCTGTTGCACTCAGCGCCGCTGCCTTCTCGCCAATTTTAGCGGCGTTGGCGGATACACGCTTCCAAGCTTTCTCAGCCAAAACTTAGTCAGCTACGTTCCGAACGGAAACGTCCTCTCGATTTTTCGAGTAAGCAATATCGTGCTCCTTACAGGCTGCGTCGAGCGGATTAATACCCAGAACGCCGCGCGCGAGACGCTTCGTCAGATTCGTACCAGGTCCGCAGTACTGATAACTAGGTATGTGCACGAACCCGCTTTGCTCGAACAGTTCGTGGTTCGGTTCGATAAGCTATTGATCGGACCTGATCGAGCCAAGCTCGAACGGCAGAGTCGTTCGAACCTGACGAACTGTTCGAAACCGTTCGAACCCGTCGAACTGTTCGAAACCGTTCGAACCCGTCGAACTGTTCGAATTAGGGATGTGCGAATGCCATTTAAATTGAACTGAATTGAATATTGATATTGAATTCAAAATTCCGATTGGATATTCGAAAATTTGAATAATACGAATATTCATGAATAATTCAGGAATAATCGGGATGTATCGACGGCGCAAAACGGGCCAAAAAATCTGGATGCGTCGGCGGGGCAATACGGGGAAAAATCCGGTTGTATCGATGGGGCAAAATGGGGCAAAAAGGTCCTGATACATCGTAGAGGCAAAACGGCGCAAAAAATCGGGGAATGTATCGGTGGCGCAAAACGGGGCAAAAAATCGGGTTATATCGACAGGGCAAAAAAATACTGATACATCGGTGGAGCAAAACAGGGAAAAAATCGGAATGCATCGATGCGCCAAATCGGGGCAAAAAATCGGGATGCATCGACGGAGCAAAACGGGGCAAAAAATCGGGGAATGTTTCGGTGGGGCAAAAATCGAGATGCATCGGTGAGGCAAAACGGGGCAAAAAATCGGGATACATCGATGAGGCAAACAATCAGGATGTATCAACAGGGCAAAAAATCGGGATGCATCGGTGGGGCAAAACGGGGGGAAAATGGGGATGCATCGATGGGGCAAAATGGGGCAAAAAATCGGAATGTATGGACGGGGCAAAAAATCGGGGAATGTATCGGTGGGGCAAAAAATCAGGATGCATCGGTGGGGCAAAATGGGGGAAAAAATCGGGATGTATCAACGGGGCAAAGTGGGGCAAAAAATCGGAGAATGTATCGGTGGGGCAAAAGTTTTTGACCGAGTTTTGCGCCAGATATATATCCCGATTTTTTCCCCATTCTGTCCCATCGATACATCCTGATCTTTTGCCGCGTTTTGCCCCACCTCGCACTGTGCCCTATCGATACATCCCGATTTTTTACCCCGTTTTGCCCATCCGCACCATTTTGCCCCGCTTTTGTGTTTTGTGTTTTGTGTTTTGTGTTTTGTGTTTTGTGTTTTGTGTTTTGTGTTTTGTGTTTTGTGTTTTGTGTTTTGTGTTTTGTGTTTTGTGTTTTGTGTTTTGTGTTTTGTGTTTTGTGTTTTGTGTTTTGTGTTTTGTGTTTTGTGTTTTGTGTTTTGTGTTTTGTGTTTTGTGTTTTGTATTTTGTATTTTGTATTTTGTATTTTGTATTTTGTATTTTGTATTTTGTATTTTGTATTTTGTATTTTGTATTTTGTATTTTGTATTTTGTATTTTGTATTTTGTATTTTGTATTTTGTATTTTGTATTTTGTATTTTGTATTTTGTATTTTGTATTTTGTATTTTGTATTTTGTATTTTGTATTTTGTATTTTGTATTTTGTATTTTGTATTTTGTATTTTGTATTTTGTATTTTGTATTTTGTATTTTGTATTTTGTATTTTGTATTTTGTATTTTGTATTTTGTATTTTGTATTTTGTATTTTGTATTTTGTATTTTGTATTTTGTATTTTGTATTTTGTATTTTGTATTTTGTATTTTGTATTTTGTATTTTGTATTTTGTATTTTGTATTTTGTATTTTGTATTTTGTATTTTGTATTTTGTATTTTGTATTTTGTATTTTGTATTTTGTATTTTGTATTTTGTATTTTGTATTTTGTATTTTGTATTTTGTATTTTGTATTTTGTATTTTGTATTTTGTATTTTGTATTTTGTATTTTGTATTTTGTATTTTGTATTTTGTATTTTGTATTTTGTATTTTGTATTTTGTATTTTGTATTTTGTATTTTGTATTTTGTATTTTGTATTTTGTATTTTGTATTTTGTATTTTGTATTTTGTATTTTGTATTTTGTATTTTGTATTTTGTATTTTGTATTTTGTATTTTGTATTTTGTATTTTGTATTTTGTATTTTGTATTTTGTATTTTGTATTTTGTATTTTGTATTTTGTATTTTGTATTTTGTATTTTGTATTTTGTATTTTGTATTTTGTATTTTGTATTTTGTATTTTGTATTTTGTATTTTGTATTTTGTATTTTGTATTTTGTATTTTGTATTTTGTATTTTGTATTTTGTATTTTGTATTTTGTATTTTGTATTTTGTATTTTGTATTTTGTATTTTGTATTTTGTATTTTGTATTTTGTATTTTGTATTTTGTATTTTGTATTTTGTATTTTGTATTTTGTATTTTGTATTTTGTATTTTGTATTTTGTATTTTGTATTTTGTATTTTGTATTTTGTATTTTGTATTTTGTATTTTGTATTTTGTATTTTGTATTTTGTATTTTGTATTTTGTATTTTGTATTTTGTATTTTGTATTTTGTATTTTGTATTTTGTATTTTGTATTTTGTATTTTGTATTTTGTATTTTGTATTTTGTATTTTGTATTTTGTATTTTGTATTTTGTATTTTGTATTTTGTATTTTGTATTTTGTATTTTGTATTTTGTATTTTGTATTTTGTATTTTGTATTTTGTATTTTGTATTTTGTATTTTGTATTTTGTATTTTGTATTTTGTATTTTGTATTTTGTATTTTGTATTTTGTATTTTGTATTTTGTATTTTGTATTTTGTATTTTGTATTTTGTATTTTGTATTTTGTATTTTGTATTTTGTATTTTGTATTTTGTATTTTGTATTTTGTATTTTGTATTTTGTATTTTGTATTTTGTATTTTGTATTTTGTATTTTGTATTTTGTATTTTGTATTTTGTATTTTGTATTTTGTATTTTGTATTTTGTATTTTGTATTTTGTATTTTGTATTTTGTATTTTGTATTTTGTATTTTGTATTTTGTATTTTGTATTTTGTATTTTGTATTTTGTATTTTGTATTTTGTATTTTGTATTTTGTATTTTGTATTTTGTATTTTGTATTTTGTATTTTGTATTTTGTATTTTGTATTTTGTATTTTGTATTTTGTATTTTGTATTTTGTATTTTGTATTTTGTATTTTGTATTTTGTATTTTGTATTTTGTATTTTGTATTTTGTATTTTGTATTTTGTATTTTGTATTTTGTATTTTGTATTTTGTATTTTGTATTTTGTATTTTGTATTTTGTATTTTGTATTTTGTATTTTGTATTTTGTATTTTGTATTTTGTATTTTGTATTTTGTATTTTGTATTTTGTATTTTGTATTTTGTATTTTGTATTTTGTATTTTGTATTTTGTATTTTGTATTTTGTATTTTGTATTTTGTATTTTGTATTTTGTATTTTGTATTTTGTATTTTGTATTTTGTATTTTGTATTTTGTATTTTGTATTTTGTATTTTGTATTTTGTATTTTGTATTTTGTATTTTGTATTTTGTATTTTGTATTTTGTATTTTGTATTTTGTATTTTGTATTTTGTATTTTGTATTTTGTATTTTGTGTTTTGTGTTTTGTGTTTTGTGTTTTGTATTTTGTATTTTGTATTTTGTGTTTTGTGTTTTGTATTTTGTATTTTGTATTTTGTATTTTGTATTTTGTATTTTGTATTTTGTATTTTGTATTTTGTATTTTGTATTTTGTATTTTGTATTTTGTATTTTGTATTTTGTATTTTGTATTTTGTATTTTGTATTTTGTATTTTGTATTTTGTATTTTGTATTTTGTATTTTGTATTTTGTATTTTGTATTTTGTATTTTGTATTTTGTATTTTGTATTTTGTATTTTGTATTTTGTATTTTGTATTTTGTATTTTGTATTTTGTATTTTGTATTTTGTATTTTGTATTTTGTATTTTGTATTTTGTATTTTGTATTTTGTATTTTGTATTTTGTATTTTGTATTTTGTATTTTGTATTTTGTATTTTGTATTTTGTATTTTGTATTTTGTATTTTGTATTTTGTATTTTGTATTTTGTATTTTGTATTTTGTATTTTGTATTTTGTATTTTGTATTTTGTATTTTGTATTTTGTATTTTGTATTTTGTATTTTGTATTTTGTATTTTGTATTTTGTATTTTGTATTTTGTATTTTGTATTTTGTATTTTGTATTTTGTATTTTGTATTTTGTATTTTGTATTTTGTATTTTGTATTTTGTATTTTGTATTTTGTATTTTGTATTTTGTATTTTGTATTTTGTATTTTGTATTTTGTATTTTGTATTTTGTATTTTGTATTTTGTATTTTGTATTTTGTATTTTGTATTTTGTATTTTGTATTTTGTATTTTGTATTTTGTATTTTGTAGCGTAGACTGCCGGTAGGATCGGAGGACGAGAGTTCGGTGCAATAACAACTCGGGAGACACGGGTTAATTAACACGAAAATAATTGCTCTTTAATTTAAACTTAGAAAAATCAATAATTATAATACATAAGAGCGAAAGCAATGAGATTTGGCAGATGGGCGCCTTTCAGCGCGAGATAAGAGCGTGCGCGGGTCCCGTTGCGAACCCGTCGAGGTGTCGGTGCTAACTGCCCTTCCAGAGGGCACCGAAGAAGCGCTGGCCATCGATCGCATGATCGATTTCGGTTCGGAGGTCAACGCTCCCGGGAAGAATAGAGCGCGAAATACGGAACATTCCGCCCGCCTCGTCCCTCGACGAAATTGAAGCTGCCTAGCTCTGCGTTTTCTCGTTCTTCTCGAGGTCCTCCCTCTTGACGAGCACGCATAGCTTCACCACCGGCCTCTTGAAGGTCGATGTTGCCGTCTTCACGGAGGCCACACGCACGCAGCCGTCTCGCCCAGGATGCGTAGCGACGACTCGCGCAAGCGGCCACCTGGTCGGCGGACTGATCTCGTTCACGACGAGGACGAGATCGCCGACTCGAAGCGGCGGTCGAGCTTTGTGCCACTTCGGTCGTACCTGAAGCTGCTGCAGATACTCCGACGTCCAGCGTCCCCAAAAGCTGTCACGCATCTGCTGAACGAGCTGCCAGCGAGATAAGCGCGATGTCGGCAGTTCTGTAAGCGTCGGTTCGGGAACGGCCGAGAGCGGTCCGTCGATGAGGAAGTGGCCCGGCGTTAGGGCACCGAGGTCGTCGGGATCGTCCGTGAGCGCGTTAAGCGGCCTTGAATTAAGACAGGCCTCGATCTGGGCGAGGAGAGTAGCCATCTCCTCGAAGGTGAGCGTTGTCTTTCCGATGACTCGTCGCAGGTGGTGCTTCACCGACTTCACAGCGGCCTCCCAGAGGCCTCCGAAGTGGGGTGCAGCCGGAGGATTGAACCTCCACTCGACTCCATCGCTGGCGAGGGCTCCCGCGATCCGATTGCTTCCCGGTGAAGCAGCAGCGAAGAGCGCTCGGAGCTCGGCGTCGGCTCCGACGAAATTCGTCCCGCAGTCGCTTGAGATTGTCCGACAAAGACCGCGTCGGGATGTGAAGCGCTTGTACGCTGCCAGGAAGGCTTTCGTCGTGCAGTCGGAAACGGCCTCGAGATGGACCGCCTTCGTAGCGAAGCAGACGAACACCGCAATGTATCCCTTCGTCGATTTATGGCCTCTCCCCTTCGATGTCCGCAGGTGTACCGGCCCGGCATAATCCACGCCAGAGTGGAAGAACGGTCTCGCCCGGTTAACCCTCTCCTTTGGGAGATCCCCCATCAGCTGCGTCGCGGTGGCGGCTCGAAAGCGAAGACAGCGGATGCAGCGCCCGATGAAAGTTTTCACCAACGACCGACCCGAGACGATCCAGAACCGTTGCCGTAGCGTTGCAAGCGTGAGCTGAGTACCCCCGTGCAGAGTCCGGCGGTGTACGCTGTCGATGAGCAGCGGAACGAGTGGCGACTCGCGGGGCACGATAATCGGGTGCCTTTCGTCAGGATCGAGAACCGAGTGCTTGAGCCGGCCACCGACGCGAAGCAGATCCTCTCCGTCGAGGAAGGGGTTCAACCGAAGCAGAGCTCCCTTCGGAGCCGGCAAACGAGCCCGCAGCGCCTCCACCTCGCTCCGGAAAAGCCTCGATTGCTCGAGGCGAAGTAAGCACGACAGTGCCGCGGCAAGCTCCGTCGGAAGAAGCGTCGGCAAGCACTGACGCGGGCTGTCCCTCGCTCGTGCGTTGGCGCGGAATCTTCTGCACCACGCGACGATCCGTTGTAATCGGTCCAAGCTCGAATAGCGAGCCAAGAGCTCGATCGGCTCCGTATGCTTCCCAGCGGCGATGTGCGACAGGAGTCGCTGCTCCGGCAGCTCGATGTCCTCGCGAGGCAGGTTATTCGGCCAGGCTTCGGCCGGCTCCAGCAGCCAGCGAGGTCCAGACCACCAGAGATCGTGTTCGCGCAGCTCCGAGGCGAGTATCCCTCGAGAGGCGCAGTCCGCTGGATTCTCCTTCGACTCAACGTGCCGCCAGATAGCGTCGGGAAGAAGGCGCTGGATCTCCGATACCCGATTAGCCACGTACGTTTTCCAGCGTACCGGATGTCCCCGGATCCACGCGAGCGTGACAGTCGAGTCTGACCAGAGGTGCGTCGGGCAGCCGAGGCGCAAAGCGTCGAGAACTCGCTTCGCGAGCCTAGAGAGCAGATGAGCCGCGCAGAGCTCGAGTCGAGGCAGCGACACCTGCTGAACCGGGGCTACCTTCGTCTTGGCGGCAACCAAGGTCACTGAGCGTGTCGGAGAGACGACGAGATAAACCACGGCGGCGTAGGCTCGTTCCGAAGCGTCCGCGAATCCGTGCAGCTCGACGTCTTGAGACGTGGATCGAGTCTTCAGCCAGCGAGGCACTCGTACGTCGGCGACACGCGGGAAATGCGAGTATATCTCGAGCCACTCTCGAGCTTCGGCGTCCGGTAATGGTTCGTCCCATCCAAGCTTCCGGAGCCACAGCGTTTGGAGAAAAATCTTCGCGCTGACCAGCACCGGCGCGATCCAGCCGAGCGGATCGAAGAGCCCCGCGGTCGTAGAGAGAATCCTCCTCTTCGTGAGCGGAGTCTCGGCTTGCGGGTTCTTCAGGGTGAAAGCGAAGCAGTCGCTCTCCGCCTGCCAGGAGAGGCCGAGCATGTGGAACGACGCCTCCGAAGGGATCGTGCAGCTCGTCCCCGAAGCCCGGAGCCCCGGTGATAGATGCGAGAGAACGTCGAGCGAGTTCGACGTCCACTTCCGAAGAGTGAAGCCGCCCGCCTTGAGGAGCTCGACTAACTCGTGCTGCTTCACGAGTGCCGAGGCAACGTCATCTGCTCCCGAGAGGACGTCGTCCACGTAGACGTCGCTGAGGAGAGCCTGGCACCCGAGGGGGAAGCGCTCCCGCTCGTCGATGGCCAGTTGCTGTACGACGCGAAGAGCGAGGTAAGGGGCGCACGCCAGGCCGTAAGTCACGGTGCAGAGCCGGTATGCGTTTGTCTGCGCCCCGGCGGATTGGCGCCACAGGATCCTCTGCAGATCTCGGTCGTCCGGGTGCACGAGAATCTGCCGAAACATCTTCTCCATATCCGCGGAGAACACGATGGCGTGCGTCCTCCACCGAAGCATTATGTCGAAGAGTTCCGGAAGCAGCTTCGGTCCCACGAATAGACGATCGTTGAGCGAGAACCCCAAGCTCGTCCTTTGCGAGCCGTTGAAGACGACCCTGAGCTTCGTTGTCTCACTCGACTCCCGGATAACACCGTGATGAGGCAGATAATAAACGAGCGGCGACTCCCGAGATCCCGGCGTCACCAATTCCATGTGGCCAAGCGTCTCATACTCCGTCAAAAAATCGGCGTACGCTTTGGCAAAGCCCTCGTCGCGAGAGAAGCGCTGCTCCATCCTCCCGAGAACGCGCGACGCGGCAGAGAGGGAATCACCGAACGTCGACGGAGATCCCTTGATCGGAAGGCGAACGACGTACCGCCCATCCGACGTCCGAGCGTGTGTCGACGTGAAATGCTCCTCGCCTTCCTTTTCCTCCCCGGTGAGCGGGAGCGGCGCCGTTGGAGTAAGCTCTTCCTGCTCCCAGAAGCGCTGCAGCGACGAGGAAAGAGCGTGGTCGATCGTCAGCTGGAAGCTCGCGTAGGCGGAACTCGTCTCGCCGTGCTGAGCTACTCGTCCCGAAAGTATCCATCCGAGATGCGTGTTCTGCACGACCGGCGCGTCGAGCGGACCCTTCCGCACGCCTGGCAGCAGAAGCTGCGGGAACACATCCGCGCCGAGGAGCAGGTCTATCCGACGGTTCGATGCAAAGTCGGGATCAGCAAACTCCAGTCCGTCGAGATGAGCCCAGTGCGGGACCAGAGCACGCCGCGGAGGCGCGTACGCCGTCAGCCTGGGAAGAACTAAAGCCCCGATCTCAAGCTCGAACCGCGAGTCCAAACGCGACGAGAGTCGAAGTGCGACTCGCCCACGCGAAACTGCAGCCGAAGCCCCGCCGATACCGGTAATAGCGACCGACGCGGATGCACGCGGGAGACTCAATCGCTGCGCGAGAGCCTCTGACACGAACGACGCTTCAGAGCCTTGATCGAGGAGAGCCCTGACCGGCACCGGAGTCCCGCCCGCCGTGAACGCGTTGACTATCGCGGTCGCAAGAAGAATCTCGGTTGCAGAGGACGAGCCGCGGCAACGAGCGTTGTGCGCGGCGACGTCGTTGGTCGGCGGTTGCACGGAGCTGCCTTCCGATGCGCTAGCTGCCGATGCCCCTGGAGGCCCGGCATCCCCAGAACCCTCATGGATCATGGTGTGGTGCTTGGCCTTACACACCTGGCATAGCTTTTGCGAACGACACTCGCGGACGAAGTGACGGCCTAGGCAGTTAAGGCACAAAGTGTTCGCGAGAACCAATGCCTTACGCTCGTCGTTCGACTTGGACCGGAAACTCGGACAGAACATAATATGATGGTCCTGTTGGCACAGCGGACACTTCCTCGATCCCGTCGACGCCTTCGAAGCTTGTGCGACTTCACCCGAGCGTTCGGCTTCGAATCCGGCCTTGGCTGCCCAGGGGAGGGCCCTTGAGTCTTCGCAGCAGACGCCTCCACCGACCCTGGCGGCTCAAGCGCCTGTATAGTGCAGATTCGCGTCTCGAGGAACTTCTGGAGCTCTGCGAACGTCGGCGGATCTTTCTTCGAGCCCATGGCTGACTCCCACTCGCGGCGAGATTGCTTGTCCAGCTTTTGCACTGTGAGAGGGACTAGGAAATCGTCGTAGCCGTCGACCGGGCGCCCGAGCGCTCGCAGAGCCGACACGGCGTTCACCGTACCGTTAAACAGCAATTTCAGCTCGGTCGCGGACTCGCTTTTCATCGGCGGAAGGGCATTAATATTCGCGATCTGCGCCCCTGTGAGCAGCCGAATATTCTCGTACCGGTCGGAGAGTGTCTGCCAAGCACGCCGGAGACTCTCGGCTGTAAGAGGCATGGACGCGATGAGCGCCGCGGGCTCCTTAGCGAGGCTCATCCGGAGGTAATGGAGTTTCTCGATGGCCGAGAGCGACGCGCTGTCCTTCACCATCGACGTGAATAAGTCCCGGAATGCAGGCCACTCTGTAAAGTCGCCCGAGAACTTCGGGATACTAATCTTCGGAAGCTGTTGCGTTGACGGAGTGACCCTCGTGCCTGTCTCTTCCCCGGTCTTATAATGCCGAACCATATCGAGGAACTTCCCCTTGTTCAAAAAATAGTTGTCTTCCGTGAACGTATAGATATCCTTAGTGAAGTAGGGCCCCTTCCGATCCTCAACAGTGGCGATGCCATGAATCTCCTCGTCCAACTCGACGAACGCCTCCCACTTCGCGTCGAGGACAGCAATCTTTGCCTCGACGACCCCTTGCGTGATATTCGCCTAGCCGAGGCGCTTCAAATTTTCGACCGCTCGCACGATATGCCCGGACGTGCGTTCTTGCTTTGCTAGTAGCTCCTCCATCGAGACCTCGAGCGCGAAATCCCGCGGAGAGCAAAAAAAACGGAGCTAGCCCGCTGTCGGTAGTCGAAGCGCGAGACGCGGTAACCGCTGTCCTTCGTCGATAGCGAAGGCGCGACAGCACGGCATACGCGAGCACCGAACGCTTGTTGTGGCGCGGGAGCGCGAGAGAGCCGCCACGGCCTAGCCTCGGACGCGGCCGCGAGAGAGAGACAGCTAGCACGCGCGCGAAATCGATGGTGTCCGAGCGCGACGATCTTCGATTTGGGCGAGCGAGAGAGCGCGACGTCAACTTAGGTTCTCCGCAGTGGAGCGAGAGAGCGAGCGCGATGCACGGGAGCGTTGACCGGCTCCAAAGCGACAGCTGATCGCCTGTGTTTACATGCGGCTCGATCAGCGACGAGTCTCGGAAGACGAACTTGACACCGACACACTCACACACACGCGCGCGAATGTCCGCGAAACTGCCCGTTGACGTTTAAACTGTCTGGGCGAGCTCGAAGCGTCCAGTTGAGCTCGCGATAACGATAGCTGATACCGCGATTCCACTGCTCCGATACCGAGCAACCCAGCAGAAAGGGTT
Source organism: Ichneumon xanthorius (assembly GCA_917499995.1). Classification (NCBI taxonomy): domain Eukaryota; kingdom Metazoa; phylum Arthropoda; class Insecta; order Hymenoptera; family Ichneumonidae; genus Ichneumon; species Ichneumon xanthorius. Next base: position 1,117,899 of record CAKJTD010000102.1, read on the forward strand.
GTGACGCACGAAGAGCACTCACCGATCTCCCGAGAATGTCGCGAAGCTCGGCGGCGAAGGCTTCCCCTGGCTCCGATCCGGCTCGAAGGACCAAAAATGTAGCGTAGACTGCCGGTAGGATCGGAGGACGAGAGTTCGGTGCAATAACAACTCGGGAGACACGGGTTAATTAACACGAAAATAATTGCTCTTTAATTTAAACTTAGAAAAATCAATAATTATAATACATAAGAGCGAAAGCAATGAGATTTGGCAGATGGGCGCCTTTCAGCGCGAGATAAGAGCGTGCGCGGGTCCCGTTGCGAACCCGTCGAGGTGTCGGTGCTAACTGCCCTTCCAGAGGGCACCGAAGAAGCGCTGGCCATCGATCGCATGATCGATTTCGGTTCGGAGGTCAACGCTCCCGGGCAATGGCCTTATGCCCAACCGTCGAACGCTCGTCGGGAAGAATAGAGCGCGAAATACGGAACATATTTTGTATTTTGTATTTTGTATTTTGTATTTTGTATTTTGTATTTTGTATTTTGTATTTTGTATTTTGTATTTTGTATTTTGTATTTTGTATTTTGTATTTTGTATTTTGTATTTTGTATTTTGTATTTTGTATTTTGTATTTTGTATTTTGTATTTTGTATTGTGTATTTTGTATTTTGTATTTTGTATTTTGTATTTTGTATTTTGTATTTTGTATTTTGTATTTTGTATTTTGTATTTTGTATTTTGTATTTTGTATTTTGTATTTTGTATTTTGTATTTTGTATTTTGTATTTTGTATTTTGTATTTTGTATTTTGTATTTTGTATTTTGTATTTTGTATTTTGTATTTTGTATTTTGTATTTTGTATTTTGTATTTTGTATTTTGTATTTTGTATTTTGTATTTTGTATTTTGTATTTTGTATTTTGTATTTTGTATTTTGTATTTTGTATTTTGTATTTTGTATTTTGTATTTTGTATTTTGTATTTTGTATTTTGTATTTTGTATTTTGTATTTTGTATTTTGTATTTTGTATTTTGTATTTTGTATTTTGTATTTTGTATTTTGTATTTTGTATTTTGTATTTTGTATTTTGTATTTTGTATTTTGTATTTTGTATTTTGTATTTTGTATTTTGTATTTTGTATTTTGCATTTTGCATTTTGCATTTTGCATTTTGTATTTTGCATTTTGCATTTTGCATTTTGCATTTTGCATTTTGCATTTTGCATTTTGCATTTTGCATTTTGCATTTTGCATTTTGCATTTTGCATTTTGCATTTTGCATTTTGCATTTTGCATTTTGCATTTTGCATTTTGCATTTTGCATTTTGCATTTTGCATTTTGCATTTTGTATTTTGTATTTTGTATTTTGTATTTTGTATTTTGTATTTTGTATTTTGTATTTTGTATTTTGTATTTTGTATTTTGTATTTTGTATTTTGTATTTTGTATTTTGTATTTTGTATTTTGTATTTTGTATTTTGTATTTTGTATTTTGTATTTTGTATTTTGTATTTTGTATTTTGTATTTTGTATTTTGTATTTTGTATTTTGTATTTTGTATTTTGTATTTTGTATTTTGTATTTTGTATTTTGTATTTTGTATTTTGTATTTTGTATTTTGTATTTTGTATTTTGTATTTTGTATTTTGTATTTTGTATTTTGCATTTTGCATTTTGCATTTTGCATTTTGCATTTTGTATTTTGTATTTTGCATTTTGCATTTTGCATTTTGCATTTTGTATTTTGCATTTTGCATTTTGCATTTTGCATTTTGCATTTTGTATTTTGTATTTTGTATTTTGTATTTTGTATTTTGTATTTTGTATTTTGTATTTTGTATTTTGTATTTTGTATTTTGTATTTTGTATTTTGTATTTTGTATTTTGTATTTTGTATTTTGTATTTTGTATTTTGTATTTTGTATTTTGTATTTTGTATTTTGTATTTTGTATTTTGTATTTTGTATTTTGTATTTTGTATTTTGTATTTTGTATTTTGTATTTTGTATTTTGTATTTTGTATTTTGTATTTTGTATTTTGTATTTTGTATTTTGTATTTTGTATTTTGTATTTTGTATTTTGTATTTTGTATTTTGTATTTTGTATTTTGTATTTTGTATTTTGTATTTTGTATTTTGTATTTTGTATTTTGTATTTTGTATTTTGTATTTTGTATTTTGTATTTTGTATTTTGTATTTTGTATTTTGTATTTTGTATTTTGTATTTTGTATTTTGTATTTTGTATTTTGTATTTTGTATTTTGTATTTTGTATTTTGTATTTTGTATTTTGTATTTTGTATTTTGTATTTTGTATTTTGTATTTTGTATTTTGTATTTTGTATTTTGTATTTTGTATTTTGTATTTTGTATTTTGTATTTTGTATTTTGTATTTTGTATTTTGTATTTTGTATTTTGTATTTTGTATTTTGTATTTTGTATTTTGTATTTTGTATTTTGTATTTTGTATTTTGTATTTTGTATTTTGTATTTTGTATTTTGTATTTTGTATTTTGTATTTTGTATTTTGTATTTTGTATTTTGTATTTTGTATTTTGTATTTTGTATTTTGTATTTTGTATTTTGTATTTTGTATTTTGTATTTTGTATTTTGTATTTTGTATTTTGTATTTTGTATTTTGTATTTTGTATTTTGTATTTTGTATTTTGTATTTTGTATTTTGTATTTTGTATTTTGTATTTTGTATTTTGTATTTTGTATTTTGTATTTTGTATTTTGTATTTTGTATTTTGTATTTTGTATTTTGTATTTTGTATTTTGTATTTTGTATTTTGTATTTTGTATTTTGTATTTTGTATTTTGTATTTTGTATTTTGTATTTTGTATTTTGTATTTTGTATTTTGTATTTTGTATTTTGTATTTTGTATTTTGTATTTTGTATTTTGTATTTTGTATTTTGTATTTTGTATTTTGTATTTTGTATTTTGTATTTTGTATTTTGTATTTTGTATTTTGTATTTTGTATTTTGTATTTTGTATTTTGTATTTTGTATTTTGTATTTTGTATTTTGTATTTTGTATTTTGTATTTTGTATTTTGTATTTTGTATTTTGTATTTTGTATTTTGTATTTTGTATTTTGTATTTTGTATTTTGTATTTTGTATTTTGTATTTTGTATTTTGTATTTTGTATTTTGTATTTTGTATTTTGTATTTTGTATTTTGTATTTTGTATTTTGTATTTTGTATTTTGTATTTTGTATTTTGTATTTTGTATTTTGTATTTTGTATTTTGTATTTTGTATTTTGTATTTTGTATTTTGTATTTTGTATTTTGTATTTTGTATTTTGTATTTTGTATTTTGTATTTTGTATTTTGTATTTTGTATTTTGTATTTTGTATTTTGTATTTTGTATTTTGTATTTTGTATTTTGTATTTTGTATTTTGTATTTTGTATTTTGTATTTTGTATTTTGTATTTTGTATTTTGTATTTTGTATTTTGTATTTTGTATTTTGTATTTTGTATTTTGTATTTTGTATTTTGCATTTTGCATTTTGCATTTTGCATTTTGCATTTTGCATTTTGCATTTTGCATTTTGCATTTTGCATTTTGCATTTTGCATTTTGCATTTTGCATTTTGCATTTTGCATTTTGCATTTTGCATTTTGCATTTTGCATTTTGCATTTTGCATTTTGCATTTTGCATTTTGCATTTTGCATTTTGCATTTTGCATTTTGCATTTTGCATTTTGCATTTTGCATTTTGCATTTTGCATTTTGCATTTTGCATTTTGCATTTTGCATTTTGTATTTTGTATTTTGTATTTTGTATTTTGTATTTTGTATTTTGTATTTTGTATTTTGTATTTTGTATTTTGTATTTTGTATTTTGTATTTTGTATTTTGTATTTTGTATTTTGTATTTTGTATTTTGTATTTTGTATTTTGTATTTTGTATTTTGTATTTTGTATTTTGTATTTTGTATTTTGTATTTTGTATTTTGTATTTTGTATTTTGTATTTTGTATTTTGTATTTTGTATTTTGTATTTTGTATTTTGTATTTTGTATTTTGTATTTTGTATTTTGTATTTTGTATTTTGTATTTTGTATTTTGTATTTTGTATTTTGTATTTTGTATTTTGTATTTTGTATTTTGTATTTTGTATTTTGTATTTTGTATTTTGTATTTTGTATTTTGTATTTTGTATTTTGTATTTTGTATTTTGTATTTTGTATTTTGTATTTTGTATTTTGTATTTTGTATTTTGTATTTTGTATTTTGTATTTTGTATTTTGTATTTTGTATTTTGTATTTTGTATTTTGTATTTTGTATTTTGTATTTTGTATTTTGTATTTTGTATTTTGTATTTTGTATTTTGTATTTTGTATTTTGTATTTTGTATTTTGTATTTTGTATTTTGTATTTTGTATTTTGTATTTTGTATTTTGTATTTTGTATTTTGTATTTTGTATTTTGTATTTTGTATTTTGTATTTTGTATTTTGTATTTTGTATTTTGTATTTTGTATTTTGTATTTTGTATTTTGTATTTTGTATTTTGTATTTTGTATTTTGTATTTTGTATTTTGTATTTTGTATTTTGTATTTTGTATTTTGTATTTTGTATTTTGTATTTTGTATTTTGTATTTTGTATTTTGTATTTTGTATTTTGTATTTTGTATTTTGTATTTTGTATTTTGTATTTTGTATTTTGTATTTTGTATTTTGTATTTTGTATTTTGTATTTTGTATTTTGTATTTTGTATTTTGTATTTTGTATTTTGTATTTTGTATTTTGTATTTTGTATTTTGTATTTTGTATTTTGTATTTTGTATTTTGTATTTTGTATTTTGTATTTTGTATTTTGTATTTTGTATTTTGTATTTTGTATTTTGTATTTTGTATTTTGTATTTTGTATTTTGTATTTTGTATTTTGTATTTTGTATTTTGTATTTTGTATTTTGTATTTTGTATTTTGTATTTTGTATTTTGTATTTTGTATTTTGTATTTTGTATTTTGTATTTTGTATTTTGTATTTTGTATTTTGTATTTTGTATTTTGTATTTTGTATTTTGTATTTTGTATTTTGTATTTTGTATTTTGTATTTTGTATTTTGTATTTTGTATTTTGTATTTTGTATTTTGTATTTTGTATTTTGTATTTTGTATTTTGTATTTTGTATTTTGTATTTTGTATTTTGTATTTTGTATTTTGTATTTTGTATTTTGTATTTTGTATTTTGTATTTTGTATTTTGTATTTTGTATTTTGTATTTTGTATTTTGTATTTTGTATTTTGTATTTTGTATTTTGTATTTTGTATTTTGTATTTTGTATTTTGTATTTTGTATTTTGTATTTTGTATTTTGTATTTTGTATTTTGTATTTTGTATTTTGTATTTTGTATTTTGTATTTTGTATTTTGTATTTTGTATTTTGTATTTTGTATTTTGTATTTTGTATTTTGTATTTTGTATTTTGTATTTTGTATTTTGTATTTTGTATTTTGTATTTTGTATTTTGTATTTTGTATTTTGTATTTTGTATTTTGTATTTTGTATTTTGTATTTTGTATTTTGTATTTTGTATTTTGTATTTTGTATTTTGTATTTTGTATTTTGTATTTTGTATTTTGTATTTTGTATTTTGTATTTTGTATTTTGTATTTTGTATTTTGTATTTTGTATTTTGTATTTTGTATTTTGTATTTTGTATTTTGTATTTTGTATTTTGTATTTTGTATTTTGTATTTTGTATTTTGTATTTTGTATTTTGTATTTTGTATTTTGTATTTTGTATTTTGTATTTTGTATTTTGTATTTTGTATTTTGTATTTTGTATTTTGTATTTTGTATTTTGTATTTTGTATTTTGTATTTTGTATTTTGTATTTTGTATTTTGTATTTTGTATTTTGTATTTTGTATTTTGTATTTTGTATTTTGTATTTTGTATTTTGTATTTTGTATTTTGTATTTTGTATTTTGTATTTTGTATTTTGTATTTTGTATTTTGTATTTTGTATTTTGCATTTTGCATTTTGCATTTTGCATTTTGCATTTTGCATTTTGCATTTTGCATTTTGCATTTTGCATTTTGCATTTTGCATTTTGCATTTTGCATTTTGCATTTTGCATTTTGCATTTTGCATTTTGCATTTTGCATTTTGCATTTTGCATTTTGCATTTTGCATTTTGCATTTTGCATTTTGCATTTTGCATTTTGCATTTTGCATTTTGCATTTTGCATTTTGCATTTTGCATTTTGCATTTTGCATTTTGCATTTTGCATTTTGTATTTTGTATTTTGTATTTTGTATTTTGTATTTTGTATTTTGTATTTTGTATTTTGTATTTTGTATTTTGTATTTTGTATTTTGTATTTTGTATTTTGTATTTTGTATTTTGTATTTTGTATTTTGTATTTTGTATTTTGTATTTTGTATTTTGTATTTTGTATTTTGTATTTTGTATTTTGTATTTTGTATTTTGTATTTTGTATTTTGTATTTTGTATTTTGTATTTTGTATTTTGTATTTTGTATTTTGTATTTTGTATTTTGTATTTTGTATTTTGTATTTTGTATTTTGTATTTTGTATTTTGTATTTTGTATTTTGTATTTTGTATTTTGTATTTTGTATTTTGTATTTTGTATTTTGTATTTTGTATTTTGTATTTTGTATTTTGTATTTTGTATTTTGTATTTTGTATTTTGTATTTTGTATTTTGTATTTTGTATTTTGTATTTTGTATTTTGTATTTTGTATTTTGTATTTTGTATTTTGTATTTTGTATTTTGTATTTTGTATTTTGTATTTTGTATTTTGTATTTTGTATTTTGTATTTTGTATTTTGTATTTTGTATTTTGTATTTTGTATTTTGTATTTTGTATTTTGTATTTTGTATTTTGTATTTTGTATTTTGTATTTTGTATTTTGTATTTTGTATTTTGTATTTTGTATTTTGTATTTTGTATTTTGTATTTTGTATTTTGTATTTTGTATTTTGTATTTTGTATTTTGTATTTTGTATTTTGTATTTTGTATTTTGTATTTTGTATTTTGTATTTTGTATTTTGTATTTTGTATTTTGTATTTTGTATTTTGTATTTTGTATTTTGCATTTTGCATTTTGCATTTTGCATTTTGCATTTTGCATTTTGCATTTTGCATTTTGCATTTTGCATTTTGCATTTTGCATTTTGCATTTTGCATTTTGCATTTTGCATTTTGCATTTTGCATTTTGCATTTTGCATTTTGCATTTTGCATTTTGCATTTTGCATTTTGCATTTTGCATTTTGCATTTTGCATTTTGCATTTTGCATTTTGCATTTTGCATTTTGCATTTTGCATTTTGCATTTTGCATTTTGCATTTTGCATTTTGCATTTTGCATTTTGCATTTTGCATTTTGCATTTTGCATTTTGTATTTTGTATTTTGTATTTTGTATTTTGTATTTTGTATTTTGTATTTTGTATTTTGTATTTTGTATTTTGTATTTTGTATTTTGTATTTTGTATTTTGTATTTTGTATTTTGTATTTTGTATTTTGTATTTTGTATTTTGTATTTTGTATTTTGTATTTTGTATTTTGTATTTTGTATTTTGTATTTTGTATTTTGTATTTTGTATTTTGTATTTTGTATTTTGTATTTTGTATTTTGTATTTTGTATTTTGTATTTTGTATTTTGTATTTTGTATTTTGTATTTTGTATTTTGTATTTTGTATTTTGTATTTTGTATTTTGTATTTTGTATTTTGTATTTTGTATTTTGTATTTTGTATTTTGTATTTTGTATTTTGTATTTTGTATTTTGTATTTTGTATTTTGTATTTTGTATTTTGTATTTTGTATTTTGTATTTTGTATTTTGTATTTTGTATTTTGTATTTTGTATTTTGTATTTTGTATTTTGTATTTTGTATTTTGTATTTTGTATTTTGTATTTTGTATTTTGTATTTTGTATTTTGTATTTTGTATTTTGTATTTTGTATTTTGTATTTTGTATTTTGTATTTTGTATTTTGTATTTTGTATTTTGTATTTTGTATTTTGTATTTTGTATTTTGTATTTTGTATTTTGTATTTTGTATTTTGTATTTTGTATTTTGTATTTTGTATTTTGTATTTTGTATTTTGTATTTTGTATTTTGTATTTTGTATTTTGTATTTTGTATTTTGTATTTTGTATTTTGTATTTTGTATTTTGTATTTTGTATTTTGTATTTTGTATTTTGTATTTTGTATTTTGTATTTTGTATTTTGTATTTTGTATTTTGTATTTTGTATTTTGTATTTTGTATTTTGTATTTTGTATTTTGTATTTTGTATTTTGTATTTTGTATTTTGTATTTTGTATTTTGTATTTTGTATTTTGTATTTTGTATTTTGTATTTTGTATTTTGTATTTTGTATTTTGTATTTTGTATTTTGTATTTTGTATTTTGTATTTTGTATTTTGTATTTTGTATTTTGTATTTTGTATTTTGTATTTTGTATTTTGTATTTTGTATTTTGTATTTTGTATTTTGTATTTTGTATTTTGTATTTTGTATTTTGTATTTTGTATTTTGTATTTTGTATTTTGTATTTTGTATTTTGTATTTTGTATTTTGTATTTTGTATTTTGTATTTTGTATTTTGTATTTTGTATTTTGTATTTTGTATTTTGTATTTTGTATTTTGTATTTTGTATTTTGTATTTTGTATTTTGTATTTTGTATTTTGTATTTTGTATTTTGTATTTTGTATTTTGTATTTTGTATTTTGTATTTTGTATTTTGTATTTTGTATTTTGTATTTTGTATTTTGTATTTTGTATTTTGTATTTTGTATTTTGTATTTTGTATTTTGTATTTTGTATTTTGTATTTTGTATTTTGTATTTTGTATTTTGTATTTTGTATTTTGTATTTTGTATTTTGTATTTTGTATTTTGTATTTTGTATTTTGTATTTTGTATTTTGTATTTTGTATTTTGTATTTTGTATTTTGTATTTTGTATTTTGTATTTTGTATTTTGTATTTTGTATTTTGTATTTTGTAGGGAGTTCCGTTAGGATTTAGAGCGTGGGGTATGTGCCTCATCGCCGTCCCACATTTGACCAGTGCAATCGGTGTAACTAGTTAACGGTATCCTTGAAACTACGTCTACTCCGGGGTTTGAACACCAGAGAACAATCGGTGATAATCAATTCCATTTTTCGCCAGTATATGGCAACAGTTTACAAGAAAAATACCCAGCTGGCACAAAAGTGAGGTTAGGCCCGTTGCTTTGTTTTTATTATGTCGGGTAACAGTCATCGTACTGTCGAAGCTACAATCACCGGTAGTTCGAACGAGGAAGCGACTGATGGCGCCAGTGTTGCAATTAGCAGCGGTATCGGCCCGCTTATTGATCTCACTGCCGAAATCCTGCATCCAGCTCGGGATACCCCCTATGATGGCGCTGATCCAACTGGCGTACCGGATGCGGATAACAAAGGGCCGGCTAGAACCGACCTAATCGATACACAAGCTGTATGTAGCACGCCGCTATCTGGCATCGCTCCGGGGGTAAAGAGGAAGCCTGGGAGACCGACGAAAATTGAAGCGCTGCGCAACAGGACCGGATCCGAGTGCAACATCAAAGATTTATTCAAAAGAAAGCGTGTGGAATTCAAGCAGGATCCACCGACTAACTTACTCCAAGACACGCCGTTTAAAAGGAGCAATCGGGCTTTGCGTTCGCCAGAGTACGTGCCGTTCACAGGGCCTAGCAGCAGCAATAACCCAACTGCAGGCACAGCCGGTACACTAGAGCTCGGCAAAAGCGATGTTACAGAAAACTGCAGCAAGCAGGATCATACTTTAACTCAAGAATCGACAGCCCCGGGGCAGCTTGATTTCAAAGAATTTCTCTTGGAGCAGTTCAGTGCCATGAGAAGGGAAAATCAGGATAATCTGCATAGAATTGAGAATAAACTCTCTGAGGCCACAGTTGCAACCAACAATCAGATTTTAAGTATGAAGGAGGAATTGCGAAACGAGGCCAGGAAGACATGTCAGAAATACGAGAATGCCATAAAGTCACTAGAGCAGAGGTTCAACGACAGATTTGCAGCGGTTGAGGCCGCACTCGAGGATGCCAATTCTAAGGCGGAAATAGCTGCTTTAAACGACAGATTGACACGCGTCGAAATGTCTTCCGCTAACACAAACTCCGGACCGAATGAAGAATTTTTGAAATTAAAAAGAAGGTTCGAAGATCAAGAAAAGGCACGCTTAAGCAACAATATTGTTATTAAAGGTCTCGACTGTGGTGGCCTCGCACCCTTCGAAGCAGTGAGTAACTTCCTGTCTACAACATTTGGTGTTACAAACGCGGCTGCGGACGTAAGGGAGATCGGCAGAAAATTCAACAATCAGAAGATTTTAATCGTTAAACTTACAACTCGTGCTATCAAGGAAAGTATCATGAAGTTGAAGCCGAAACTGGGGCAAAGCAAAATCTACATCGAACATGAACTGTCGGCCGCCGAAATGGAAGTGCATAAACTAATGATAAACAAAGCCAAGGACTTGAGAGAACAAGGCAAGGTTGTTAAAGTCGGCTACCGCAAACTAAAAATTGACGGAGAATGGTTGTATTGGAATCGAACCAAAGAGTGTCTCGAAAAGGGACGCGAGAGGTCGACATCAGCTGCACCAATCCTCGACCGTCAGCAGGCGTCAAAAAACTAAAAGGCGTGAAGATACTTTTCTGGAATTGTCAAGGGCTGGCCAACCTCGCGAACAACGTCCTTCAAGAATCCATCGACGTCGGATGCTTCTGCGAAACATGGTACGAGTGGGATCAACTAGAAGCTTTGCCACACTGTTTAAGAAGTTATTACATCTCGTGGGCCCATGCAGGCCAGTGGCGGTCTGGTGAGTGCGGTTAAAAAGAAGTTTAAACCAGAAGTTGTGGAAGTGTCGAATTGGTGGTGTTTTATACGAATTACTTGCGGCTCTTGGCATGCCATTGTCGGATCTTTTTATATTAGCCCTGCGCTTGACCTGGCGGTGATATTAAATTTATTGCAACCGACCTTAGACGATATTTTAGCGAGATTCCCTAACGACATCATTATCCTTGGGGGGGATTTTAATTCGCGTGTAACCGGAGAGGTTGACCTCGTCTCAGAAATTTTCGAGGCTACACTTGTCCATAAGTCGCGATTAGCATATGATACTACCGGAAATGATCGGGGACCGATTTTACTTGAATTCATGACAGAAAATGGCTTTATTTTACTGAATGGTCGTACAAGCGGCGATCGTCCGGCACACTTTACGTACGTAAGCCCCAATGGGTCTAGTACGATCGACTTAGTTTGGGTTACGGCTTCGAAATTAGAATACGTGAAGGATCTTAATGTCGGTGACAATCTGACAGGCTCCGATCATTTCCCAGTAGTTTTGCAACTTTTTGATGACAGCGCGTTATTGTTTGAGGACCAGCCCCTCCACAGTGCCTCGGAATCTACTTACAGTAAAATGAAGTGGCATCCGCAATCAGGTGAAATCTTCTCAAGCAATATGGCGCAGTCACCACGTATCTTCTCAAACTTTGAGTCTACAACTATTAGCGAAATATATGAAAATTTATGTTCTGCAATTCAAGAAGCAGCACGTGCCTCCGGTATGTACAAAACCATTAAAGAGCGTAACTCGTGTTGGTCAAACAAACCATGGTTTGATAAAGAGTGCAATAGCAAGCGGCGCAATCTGATACAACTTGCGAAAATTAGCAGGGCCTCGGGCTATGAGCGGACGAATTTAATTGCATTTTTAGAGTTCAAAAAAGAATATAAATTGGAATTGGAAAGTAAGCATAAGGCGTATATGTTAAATAGAATAGAAGCTTTTGCCAACTTGAAGACTCCGCAGCTCTTTTGGAGTGTTGTAAACAGCTGCAAACCTAGAAAAAAACAGGTGGAATTCCCCTCTTTAGAGGCTTGGAATACGTTTCTGCAGGCAATGTATCCACCTAGAATCTTTACTACCCTTACCTTAAACGGTCCTGGTGTCCCTTTTTTGGATGCACCTATCACGCCAGAAGAGCTTAGAAGTTGTATCGCGAAGGCCAAAGCGGGAAAAGCGCCCGGCGGCGACGGCATATCGGCTGCATTTTACAAAGCGTTACCGGAGGATTGGTTTGCGTATGTTTTGGCTCTATTCAACAAGATACTTGTGACAGAGGAACTACCGAATGCATGGTCAAAGGTGGCTCTCTGCATGCTCCACAAGAAAGGAAACGCGCTAGATCCCCTCAACTATCGTGGAATTGCCCTAGTTAACTCACTCACAAAAGCATTCACTCAAGTTATACAGGATAGACTGGAAAAGTGGTCAAGCGTTTTCGAGCTGATTCCGGAGGAACAAGCCGGGTTCAGGAAGGGCAGGGGCGTAACGGATAATTTATTTTCACTTCAAACTGCGATTCACCTTCGTTTGAGGCAAGCCGGCGGCAAGGCATACGCGCTTTTTGTTGACTTTAGAAGAGCCTTCGACTCTGTGCCGCAAAACAAGCTTTGGGTAAAACTACACCGGATAGGAATTAGCTCGAAAATCATCCGGATCCTAAAGAACCTTTACGACGCCGCAACCCTACAAATAAAAACCAGAACCGGCTTATCAAATAACGCCGAGGTTAGCGCGGGCGTGCTCCAGGGTGAAGTCCTGAGTCCACTCCTGTTCGTCTTGTATATCTCTGATATGGTCACATATTTTCGAGAGAGAAATGGGAGAGGAATTGATCTTGATAGTTTTAGCGATCTTTTGATGCTCTTGTACGCTGACGACCTTGTGATTTTGGCCTACTCGCCTGTAGACCTTAAGCGCAAATTAAACATTCTGGCCAAGTACTGCGACGAAAACGGTCTAGAGGTGAATACACAAAAAACCCAAATGATGGTATTTAGAGCGGGGGGAAACTGGGCAAAGACTCGCAGAACTTTCTCTTTAAGGGCGAACGAGTCGAAATAGTGAACAAATACACGTACTTGGGAGTCACTTGCTCTACTTCCTCGCTAGGGCTTCTCCCTGCGAACTCGGCTGCAAAAAAGGCCAAGATCGCCACGTCGTCAGTCCTGTCCATTTTGTCAACTGCCAAGTGCGATTCATGGGATTCAGTGAGAAAACTGTTTGACAGCGTCGTAGCATCCGCGTTGCTGTATACGGCTCCGATCTGGGGCCTGAGGTACACATCCATTCTCGAAGTAGCACGATTGGACTTTTTTAAACGTCTGTTTCACCTGCCTAAGAGCACCCCTGGCTGCGTGGTTAGGTTGGAGCTGGGCCTCAGTCACGTGATGCTCGACGTTGTCAGAACAGCGTACGATTGGATTGTTAAAATACTAAAGATGGATGAACAACGTTTACCAAAAGTATGTTTCCTTAGAATGGTGCAGCTAGCGTGCTCAAGCCCTAGACCACAATATAATTGGGTAGCGCAATTCAAGGCGGTCATAGGACCAACAACTAGCGCGAATCTTTGGCATAATCTGACGAGCGAATACTGGCTAGAACATAGAAATCGGATTTTATCGGAGCTCGAGCAATTTCTTAGAAATGGGGATCTGCGCAAATTTAACGAGTCTAGTTCATACCAGGTGCCATTAGTAAGAAACTCAGACAATACTTTTACCAACCTATACCCGGAACGATGCAGCGTCAATTTCATCAGAGCCAAAAAGCAAATCAGATTGGCTACAGTCCACTCCCGAAGAATTATTATTAATAGATCGGTCCACCCTTATGATCCCACGCAAATATGCACGCTGTGTAACCTGAACGCTGTAGAGACACTTACTCACATCTTGTTGGATTGCCCTGTGTACAAACCAATCTGTCAGCATTTCTTTGCGGCCATCTTCGTTGCGGGCGTCAGCCAGGAGGAGAATTTAATTTCGGTTTTGGATCGAAACGACCTGTATAGTCTAAAATTAGTATTTTACTGTGCGTCGAATTGCTTTAAGTTGAGGGCCTCTTTGTTAAACTACTGAACTGTATTGCGCAACCAGGGGAGTGTACCACGAAACCATGTGTTAGTTGTGACTTGTATTATTGTGTATTATTTTGTATTATTTTATATTAGTACTAATAATTTATGTACCAACGGAACCTTCTGCATTATGAATCAATGTATTCTTATGTATGCATAATAAAAATCTAATCTAATCTATTTTGTATTTTGTATTTTGTATTTTGTATTTTGTATTTTGTATTTTGTATTTTGTATTTTGTATTTTGTATTTTGTATTTTGTATTTTGTATTTTGTATTTTGTATTTTGTATTTTGTATTTTGTATTTTGTATTTTGTATTTTGTATTTTGTATTTTGTATTTTGTATTTTGTATTTTGTATTTTGTATTTTGTATTTTGTATTTTGTATTTTGTATTTTGTATTTTGTATTTTGTATTTTGTATTTTGTATTTTGTATTTTGTATTTTGTATTTTGTATTTTGTATTTTGTATTTTGTATTTTGTATTTTGTATTTTGTATTTTGTATTTTGTATTTTGTATTTTGTATTTTGTATTTTGTATTTTGTATTTTGTATTTTGTATTTTGTATTTTGTATTTTGTATTTTGTATTTTGTATTTTGTATTTTGTATTTTGTATTTTGTATTTTGTATTTTGTATTTTGTATTTTGTATTTTGTATTTTGTATTTTGTATTTTGTATTTTGTATTTTGTATTTTGTATTTTGTATTTTGTATTTTGTATTTTGTATTTTGTATTTTGTATTTTGTATTTTGTATTTTGTATTTTGTATTTTGTATTTTGTATTTTGTATTTTGTATTTTGTATTTTGTATTTTGTATTTTGTATTTTGTATTTTGTATTTTGTATTTTGTATTTTGTATTTTGTATTTTGTATTTTGTATTTTGTATTTTGTATTTTGTATTTTGTATTTTGTATTTTGTATTTTGTATTTTGTATTTTGTATTTTGTATTTTGTATTTTGTATTTTGTATTTTGTATTTTGTATTTTGTATTTTGTATTTTGTATTTTGTATTTTGTATTTTGTATTTTGTATTTTGTATTTTGTATTTTGTATTTTGTATTTTGTATTTTGTATTTTGTATTTTGTATTTTGTATTTTGTATTTTGTATTTTGTATTTTGTATTTTGTATTTTGTATTTTGTATTTTGTATTTTGTATTTTGTATTTTGTATTTTGTATTTTGTATTTTGTATTTTGTATTTTGTATTTTGTATTTTGTATTTTGTATTTTGTATTTTGTATTTTGTATTTTGTATTTTGTATTTTGTATTTTGTATTTTGTATTTTGTATTTTGTATTTTGTATTTTGTATTTTGTATTTTGTATTTTGTATTTTGTATTTTGTATTTTGTATTTTGTATTTTGTATTTTGTATTTTGTATTTTGTATTTTGTATTTTGTATTTTGTATTTTGTATTTTGTATTTTGTATTTTGTATTTTGTATTTTGTATTTTGTATTTTGTATTTTGTATTTTGTATTTTGTATTTTGTATTTTGTATTTTGTATTTTGTATTTTGTATTTTGTATTTTGTATTTTGTATTTTGTATTTTGTATTTTGTATTTTGTATTTTGTATTTTGTATTTTGTATTTTGTATTTTGTATTTTGTATTTTGTATTTTGTATTTTGTATTTTGTATTTTGTATTTTGTATTTTGTATTTTGTATTTTGTATTTTGTATTTTGTATTTTGTATTTTGTATTTTGTATTTTGTATTTTGTATTTTGTATTTTGTATTTTGTATTTTGTATTTTGTATTTTGTATTTTGTATTTTGTATTTTGTATTTTGTATTTTGTATTTTGTATTTTGTATTTTGTATTTTGTATTTTGTATTTTGTATTTTGTATTTTGTATTTTGTATTTTGTATTTTGTATTTTGTATTTTGTATTTTGTATTTTGTATTTTGTATTTTGTATTTTGTATTTTGTATTTTGTATTTTGTATTTTGTATTTTGTATTTTGTATTTTGTATTTTGTATTTTGTATTTTGTATTTTGTATTTTGTATTTTGTATTTTGTATTTTGTATTTTGTATTTTGTATTTTGTATTTTGTATTTTGTATTTTGTATTTTGTATTTTGTATTTTGTATTTTGTATTTTGTATTTTGTATTTTGTATTTTGTATTTTGTATTTTGTATTTTGTATTTTGTATTTTGTATTTTGTATTTTGTATTTTGTATTTTGTATTTTGTATTTTGTATTTTGTATTTTGTATTTTGTATTTTGTATTTTGTATTTTGTATTTTGTATTTTGTATTTTGTATTTTGTATTTTGTATTTTGTATTTTGTATTTTGTATTTTGTATTTTGTATTTTGTATTTTGTATTTTGTATTTTGTATTTTGTATTTTGTATTTTGTATTTTGTATTTTGTATTTTGTATTTTGTATTTTGTATTTTGTATTTTGTATTTTGTATTTTGTATTTTGTATTTTGTATTTTGTATTTTGTATTTTGTATTTTGTATTTTGTATTTTGTATTTTGTATTTTGTATTTTGTATTTTGTATTTTGTATTTTGTATTTTGTATTTTGTATTTTGTATTTTGTATTTTGTATTTTGTATTTTGTATTTTGTATTTTGTATTTTGTATTTTGTATTTTGTATTTTGTATTTTGTATTTTGTATTTTGTATTTTGTATTTTGTATTTTGTATTTTGTATTTTGTATTTTGTATTTTGTATTTTGTATTTTGTATTTTGTATTTTGTATTTTGTATTTTGTATTTTGTATTTTGTATTTTGTATTTTGTATTTTGTATTTTGTATTTTGTATTTTGTATTTTGTATTTTGTATTTTGTATTTTGTATTTTGTATTTTGTATTTTGTATTTTGTATTTTGTATTTTGTATTTTGTATTTTGTATTTTGTATTTTGTATTTTGTATTTTGTATTTTGTATTTTGTATTTTGTATTTTGTATTTTGTATTTTGTATTTTGTATTTTGTATTTTGTATTTTGTATTTTGTATTTTGTATTTTGTATTTTGTATTTTGTATTTTGTATTTTGTATTTTGTATTTTGTATTTTGTATTTTGTATTTTGTATTTTGTATTTTGTATTTTGTATTTTGTATTTTGTATTTTGTATTTTGTATTTTGTATTTTGTATTTTGTATTTTGTATTTTGTATTTTGTATTTTGTATTTTGTATTTTGTATTTTGTATTTTGTATTTTGTATTTTGTATTTTGTATTTTGTATTTTGTATTTTGTATTTTGTATTTTGTATTTTGTATTTTGTATTTTGTATTTTGTATTTTGTATTTTGTATTTTGTATTTTGTATTTTGTATTTTGTATTTTGTATTTTGTATTTTGTATTTTGTATTTTGTATTTTGTATTTTGTATTTTGTTAGATAGACGTCGGTATAGTCTTCAGGGTAGACCTGGATCGCGAGAGATACGCTCCGGTCAAGCCAGACCTAGGAAGTTTTCGTGTACTAATACTTGTGCTACAATTGACATTACAACATTCAGCATCGAACAAGCCTTTCTAAGTGTTTAGACAGTTCGAACCATTCAACAAGTTCCAATCGTTCGTCGGGTTCAAACAGTTTGGCGGGCTCGAACAAAGTTCGAACAAGTGCCGAACTCGAATGGTGAGCTCGAACAGGTTCGAACAGGGTCGTTCACATGACTACTGATAACCGGGCAGATGCAATTCAACGGGGAGATTATTAATGGCACTATTAACCAAGCCCTTACCGCGGGTTTTAGCGCGACCCTGCACACTGATATCCACACGAAAACTCATGCGCTACTGAGAAAAATTACTTATAAATCTCATATTTATGCAATGCCTCCTTAGTCTTCATCAACAACCTTGAACCACAGTTCAAGTCACAATCCACGGATTTACCGGTGATAAATTTTGATCAGTTTGCGCATAAGGAAAGGATGAAGAAACATCATGGCAATTTATTACCAAATACCGTTCGAGCTGTGTTCTGTGGACCATCGAACTGTGGTAAAACTAACGCGCTGCCTACACTCATAACTCATCCCAATGGATGGCGATTTGACAACATTTACATATACTCTAAAACCCTTAAACAACCAAAGTACGGTGAAAACGTTGTTGAATATTTTCCATTCAATGAGAACAAACAAGTGGTGAGTAGTTAGCGGTGCACTATGGCGACCCCCACTCCTATCCCCACTCCTATCCCCACTCCTCGAGCCCCGTTGAGAGCGTAGTTCGAGGTGATGGTGGGGGGTAAGAGTGGGGATAGGTTCCGCAGCAGCCCCATTCTTACCCCCACTCCTCCAGCACAGAGTGTTGGAGGTTGTGGGTGTGAGAGTGAGAGGGTGTGCGTGTGAGCTGTCGCCATAGTGCACCGCTTTTTTTTTATTATGCACAGAGTTACATATTTCTTAAAGTTAGGTTTCATGCACAGTTTAGATCGATGAATTCAATACGATTATATATGGAGCCCAAATACCGCAGCCCTACACTCTTTTTTTTACAAAGTTCTGCTATCTCATCGAACACTTCGTCATTATGGTTCAGAAAGAAACTAACCCTTAGGGGCATGAAGACACTGAAATCCAAACCTATATCGGCAATCACTTGTCTCCCGTGTTTGGTGTTGACCATCCTCATTCTTGAGATTCTATATATCTTCTGAAGTTCCAGTTCTGCAATCCTTTTATATGGTAGGTGGGACGGTACGCGACCGGTGTCATTGAGCTTCGACAATTTTTTCAAATACATAATTCACTTTACGGGTTAACGAAAAGAAGAAGAAGATCTTCGAAGTGGGACCGCGTTAAGGTAACGCTGGAGTGTTTTACCGTTCCGTAGAGCACACTGAGCGCCTCTGGACTCCGTCTGTAGGAAACAATGCCACGAGCACACTTTTGCTGTCTTCGACGGCGGAACATCGAGTGATGGGCAATCGGCGCGTTCGCTCAAGTTTATGATTTTGCGTCCTGTGGCCTGTTCTAAGATTTGTACAGTCGGCTCACCTACCGCGTACAGTCGAGATTGCTCGCCAACACTTTTCGCAATTTCGCGTAATTCTTGATACAGTTCAGTGAGCGTGACGCCATTATCATGCAGCCAGCCACTCAGCCAGTGTATACCGTGGATGTACTTAGTCCGCCAATTATTTATTCTTCGTATCCGGGGCGACAATACCTCGATGATATAAGGTGGAGAGACCATCCACAGCATTCGACGCTGTGGTTTATCCTCCGAACCCACACACACCTGTTTCGGCAATAATTCACCATTCATATCTTTTAAATACAGAATATCAAACACCAGATCTGTACCGGGTACATCAAACACCTGATGTGGACAGTGCATATTGTCGTTGAAACCCGTGAACACGTTTTACGCTCTCAGCAGACGGCAGAACACTGAGCTGCGCTGAAGTTGTTATCACACAGCAGCAATCGTCAGCAATATTGCACGTGCAGATTGAAACAGGATGCGTCTCTTCATTTTTTTAAAATCTAACTGGAACCGGACAGCCTCCAAATATTCCACCCGTGCACTTATTCCCTGATAAAACACCGTCGAAGGATCCAAATATTCCAGATAGGAATTTATTATCGAAACGCCTGATGTGCAGCGTTGCGACCAACGTTCTCCATCCACCGCTGTTTGCACCTCCTCCAATTCCTGATATAATTTTTCAACGATGCAAATCGTGATTATTTGTATTACTTTCTGTACCGCCGTCGAGTAACCGTTCATTCTGCAACAACGTGAACGCAACTGTGCCAAGAGCACATTTTTGCTACCGCCGGTGACGGGATGATGGACTATCCCCTCCAGGTTTATGATTAAAATATTGCTACGTGTACATTTTAGGCAACTAGAGGGGATAGGCATTGAGAGTATATTTTGCATCGTATAAAAGAAGAAATAAATCAATTTTATCGATAATCTGTTATTTATTTGTACATGAGCCAAGCACGATAATATATTATAACTATTATGGATGTTGTTGGCTTTGACTGGAGCAACGTCTTCTTCTTCTCCCGGTAATGTTGAATTATCCAACTCCCAAGAATAAGATTGACCACAGCAGCTCATACTCAATAACTATGAGCTCTCCGTTGGGCGGACGGGCTTGAACTCCAGGTTATTATACCTTGTCCCGTAGTACTGCATGAGCAGTTTTTTCTCATGCGCAGCAGCAGTCATCTGGTGCAGCAGATTGGCGTCATCCTCGAAGGCCTTGGCGAATCTCGCTGGGAGGTAGCAAGTAAATGTTTCCTCAATGTCGATGGTAATCCTCGGGCCAAATGACGTTTTTACACACCTTATGTCAGTGACGCCGTAGTTTCTCTCGAGAGCCAACTCGGATAGTTTTTTGATTGGCAGAAACGACGCAAGCATGCCCACTTTGTTGATTTGCGTAAGATCCATTATGGAGATTGAGTTCTTCTAGACGTCGTATCACACGTCGAAACTCTGATCTTGCACGTATCACTGATTTTAATTTTGCAATATCGTGCAAGTGTCTTTCTATGCGCACTTTTAGCTCGATTCGTTTCCTTTGCATTAACGTCAACGGAGACAGATAGCTTGCACGAGACTTCTTTCGCTGCTCGATCACGACTGATGTCTTCCCACAGGTCTGTTCGGGAATGAGCACTGTTTCCGCTTCCCCCGCAGGTAATTCGCGATTCATGACGCTTTCTCACATCGAGCCCAAAAAGAAATATAATCTCTGCTGAAATCAGCTTTTTCAGCAACTCGAAAAGGTCTCTGGCTGCGTGTGTCTTTTTGTGATATCGGGATACAGATCCGATTACAAGAAGAAATATAATATCTGTTGAAATCAGCTTTTTAACAGCCCGAAAACCGATTCCAAGAAGAAATATAATATCTGCTGGCGTGTGTCTTTTGTGATATCGGGATACAGATCCGATTCCAAGAAGAAGAAATATAATATCTGTTGAAATCAGCTTTTTTAGCAGCCCGAAAACCGATTCCAAGAAGAAATATAATATCTGCTGAAATAAATTTTTTGAGTGGTATCGGGGAAACAGAGTGGGTAGAGAAAACGGAATTTTTTATTTTTTATTTTTATTTTACAAGCATAATATTCAGAATACACGAGCACGGGGCCAACAGCCCTGTATGCAATGCAAACACTTATCACTAAAGTTATTTATTTTGTAGCTGCCACCTACGGCAGCCCCCATACTGAAAGTTTTACCCTGCGACTTAAATTTGCGATTATTGATGAATGCATTATAATAATCATAGACTATTGAATCGTTTCTTGACAAATTATTTGAAAATACATTTCTAAACTTATTAATGCCGAGGCCAGTACACATATAATGAAGAAACATAACGCAATACTGTCCGCAGCATTGCGAATCCGGACCTTGAAGTTGAATAGTGTTGCATCGGAAGAATTTGCAGTTTCTTCGGAGCCGTATGAGGTGCTGTAGGATGATTGGCGGGAGACCGTAGCTGTCGAAGAACCATCCATGACCATTTCGATCGACGTACATGGCGACCCAGTGGGTCCCGGGTAACTTGTGTCCATCGGTATTAACAACGATGGCTGTCGGTTTCGTCCACACCTTCGGGATACGATCTGCCGGATACACGCCTACTGTATGATCCTTTATGTTCCGGAGAGACTGTAAAATTTGAAGGCTGTTCATAACAGCGGACAGCAGCAGCAGCAGAGGGTTTTTCTTCAGTAGCACACTCTGACAAGCCAACCCTCCAGCTAGTAGTAGTGCGATATTCCCACAAAGAATCGAAGCGATCACTATGACAGAGCCACGCTTTGATCTTTGTTGCGTTGTCTAGAGCACACTTATATGTGTGGTTTTTGCGCAACAGTCCGTGATATATACAGCGTGTATTACCCGTCGGTAGGCTATGGAATGATGGTACTTCGTCATCTTCTTCCAAATTTATGATAAAACACCCTGTGAGTCTTGCCAGGTATGATGCTTTGTCGGAGCCTCTGGTGAATATTCGATCAACTTCTGAAGCAATTTTCTTCAGAATAAGCTCGATCGCTTGCACGGATGTATCGCCTTCAGACCATGCAATACCGTGATGGTTGCACTGCAGCCACGTATTTTGCCTTTTTATAGCAGGTGATAGGTCGTCATGGGCATAGGGCTGTTTTACTATCCAGTGACCAAAGTATGTTGAATGCACCGAGGTGACAGCCACTTCTTTCGGTGTAAAATGATTGAATTTATCCTTTAGACTCTGTAAATCAATTACAACAGCCATGATGCGGCCTGTCGCCTCGAGTTCTCGGAGAATACTGAAGGCTCAGCCGAAATAGTTCACTATCCGCTGAAATCTACAATCACTTGTCGGGACGAGTCGATCTCCAACACATTATCATATTCTGCATACACAATACAGTTAACCGTTGAATTTAGAGCTTCTTCGAAACGGACCTCTATTCTGACACTGCCGTGTTTCACCAAATTCCAATGAGTATTACTATTTGCCGAAAGATCGGGTGTTAGATCAAATGCAAATAGACAATAACCATTAGGGTAAGCCGTACGTGAAATACAATTACCCTGGTTGAGAAAGTGAATATCCGTGCAGGAGAATAATGTGTGATATGCATCCACGTATTGCTCTCTCACACCAAAGTCGGGCTGCAGAGGCTTTGACGGTATCTGCACACCGTCAGCATACAAAGAAAGATAATTTATTTTATAATTTCGAAAGTTAAAGGGGTTCAGCGCGCGATCACCATTAAAGGCTCTATTATCGACAAACCCGATAATTATACGCTTAGGCAGTTGTGCTAGTATGATATTATCCAGAGTATCACCGTGAACACCTGCATTCAGCGATACTGCTTTAACTTCTACGCGGGTCATTGGATACTTTGCCGTAGATTTGGAGAGAGCCCTTGCGTGGGCTAGGAGTATACCGGGTGCTATCTTGGCACGACGTACAAGGAGCGATGCTTCGACGATCTTCATGCTGCAGTCTTTCGAAGAGCTCATAAGGCAGAAAGCATCGTTGGTGCGCACGAGACGTATACGCATCTCAACGCCATTTATCAAAAATCTCTCCTGATTGAAGATGTCGCAGTGAAGGTGTCCAAGGAGATCAATCTGATTGGCGCTAGCATTCATAAGACCTCTTCGCATAACTAGGCCTTTATTACCATCACCCACATCATCCATTCCTCCGTGCGAATCGTTATACCAGAGAACACTTGTGAGATGAGAGGCCTTCGCGTCATCTCCATAATTCAAGAGTGTTTCAATGTATGCTCTGTATGCGTAAGCGTTATTGGGCGGTGATACAAGTTTCTGATTCAAGAATACGTCAATCTGATTGAACATTGAATGCAGTAAATTATTAACGGGACCAGCCTTAGGTGCATCGCCCTCTTTAGGCTTCCGAGGTGGTATTATTTCAACGCGCATACTCAGCATAGTATGTGCAAGATCAATGTACTCATCGCCTTGGCCAGGCACTACAAATTCGATAGGCGAGTTACCTGTCAGCGATGAACTTGGCTTATAGTACACCCATTGTGTTCCCTCAATCGTGGTTTGGGTGGGTGGCAACGTAAATAGCTCAAGCTCCGAATTTAGACACTCACACGAATGAGCGTGTAAGAACGCCATTTTTCCTCAATCCTGTCTGTCTAGGTAAAAATATCAGATACAGTCCTCGGTTTTTTCCTCCTCTTCGTCTTCTTGTCACTCGTCTTTGTCTTCCGTCTTCTCGCTGTCCTTTTCGTTGCTCTCCTCTTCGTCACGTGCGCAGAACGTTTTCTCGACGTTAACGGCTTCTTTCTTTTTTTCACACCGACACGACGTGTTGCGCTACCGCCAATCGAATGCAGCAGTTTGTTAACTTTAGCCACTTTATAGCCTGAACCTTGCATAAGGTTATTAATTTTTTCCTCGGCTTTTCGCTTTAGATTTGTGGCCGATTCACGCATGCGTGTTTTAAAGGCCTCTCGTGGTTGAACACCCCTATCCAATATGTCATTGGCTGCATTAATACCAGAACGTAGCGCTTCTTTGCCTACGGTTCGAGCTCCTTGTTTCAAGAGCGGTATGATACGGCGAAAGAGACCTCCGAGGAAGCTACCAATACCGTGACCTCATTGGTTCGGCGACCCAATGTAGACATGACTAATACCGCCATAACCCGTCCTCCCACCTCCGCCCGTCTGGGGGTCAAAGTATGCATCGTAATAATCCATTTCGCGGGTCAATCTACGCGCCGAAAGTGTAATGTCACCGTCAACGTCCCGTACTCAAATGGTATCGGTTCACCAAACTCATCCCTTATATCGATAGTTATCGTTTGAAAACTCGTGCGCAATAACGGTATGAAGCGCGGTGGTGAAAAGTTTCTAATTTTGACAGACCCGTAATTGTAATTATCCGTGACGGCGGTCGGAACGACTCGCAGCAGAGGTGAGTGCACATCTCCGGTGATGTATGGTTCGCAGATATCGGTATAAACGAAGAGCGTATTAGGAAGCCCGTTCGTTAGACCGGCCGGCCGCTGGTCAATTTACTTCGCGTCACTTCGAACGACGACACCATGGTTATGGGAGAATCCTAAAATCTTGTTCAATACGTCGGAAAAAAAGAAAGAGTGTTTCAAATTCGTACACCTATTGCAAATGCGGGTTACTGTCACGTATCCATTGCGTCCACATTGAAACTTCAAGTGGCCTGACACACGCGGTATATCGTTAATTGTTTCGAGTAATTCATCTACACTACGGTACACACCTGGCGGTACGGAGACTCGATCTTCTTTATAGTCGGTGTCAACACCCGTGCCAGGCGTCACCGCATTAGTTATAAAGCTGATAAAATTCTGCTCACCCTCAGGTGGTACATGCATCATCGTCAGGGGTATTTGTATTTCAGCTAAAGAAACAGTCCAGCCACCGTGCAAAGTCAAGCACTGCGGTAAATGCGTAGTGTATCGCGTTGTCTTATTATCAGGGTAATACCCCATACTGCTGTTGCTAGGTAAAACAATATAAAATTCGTCTTTCATTTTGATTTTCCTTTCTTATTTTTCTTGGACTGAGCGGCAGTCGTTCGCACTCTCGATAATTCAGACTCGTAAAAGATACCGTCGATATCCTCGTCCTGAAGATCACGCAAGATGTATACCACAGGGTGTCTGGTGTATATATATAATACACGGTGTGTATATAAAATACACGGTGTATTTTAAATAGTTCGCTGCTCCAGCCACTCTCGTAACCTTTTGCAAAGGCTGCCTTTGCACTACTGATGCGTACAATATCACCTACACTGTATTTAGGAGGTCTGGGATGTTCCGGCTCCTTGTATCGTTCTGCCAGATTAGCCCGAGCCCTAGCGGCTGTAGCAAGCGTCACAGAGGCTGGAGCCATTTTTATACTGCTATGTTGCGCATGATTGTATGCCGAGACGATATCTTGCAGAACGTCAATGTAACGTTTCTCTCTAGAGTACGTGAAATACCGCCACATTCTTTCTTTTAGAGTTCTATTAAATCGCTCCACGACAGCGGCTTTTATATCGGGGTTTCTTGCAGCGCGAAACTGAATGTTCTTCTTCTTCAAGAAAGCCTGGAATGCGGAACCTATAAACTCCTTACCTCTATCCGACTGGAGACAAATCGGTGATCTACCATTACTGACTTTTTGTGATAATATACGTGTAAATGCTTTAGTCACAGTCGTAGCTGTCTTATCGTGTAGAGGCTCCACCCATGCGTATTTACTAAGAACATCTATGACTACGAGAAGATAAACATAACCATCGTTGTAATCCTTGATAGAGCGAAGATCTACAAGATCAGCCTCCCAAACATCGTCAATGTTGCGCACATTGTAAAAACGCCGAGGGAAGTGGCGCCTCACAGGTCTGTGCTTTGTGTAAGCATCCTGAGACTCAAGCCACTGTAGTGTATTTTTACCGGAGATTTTTTTCTTCCGAGCCGCGTGCAGCAAATTGGCACTGCCCGAAAATGATGCTTCGTGGGAGGGGTCAAAGTACACTTTTTCCTATATTTTCATGTTTATAATTTAAGTTTAGCCCAGGTTACACGTCTTTTCTTGCTATAACTACCAGAGCCCCTCTGCACACTGTGTCCACCGTCGGTGCTCTTATCGTCGCTGTAGTACGAAGACTGTTCGCTGGTATCGTTGATATCCTCGGCTACACTGCTGCCACTTGGATGCACCCGTAATGTTGAATTGGCCCTTGATTCCGCCCACAGCTCCTCATTTCCCACAAATTCTCGAGGTGTTTGTATCGTTCTTAAAAAATTTGCGAAGGTTTTGCGCGTCCCGCTGGTTTTGGGACTTTTCTTGTTCGCATAGCATCGTTCACGAGATCAACAATATTCGAATCCTTGATTGGTTTTCCCTCGATAGAAACGGTTCCTGCGGAATTCCAGGAAAAATTTGACGACGGTGCATCGCGCAAGCGACGCAGTAGAAGTTTCGCTTTGTGCCGAAATTTTTGTGGTACACTTTCAATTATGATGGAATCGTTCATGCCTGGAGAGGAATCTTTTTTTTCACCCACCACCACCACCACCTCCTCCTCCTTCAAAGCGGGTACTTTCGTTTTCATGAGATCAAGATGCTGATGAGATCGCTCACCATCGACAAAATGAAGATAGCGTTGTAGTACAGTCAGATATGCGGTCCACTTTTCTCTCTCATCCTTATATTTATTAGAATTCAAGATTTCGTTCATTTCAGCGTCCAATCTACTCAAGGTGGCTCCAATAGCTTGTGCCTCTGACGAATGCGTCACGTCAGCGCCAAAAACAGGCTGTCGGATACTTTGTGTGCTCATCTGTAATAGATTCTCCTCCGGCACTAGTACCATTTTTCTTGCGTGTTCCATTATCAGCGCCCACCAATTAAATTTGACAGGACGGTGCCCAAAATTGGTGCAAGCAAAAGAGGCAGGAATCCACCACTCTGAACGACGATTCGCTTTTTACTCTTCCAACAGCCTTTTCTTGCAGCTAAGCGACGAAGAACAGGTGCGTGTCGACGTAGTTTTTTCCTCTGGTTCGGCTTCAGAGGTACATTACCATGAAGAATGTTCAATGCGCACTCGCAGATGCACCATATTATATGAGGATCTGCTTTACGTAAAAAGGCTTCACGTTGAAATGTTGAAGGGCTCGCAATATCGCAATGTGCTTCTTGCAGAGTGGTGATCCGTCACGGGCCATTACAAGAGGTTGACTGATAATTATTTGGGCAAATCACTGCTTTTCTACGTGGCGCCCCCGAAGCCTTTAGAGACGCGTTGTTACGAAGAATGTACAATACGCAATCGACAATACAGCGATTAACGTTTGAATCTGGTTTACATTGTTCCTTGCTGGAATACCCAAGGGCAGTCGATATCGCAACGTTCTTTTTATAGCGTAGCGATCCGTTATTCGTCATCATAAACGCAAAACCGGTAGCTCCCCGGAAGTACAGCTGCTTTTTAATTTCTTTCGCGGCACGTACACAAAATGATGGGGATCGTCGGGAAAGATGCAGGTGCGAAATCTACAATTATCAGGTGTTGCTTGTTTCAAATCCAGCAACAAATAACCGTGTGGCTTCGACGTCGCGTCATGATAAACCTCTTGCAAAAAACGGGGATTTTCCGGATATACCTGACGCGCCAGGTGCTGTATTTGAGCACGATCACGAGGGTTTTTAAAGACAACGATATAATTAGCGTTCAGTGAGATATCTCGTTGGCCGTGACCTTGATGGAATAAGTTTTGCGTTATGAAAATAACGCTCAAATTTTTATGATGACTGCCTTTGGTGAATAAGTCAATAACACTGTTGTTCGATGCCTCACGCATTAAATCGTCGATAACTATGAGCTTGGCACGCGGATCATTCGCGTAATCAGCAGATTGCGGCAAACCTTCATGAAATTCGATCGATGCTCCATACTCGGCGTATGCTGGCTGCCATTCGGAATAGTAGAAAATAATTCTCTCGAACGGCTCGCTGTTCATACGCGAAATGAATTTTAAAAACTTTTACACAAAATATGTTTTACCGCAACCGGTCGGACCACAAACCATAGCCGTCCAGGGATGTTTCCACCTCACGTCCATATCGATGATTGAATCAAATTTCGATACTGCTGTTGATGATAAAGCCTTTATTTCCCAGTTATATATTTTTTACATGAAGATAAAATATTTTTAACTTTTGTAGCCATAAGGTAGAGAGCCGTATTCGCCGTCGCGTCTTCGCTTGACGCTCGACGGTTTACAAGATTTTATTTCAGGCCGTGTGACCACGTGATGAAACGCCGTACGCCTAATCGCATTGTAGTGCAGTACAATTGGTTCTTCTCTCTCGCCCATTACAAAGGAACGTATCGACTGATAATTGATCAGTGAGTTATTTGCAAAATTTAGTGTTATGCCTTTGACTTTACAAACCTCGCTCTCCGTACCGTCAGAAGTACGTACTATAAACGAGTAAAATTTAGGGCCACCCGAAATAAACGACTTGATATAGCTACCGGAGCCGTAAGAACTCAGCTCATCGGTTAAATCTTCTAAAAGTTGACCAATAGGCGGTTCGTATTCGCCCGGCTCATTCTTTGTCACGTAAATTACAGAGTCCGTATCACAGTACAATGCACGACGACCCAAGCGCTCGAGGTAACTGTACAGCTTTAAGCGGGCCTGAGCTGTCGTATACGCCGCGACAACAGTGTTCGCTATACCGGAAGGTATCACAGCATCGTCACTTTTAATATAATTCACATATAGTATTTGATTATTTACAGGGAGAATACCCGTGATCTCGTATTCGGGATTCGTCAACAACTCCATGAGTTTTTCACGCGATGAAACTATCACAGTCTGCGGTAGATTTTCCCGCTGCCCAAACTTTCCCCAAAATGAATTCAGGCAGAGCTTAGCCACCGATCGTAACCCCGGATTTTTCGCTATAGACCCACGATCCAGCTTAATACCTTCAGACTGCTCGAAATCAGTGAGATACCGTTCTTGCGCGACAGAGTCCTCCTCCATATTGCTTTCGGGCCATCCGCTGGCTTCTTGTTTGATTTTTAAAAACGTGTTAATGTACTCTACAAAAAGGCCCCCCTCCCTCGTATCTCTATTATATTGTGTTATCTCGTATTGCCAGATTTCAGAGATGCACGTGATTTCGTACCCACACGACACAGCTTTTCGCAATTCGTCGACCACCCACGTACCCTCGAATACCCTCTCTGCAGGATCGTCGTGTGTACACTCTACCAGACTCATAGCCTCGCTACAACTACGACACAGAGCGAATAACAGACGATGATGCATACGCACTGGCAGTACAGGGTGATAAAGATTCCTCGGCGGCAATACAGTACATTTGACAAGCCCTTCGATACGCGTGAGATCAGTGTTATCAGGACCCGTCAGCTCCATACATTCATCACCCACATAAACTTTCGGATGGCCTACGGGGTATTTACCATACTTACAAATGTATGGGTATAACGAGCAAACGTCCACGTATCTTATCTGCTCTGTATCTTTTATGTCGTAGAGCGTTACCATATTTTCTGTACGGCCGCCGAAGAACGCATCGCGAGGGTTGAGGGGCTGTGGTGTAACTAAAGCGTGATTCTCCACGAATGCGCGCATTTCCTCATTTTGTTTTAACATACCGTCAAATTCGCATTCCCAAATTTCCGTTAGCATGTAACCAGACGCTCGGATTCTATTACTTATTGCGATAGTTTTCTCTAGACGCTCGTCCATTGACACTCCGTCGCTTTGCCGACGATGCCTATTCACGAGGAAACAGCGCTGACACCCGTGCCAGTAGCAGCCGTGGAACTGTAATACATGTGCATTGTCAGGGGTCTCGTAGTAGCCGTCTACCAATAGATTCTGCGGTAGTTTAAATTCGCGCGATCGGCCTGCGTGAATAATATTATGACCGAGCGAGTGCTCCATCCACACGAGCCACGACACTGCTTTTTGTGATTGATTGTGAGCCCATCTGTACCCGGTTGTCGGAATAATACCGATCGTGTCGTTGTTCAGAAAATTTTTTCGAAAAATACGAAAACAGGCTGATGCTATCGTCGTGCTCTCGTTGAAAGGGCAAACACCGCCACTGGTTATGAACATATCACGAAAAGCCATACACGCGCATCTCAATATAGTAACATCCATCGAACAGTAGCTGACAATTTCTTTCGCAAAATCGAACAGATAATTAGCGTCTTGCAGCTCGCGATGCCATGCAAGTAATTTCTCGCGCTCCGCTGTACGCATGGTGTCGGGAGAATAAAACTCTAGAGGAGGCAGGGGCCCCACATAATTTTGATTTTCCGGAATATTGAACAGATGTGGGAAAGTTCCTTTCACAATCGTACCTGTTAGCCCAAAGGCCTTGGGTAGCGCGCTCAAAGGCATATGAAAGTAGTGCAAGCTGTCAAGAAACACTAATTGTCCAAGCCTCATTGTAATAATCTTCGTGCCATTCATTATCAGCGAGGGAAGTCGCGTTTTTTTCTCCTCAATTAGATAGCGTAGAATGAATTGCGCGTCAAACCCTCCTGCGTTATGAGCGATTACAATCGTGCGCGAAAACCCCCCTACAGTCTGCATAGCTAACTCCACAAGCTGACCCACGGGATTATGTTTGAATACGAATTCGTGGATGCCGCAATGTTCGCACGGATCGGCTATAGAATCATTGTTACAACACATTGAACAAACGCGTTGGGCAACACAGAGACTCGGTTCGTGAACGAACGTGCTCGCATCGCCTTTCACAGATGTGCACTGCTGCGTTTCAAAATCATAGAAAATAAAGATATTTTTCGAATCTGTAGAGCCGCCCCGTATTGGTTGGATAAAACACAGATGATTAAACGGCTGCACCGTTCTACATATTTTGCAGAAGCCTATGCCGCATACATGCTTCCTTTTTTTTCCGAAGGTCTTACTGTCTGGAAGCACTTGCGACAGCGATGAAGGGATTCACAAACAGAAGGCTTTCTACCGAGGCCTCCGTTCATATTTACATTACCCGTTCTATGATTTCGTAAGCATTGCTCTCCGAAAAAGTCGCGATTGCATGCAACACACCTGATTGCCTCGCTTGAACTGGCGTCACGTGGTGGTGTTGCTCCGCACCGCGAACATTGTGCTTTCGAGCATCGATGATTAAACACGCGATATAATGTGTTGCAAACGGTGCAAAACCCCGAGCTACCGACGGCTGCCCTGAGATTGAGAATTGGCTCGAAATGATGCGAGCGTTCGTAATATAAGATGTACAGAGTATGCCGAATTTCTCCTGCAGACTCTAAAACTTTTTGTGTGCCATTGAATAGAGCTGTTTTCTTACGACGGCCTAAAGTCAGAAACTCAAAAACTACAATCGCTATGCCGTCCTGTGCCAGATGATCTTGGTAGAGCGCGATCTCATGTACGCCGCATCCGTCTCTCGGTATATTGACATTTGCAGCTCTGGTAAGTTCGAGCGCTCTCTCTCTTTGTAATGAACCGTTTGTCTGCCTAATGCGCTGCCACTCGGAGTGTAAATCTCCTGATCGTATCTCACCACGTTCAGCGTATACTAGAGCTGCTGCTAATGAGCGAGGCAAACACAACCGATCGTCGTTCCGGATCGTTAGAATAGATTTTTTCGCGACACCCTCGTACGTAAGACCTTTTCTGCCCCTACCCTCGACACCCTTGACAATGCACGTTTTAATATTACACGTATCATCAATATTCATAGATGCTGCGCTTTGAGCGACGCTAGCTATTAATCCCCATATGTCTTTGAACGTATAATCCCGAACAGGCCGGAAAGAAAGCCATGCAGGCCCCTGCGTCAGGCTGCTTGATGTGAACGAAATGCCTGCATAATCGCCACCCTCGCAATTGGTCGTTATTTGTGTCAATAAATCGCGAAAAGCCCCTTGAAGCCAGTCCATAACGTTTATTCCTGAGGGTGGTTGGCGAACACGTATTGTCAGTTCGCGACCCCTAAGCTTAAAGCGTCTACAATAACGTGAGATATTTTGAAGTATTTCTAAGCGACCCCCGGGTGGTTGTACGTCTCCAAACGGCTCGTTCCTAGCAGCATTTCGTGGTCTTCCAGCTCCTACCTGCGTTTCTGCAAAAAGAAAACACATATGAGCATCTGGAATTTGTCGAGGTAAAACGCTATTGAAAATTAGAGATAGTTGTCAGTAGTACCTCGATTGAGATCTGATACGTTTATAAAGTATCTTCATCAATAAAGCGGGTTGCTGAAGTCCCTGTATCACAAAAAATACTCTACTTACCTTTTTAAAATCTTAGGATCAGAGTAAAAAATGATTACCTGAGTTATCATCCGGGAGTTGCTGAATCCAGCAACCGATTCTCTGAAAATATTGCTCCTCTTCTTCTCTTTCAATCGGCCACAACCCTCCATGGAGGCCTAGTTGATTTTCGGGAAGATCTATAACCTGCTGTACTTCCACGCTCGCGGACTGACTGGCTTCTAATGATTCATCAGCGATGTTATTAGACAATTGATTGGGGGTGCCCTCTAGGCCCTCTAGACCTGATGATCCCGACACGGTCTCCTCGGGGGTACCCTCTAGGCCCTCTAGACCTGATGACCCCGACACGGCCTCCTCCTCCCCATCATCTGCTATAGAATCAGACTGAGGCTCGTCGTCGGCTGCGCTGGAAAGCGTTATCGTCGAATCGGCTACTTCGCAATTCCCTGTTACCGGCGCTGAAAAATAAAAACTATCAGTATAAATAGCCGTTTTGTGTGGTACAAATTATATCTATTGTCGAACACTTACGGTTTAACGGGATATCTTGTATTTGCCGTGGCTGTTCTATCACGTCCACAGTACGAGCAATATCGACGCCATTCCCTGACAACGGACCTGCAATTTTTTTATTTTTTATTTTTTAATGTAATGTCCCGATGCGAATAATTTTTTGTTTTGCATACTTACGTTGTGCGGCTCTCTGTGTGTGAAGAGCTATCTCCACTTCTTCTATAGCACACGTTGCTTCGTCGAGGGCTGTCTGCATGCGAAGATCCAGCGCCTCCGCCTCCTCAATAGCACGAGTTGCTTCATTGAGCGTTTCTTCTTCTTCGTTTGTTGCATCCATAAGCTCACGATAGGCTATAATTATGTGATAATATAAACGTTAATCACTGCACAAACAATTTTCGAAAAAGGACAAAAATGTTCGAAAACAATTTTGAAAATAATTTTCGAGACATTTTAGAAACAGTTTTTATGTTTAGAGCGTACTTGTCTACTTCTTTTGAATATTTCGCGTATTATATAGTGAAGTCTGATTTAAGTGACGTTCGCCAGGAGACGCGGGTTCGAATCCTCCGCCAAGACTTTTTTTTTTATTTTATATTTTTAAATTATTTACCGAAAAAGTCAAATTGCTTTGAAGCTAAAAGTATACTTTTTGAATGTTTAGCGGTCATAGCGCACCGCTGAGTGTATATAAAAATGTGGCCAATAACTGGGTGGCCAACGACTGAATTGGATGGCCAATAACTGTGCGGTAACGATAATCGCATGGCACAGTCATTGGCACCCTGCCAATAACTGTGTGGCCAATGACTGAATTGGATGGCCAATAACTGTGCGGTAACGATAATCGCATGGCACAGTCATTGGCACCCTGCCAATAACTGTGTGGCCAATGACTGGGTGGGATGGCCAATAACTGTGCGGTAACGGTAATCGCATAGCACAGTCATTGGCACCCCGGCCAATAACTGCGCGGCCAATGACTGTGCGGGTTGTCAACCACTGTATGACAGGTGTGGCTTTAGGGCACAGTAATTAGCACACCGATTATTCACTGAGGCTGGCACATCAATTAAAAATTAATAAAATTTTAATTAAAAATAATTTTTTAATATTTGTTTGAAAAAAATCAAATAATGAAAATTAATAAAATTTTAATTTACTAAAAATTATTTTTTATATTATTTCATATATAAGGCTGATTTATCTATGTATCTGTTGTGCATGAAACACCTACCTCTGGCTTCAGCAACAAGTCCCCTGATGCATGGGGCATCTTCTAGACCCCGGCGTTGCAACTCCTTAAACACACACATTACCACGCACTGTCCGTTTAATATACCTCTATTATATGCTATGGCTATAGCACGTAGAGGTGACCACCATATAATATATCGTAGGCGGCTTAAAAGTCTCTCGCCCGATAAATCCCGTAACTCTTCGCACCACTGATCATTGCAGCGGCGTCTGAGATGAATACTGCGCAACTTAACTAATTTTAAAAAACCGCGAATACTCGCGCGAGCTGCGTAATCTGTCATTATCAATCGGCGGTGTAGAGCTCTCGTTGGTTGTCTTATGACTGACCGGCCGATTGACTCAATTCTATATTTCCGAGTGATATGTGACGGTTCCGTAGCATAAAGACTTATGTTCAAAATTTTATTGATTTGCACTTTTTTCATCCCTATAATAACGCGTGATCGCGAGCGTGCAAATAAAATTTCTCACGATATTCCGCGAGATATATGATACGGGTATAGACAGCTCCGTATAAAAGATTTACCCACGGTTTGATTCCGTGGTGTCATATGAATGCTTCATCCGGTTCTCGTATGAACGCTTCATCCGGTTGACTAAATTCATCCATTACCTATACACATGCGTCGTATCACGCTTGACCGTGAACCTGAAAGAACGTCTGCAATACTGCAGACGGTGCATTTGCGACTTCCTGCGCACTCGCAGGGGGCGAGCGGCTCGCGCTTGGGGACACGTGCCGTCGAGCGCGCGACCTTCGTCGACGGCGTATCGCGCTCACAGCATGCATGTTCCCACGCGTTCAGATAACCGCGAGGAACGCGTGCAATACTGCTGACCGTGTATTCACGGATCTGCGTTCGCCTCGCGGATGGTGCAGCCCGCGGACGTGTGTCAAGCGTCTTTTGTCGACAGTCTTTCTTCGGAGTTCGTGTCGCGTACATCATTTCTCGCTGCGCCGTGTTTTTACAGCTTTAACGTGAATTTGTTTAAGTGCACCGGAGTTTGCGATAATGTATCCGCGATACGAAAACGGGTTGTGGGAGAAGAATTTTCCTGTAGAGTAATTGAAGTGGTGTGTGCGAATAGTTTGCAAGTACGCTCCGCAGATATGCAGAGTACATACGAGCAATTACAGAAGCTGCTACAGGACTATTACATTATCAACGGTGAAGGCTCGGGATTACGCTGGAGCAATTACACATCGGTATGTCCTGCGTCGTAGTTCGACATGGCAGTGCGGTGCGTGGCGAAATTATTTATTTCGATGTGCAGGACGGCTATTCCGAAGTGTTTTTAGTGGACGAGGGGCGTTCGGATTTTTTTGAGATTTTTTTCTCCAACACCCAAACGCTTTATGCGTCGGGATACCGGCCCTGTGCATCGAGTGTCATTTGCGCGGTCTCGATCACATCAACTCATCGGGTGCCGAGTCGTTGGTGGAGGAGGCATGTGCTGGCGACGGCCTGCTGGCCATAGTGATCACACGTCGCCGCGCCAATCGTCCATATGTAATAAAACTATTCGACAGAGAACGGCGGGATGTCGCAGCTCTCGTCGCTCAACGGTTTAACATCGATAACGACAACGACTATCTCGACGACGAGGGTTTCGCCGAGATGAACATCAGCGGCTGGGAGGATGACGAAGACGACGGCAACGACGACGACGACGACGACGACGACGACGACGACGCCGCCGAACGTTAACGCCATAGTGCTTGTGAGTGAGCATAAACAGGAGTGAATAATAAACAAAAGCGAATAATAAGCAAGAGAAATAGGAGTGAAGAATAAACAAGAGTGGCAATAAAAACGTTACGTCATAGTGCTTGTGAGTGAGAATAAACAGGAGTGAATAATAAACAAGAGTGGCAATAAAAAAATAGGAGTATGGTCATCGGAGTCTTCAGTGTCTTCAAGGCCATCACAGCAAATTGAAGGTAAAATTCAAAAATAATAATCATGTGGTGCACTATGGCGAGTCCAGAATTCTATCCCCCCTCCCACCCCCACGCCTCTTACCACCCACACGCGGCTGGCCAAAATTTCGACCAGCCGCTGTGTGGGGGAAAAAGGGTGGGGATGGGAGTGGGGATAGGAGTGGGGTTCGCCATAGTGCACCGCTAACTACTGTGGTGCCACCAAACGAAGCTGGACCAAACTCGATATTCATTTTCGATGATGTAGCCTGTAAGAAACAGGATAATTTTCGAGCGTATTTCTCAATGGGAAGGCATGAACACGTCGATTCATTCTATCGCTGTCAGACATAAACACGTATTCCTAAGCATCTCGTGCATGACAATGCCAATCTGCTAGTACTATTTAAGCAGGATGATATGAATCTCAAGCACGTATACAATGATCATGTGAATACCGATATGACTTACACCGAATTTAAAAACTTGTGCACAGCCTGTTGGATCGAAAAGTATGGATTTATTGTGATTGATAAGGATAGCGATGTTGAGGAGTGAAGATATCGGAAAGGGTTTGACTGTTTTGCATGTGTGCACATGTAATTCGTACAAATCATAAAATGTTAAAGTCAGGTCGACAGGCCAATGAGCAGGCAATGTAAGTCGCCTTCAAACCAATAGTCAAATAGTTGAGCAGGTTGAATGTTTGCGTGAGGGGGCATTTAATTTTAAACTAACTGATTATGAAGCATTAATAGTATATTAATTTTTTCGTAATATTAATTTTTTAATAATTAGTATATTAATTTTATAAGCGTTTTTTCACCGAGTGTGAAGTTTGATGCCTGAGCGAAGCGAGGGCAGAAATTCACACGAGGTGAAAATGCACTTCCTCCCTTGTCGCATACGATATTTTTTTCCGATTTCGTTAAAATAACGACATTTCTTGCGTCGCAAAATCGTCATCTTCGCCAATGACCGTTACTCCCCCGGGAGTAATAGAGCTTTCAGCGGGAGTAATGAGCCCTATTACTCCCTAGGGAGTAATGAAATTGTACCGCGCATGCGCACATGTTAATAATGATCATCGGTCAATAATAGCTTATTTTCCACCCGTATTGCACGCAAGGAATGTAGTTATTTTAGCGCAGTCGGGAAAAAATTACTTTTTAGCGTCGTATCCGTGGGATAACATTTTATTAGTCGATTCGATTGAAGGTGCGACAAATGATTTAATCGGGACCATTCGTTTCGCAATCTCTCTCTTTGTGCCATGGAAAGAAAGATTTTTATCAATGTACCCGAAGTGTTTCTCGGGGGAATTAAGGCGATCCGTTGCGCTAAAGAGGCTGGCCCATGCGAATTGAAAAAAAAAACCAACCGAGCGGTGGACTATCAAGTTTTCTCGGATCTCAGAGCGCGGTGTAAAAAACTTGCCGACTCGTGCTACAGATCGTTTATTAACCAAGCGCAATACGAGGTATGCGATAATATAAAAGCGTTTTGGAACTTCGCGACCGATGGACGGAGGGATGACGGGGTTCCAAACTGCCGCGTATTCATCTTGTTAATATTGCTCATCTATCAATATCTGTTTTGGAAATATTCGAGGCCCTGTCTGTTCTAGATGTTAATGGTGGTCCAGGTGCGGATGGGATTCCCCCCGTGTTGCTCCGGAATTGCAGATATGCTTTGGCTTGTCCACTCCATGCTGTATTCTCGTGATCCCTCACTACGGGTATCTTTCCCAAATGCTGGAAGGTGAGCACCGTTACACCAATATTTAAGTCGGGAGATAAATCCATCACATCGAATTACAGGCCAATCTCGGTCCTAAATGCCTTACCGAAACTATTTGAATCGATTGTTACGCGCAAATTAGCAGAGGCATTTAGGGCTGTCATTGTTCAGGAGCAGCACGGCTTTACCCAGGGTAGATCGACAATCACCAACTTGGCCTATTTTACAAACTTCATCATAACTGCGTTTGCAAGCAAGCTCCAAGTCGATGCAGCATACACGGACTTCTCGAAGGCTTTCGGCAGACCAAATCATAGGATACTGATGTCTAAGTTAGGTGCCCTCGGAGTCTCGGGTTCTTTGCTTGAATGGATCAAGAGCTATTTGTCGAACAGGGTGCAAACAGTGAAAATCGGTTCAAACTTCTCAAGACCATTCAATGCAAGTTCTGGGGTTCCTCAATGCTCGCACTTGGGGCCTTTACTGTTTAATATTTTTATAAATGATATTACTGGTATCTGTCACCATTCAAATGTCCTACTGTTCGCGGACGATATGAAAATATTTAAGGCAATCAAATCTAGGGAAGACGCGATATTGCTGCAGAATGATCTAGATAGATTATCTGTCTGGTGTGAAGAAAATAACCTATTCCTAAATGTTTCAAAGTGTCATGTGGTGCGGTTTAATCATTCGAGCGTCGGAATAGCTTATCCATATGCTCCAAACAACACACCGTTGGAAGTTGTTACTATGGTGAGGGATTTAGGGATTCACTTTGATAATACGCTATCGTTCTCACCTCACTACAAATTCTGTGTATCTCGTGTGTTAAAAATGTTAGCCTATATAAAGCGTACAGCAGCTATGTTTGATAATCCTCGCGCGCTTGTAATCTTGTACACGACGCTGGTGAGATCGCAGCTTGAATATGGCTCGGTAATCTGGGCACCTTATCAGAATGCGTTTGCGTATTTAATAGAGCCGGTCCAGCACAAATTTCTTAGGTTCGCGGCGTATCGTTTGGAGTCTACGATGAGCTATCTCGACCATGATTGCAGTCCCATTATGGATTTTTTGGCACTTAACGCACTCGAGACCCGTAGAAAAAGGGCTGACATTCTCTTTATGTTTAATATAATTAATAATAGGTTTGATTACCCAGCTTTGAGGGCTCTGGTAAGACTACGCGAGGGGGAGAGTGTCAACAGAATAAACAAGCTGTTCAAGGTGCCGTTCTGTCGGGCTAACTATGCATTTTATAGTTGGTTACCGAGGATCTCGCGACTGGGAAACGAGTATGGCGGTCGGGTGAACCTCCTTGGAGGCTCACTGTCCCAGGTAAAAAAATGCCTTTCGGAAATATTTCCCCCAGGTGAAACGTAGCGCTGTTGTCTCTCTCGCTCCATGGGCGGTCGACCAGGGGCTCAAACTGTAAATTATGTTGTATCTTGTAAAAACGTGTATGTATGTATCATGTCTCATTTTTCTTTTTTCTCCGTAATTGGGTTCTGCTCGTATGAATAAATAAATAAATAAAATTTTGAAATAAAATAGTAGAGCCATTACAAAAATTAGTGCGTTCGTCTGATACAGCCAACAATCATGATAAAACACCAATGAAGAATGGGATGAAAGAAAAAATGAAAGATGAAATTAAAGACGAAATGAAAAAAATTAACTGAGAAGATTTGGGAGAATCAAGTAATAGCAAAGCAAAAAACAAAGACGATGACGACGATGACGGCGGCGACAACGAGGATGAGGAAATTAATTCTTCTTTTAAATCGGCGGATGAAGATGATAGCGATAATGATGATAATAATATCGCTGATGAATCTGTAGTGAAGTCAGGTGTTGAGGAAGACGATTTGATAAACGAGTATCTTGCATTGTTACGATCGGGTAACAAAACTACCTTAGGTTGTTCATATGGTGTACGAAGGCTTGCCAACGGCAAGCTTATGATTGGTGACACACCGATAGAATTTAAAACGACTTCTATAAACGTCGACGACGCAAGGTATGATAAAACTATGGGACTCATCGAATTATTGTTCAAAAAGGAGCCCGATGACGCTCATATCAGCAACAGTGATTTGGACAATTATAAAACCATTGTACTTCAAACAAATGCTCATAACAAGTTTTATAAAGCTGATGAAGCGATCCGTACGAGTAAGAGTGTCAAGTTCGTTTATTATATTCCAAAATCATTTGTCAATGCCAAGCACAGTGGAAAAAGTATGCCGAAGTACAAGGTGGAAAAAATATTCGGATGGATTATGTTTACAGGGATGATCCCAATGAATTGGTGAATCGCCTTCGTCTGCTCCTAGCATCTCAAGTAGCCGACACCTCATCTCACAGCAATGAAATTGTGTCTATTATTAAGGAATTACGAGAGGCTCAAATCATATATTAATCCATCGATTATCGTGATTTCAATCATTCGCAAGATGTAAGACATCGTGGCCCACCAGGCAATCCAGGTGTCGGATTTAAGCTGACTGCGGGCGGTCATTACGATTTGAAGAACAAACGACTCAGCGGGTGGGGACCGACTGTACACCTCCCCAGTCTACACGAAGACAGGTCTATACCAAAAGTGTGCACCGAACGACTCTACACGGGGGTAGGTCTACACCAAATAACTTCGCACTGAAAATCGAACAGCATATAACTGTACACATCGACGGTCTGCACTAAACGTGTGCACCGGTCGACTGTACACGCTGGCATGTCTATATTTAATAACTCTACACTGAAAACTGTATACCGCATAACTGGCCACGTCGACGGGCTACGTGAAAGGTGTACACCGATCGACTGTGCACGCAGCCATGTCTATGCTAAATAACTCGACACTGAAAACCGAACACCATCTAATTATAGAACAAAGCCACTGTACACGGCGAAAAAAAACACGGCACGGTGAAAATTCGACACCGAAAACTCGACACGGCGAAAGGTCGACACCAAAAAGTCGACACCAAAAAGTCGACACGACGAATGGTCGACACCGAAAACTCGACACTAAATAATGTTGTTCTTAATGTTAGTCTTTTCACATGTTATTACATGTGTGTTTGAGAATTGCCAGGATGAGATATAGCGGAACGGGGGTTAAGTGATTTCACACAAGATGGTAACAGTGAAAATAAACTCTTTTATTGGATAACAAATAACGATGAACAAGCACGCGAAAAAACACTGTGTAATGAGCAGTTCGGAAAACAAGGAGCAGTCCGAGTTGAGCACATTCCGATGAGCCCGTTGAGTTAGATGGAATTCACGCGAGTCGACCGAGAGCGAACCCGCGGCTTACTGTAACGCCGCGAGATAACCGTTGGGAACGTGAGGCATTTTCACGACAGAAGTCGTGACCAATGATGCGTCATGCGCGTGACAACGAGCTGAACCGAAGAATGTTATTGCCGAATAGTTCCCGAGATGAGTCGTCGAAATTATATTAATCCGCGAAGCACCCGGGTGAGCTGACTGTGCATGACTCGACGCGTCGTGCACCTGTTGAGAGCGCGAGTCTCTCCGGGAAAAAGGCACACGGCACTTGTCCGGAAGATTTCACTCGCGCTATGCTCCGAATGAGCTGGATAATATCCCGGAGACCGGAGATATAGTTTCCCGTGTTAATGTACCAATGATGAGCAGAACCGTGAGCTTAACCGTGAGAAAAACCGAATATAAAATCGGCGATCTACCCGAGCGCGTGGTGACCCGTGTCAGCCATTACGCGTAGATGAGCGCCAAACCTGTTGC
This sequence comes from Ichneumon xanthorius, assembly GCA_917499995.1. Taxonomy (NCBI): domain Eukaryota; kingdom Metazoa; phylum Arthropoda; class Insecta; order Hymenoptera; family Ichneumonidae; genus Ichneumon; species Ichneumon xanthorius. The sequence goes on from CAKJTD010000102.1 coordinate 1,159,406, forward strand.
ACGCGGCACGTAACCCGTGCCGCCTCGGATGAGCGCCGGTGCCCGTGCGTCGACGGCGCGCGTTGTCCTCGCCGGACTCGGCCGGGAGGTGCTGCCGAACAGCGGCCTCTCGAGCTAGCGCACGTCGCCACGCTGATTCTCGAACATTCCGCCCGCCATCGGCGACGGCGTCGATCATGAGATGATCGATGATCCGGTTGAGATTCTGATTCCTCGTCGAGATGAAGCGCTACCAGTGATGTTGGTGTGAGCGGTCCTGCACAGTCCGCGCCTGTAGTCGATCCGAGGGTGGGAGTGCCACCCGGAACAGAGGTAGTTGGCCCATCGCAAGATGAGCACGGATCCCCCCGTGCCAGGGACACACCACACCACGGAAAGTGTGGGACGTCGCAGGGTTGAAGTTTCCATCTCCAGGAATGCCAAAATCCTGGCAGATGTAAGCCAGAGTGAGCCAGGTTGAGTTGAGCGCCTCTGAGTAGCGCCGATGAGCGCGACCGATGAGGGTGACGGATGAGCATGGCCGATGAGCAGAAGCTTCTTTTCGAAGGTGAGCAAGTCTGTAACAAATTCCGATGAAACGGAACAAGGTAATGAGAAACGAAACCTTGCAAATAAGACCTGGGTGATAGTCGACGCGTGGAGCGTCGACGAACAAAGAAATACCCTGGCGAGCCTCGTGCGCATCGAGGTCGCCTGATATCCATGGTTGAGTTAATAATGAGCCGATCCCATGAGTCATGCATGCAACCCTTGAGTCGTCCATGAGTCCCTTGAGTCGTTATGGTGGTCCCGTCCACCAGGGTGAGCGATCTCTGAGCTGCGCGATGGTGACGCCCCTGGGGACACAATCAGCCGGGTTAATTACTCCCGAGATGTGCCACCAAGATGTCTGCGCTGAGCTCCTGGAGTTGAGCAACGTCGTGTTCCACGACGTCCTTCCACCGTGAAGAATGAGATCCGATCCAGTTATATGTGAGTCCGTCCACAAATGAGCTGTCCGCACGTCCAGGCGCAGTGTAGCCTTGGGACGTGGTTGACGAATTACTTTGAATTTCGTCGGTGCAGCGCTGCGATGAGTTCCAAGCTTCGGGATGAGCCATTTGAGCTGTGCTACCTGGATTTCGGTGCACGCCAGGACCGCCTGAGCGGCTGTGGACGGTGAGCTGTCGACGATTCGGACACCTGCCGACATCGCGAGTTGAGATGCATCAGAGAAGCCAAGTTGATCCACCGTGAGCCACTCCGTGTGTTGCCACTGAGGCAACGAGTGTCTGGCCAGATAGGTGAGATGTCAGATCCTCTCTGAGCGCGAGCCATCAGGTGAGAGCTGCGACGGCAATCCGTCTTTGCAGCCGACCTTGTGCAACCAGAGCTCCCGTCGAAGCTTCTGTGCATGAGTCACGACTGTGGAAGTTATGCCGAGATGTCCAACCATCTCCACCTTGAATGATGACCCTCCTAGTGAGCGTACCCGTGAGCGTGAAAAACCTCGTGACGGACACGAGTTGATCGCTGATGAGCAATGCGGCTAGCGAGACCCCGCCCGCATAGCACAAGACCTTGAGTCGGTGAACCGACTGATGAGCTGCGCCGATGTATCCGCTCCTCAACCTGTGCTGTCGGTTGAGACACCCTGTTGAACTGGCCATTGGTCCACAACATTCGTTGCAGATGTCAGTCGTCAGGATGCTTGATGATCGTGTACGACGAGACACAGGTGTAGCCGAACCCAGATGAGCACGTCCGGGATGTTGAGTTGAACCTTCGCACTTGTGTGCATGAGCTTGGTCACGGAGTGTTCGAAAGTGATGACAGATGAGCTGACGAACATGACCTTGGTGAGATCTCGATTTGATATGAGAACTCCGTGATGAGGCTGATAACAGTGCACTGCGCTGGCAGGCGAAGCAGTCAGCGCCTTGTTCATACGACCAAGTTCTTGTATTCCTCCGTGCGCCGACGATAGAACGCCGTATAGCGTTCATCCCGGATGAGCTGCCTGAGCACTTGTTCGAGGCACCGATGAGCTGTGCGAGAAGAACTCCCCAGCGGCATAAGCGCCTTGACGGGAACTCGCACGACCGGTTGAGACCCATGAGCGTTTTAACCAAATATAAGCGTCGTACTCCTCCTCTTCGGGGGTGAGATGTCCAGGTGTGCCCGATGATGGTTCTTCGTGCGTCCAGAACTTCGTGAGAAGCTCTTGGAGAAGAACATGCCCTTGATGAATCATTGACGTGAGCCCTGTACACGCAGTTGCGCGAACGGCTTGGATAGGTCCAGGCACCGATCAACCGAAGATGTAAAGATGAACAATCAGTGCCCTCACGGCACCTCAGATGGTGTTGAACCAGGATGAGTTGCCCTGGTGATCCGCTCCGATGTTAGAGTCGGTAGACCGTGGCGTGAGTGTCCGAGTCGGCAAGCCTGAGCTTGTCCGAGTGAAGCCACGTCTCCATAGGAACCTCGAACGTTGGTATAGCCGAGGTAACCGTCCTCGGCAGATGAGCAGCAACTGTAATGTGAGCGAGGAGTGAGTAGACCGGAGTACAAACTGAGAAATACCTCGAATTTGAGTTATCTTGTGAATCCCGAGACCTAAGATCGGTGTCGAGGACCGATGACGCGGGACACCGCGCTGATCCATGAGTTGTTCCGACACAAATGAGTTCCTTCGACCCTGGGTCTACCAGAAGTCGAATCCCGTGAGTAGTATCCGCAGAGTCGACATGATCGAGAGCTGCTATGAGCAGCGTCGAACGAGATGAGCGAACCTTGGCGCGGAGCGGCCGAAAGGTCGAAAACCTCGTAGGCAGTTGGAAAAGCCTTTTGTCGACAGCCATCTGTCGACGTTCCTTATTGTCCTCCTTGAAAGTGTGCGCACATCACAATAAAGTGATTGCTCTGTGCAGATGTCATCTGAGCACTAACTCGAGTGCCCAGCCTGCGATGATACCGATTGAGCAGCCTGATGATGAGTTGGTCGATGAGTTGTCGTCTGGTGAGTTAACTCCGGATGAATTGTTGTGACCTGGTTGCGCTGGCGTTGGTTGAGCAGATGAATTAAACTCCGTTGACGGAGTCAGCGGCGTCGCCTTCTTCACCGTTGCCGTTGGAACCGGCATGATGTCTTCAAATTAGCGTGAGCAAGAAACCGACGGGTGTCATGAAGCCCGGAGGTTGTACGAGCGTCGCGAATCCGAAAGACAACCGCGCGACGCCGAACCGAAACCCAAAAACCGAAAGCCGAAAAACGGTGCGAACCGGAAGTCGCACAAACAGCGCGAGCCGTGTGTTGATCGTATACACGACAGGAGCTCAAATAATGTCCATGTGAGCGGCTCCAATCCGCGAAATAATTGCACACGCGATGTGAGCGCGAGAGAATCCTTGATCAGACCGTGGAAACCGCGTGCATGAACCCGGAAAGGGAGAACAGACCGAGAGTTCGAACGAGAATCGGACTCCGAATGAAAGAACGGAACGAAGGTTCGGACGAGCACCGAAATCCGAAATCGTGAGATCACCTGTCACTCAATTAATCGAGTGAGCGACGAACCATGTGCCAATCGTATGGGGTCATTTGTTCCCCCCCCCCCCCCCCGTGAGAACCGAACGAAAAACCGAATGAGCGGCGCGAATCGAGTGAGAACTGTCCAGGCGACGCAAAACTGTGACGTCACCTCGCGACCGTCGGTTGAGATGCCCGAGAGCCCGATCGAGCGCGAGAGCGGCGAACCGAAAACTTCCGACGCACGAAATAATTATGAGAAGCACAAAGAATGTCACTAGCGCGTGAATGACACCATGCGCGACACCGATGATTTATTGTCTGAGCGCGAGGGAGACGCGACACGCGAACTCCCGATGCAATGCGCGCAAAACGTGCGAGAAATTGTCTTGTTAACCTGCGTGACTTTTTATCAATGCGCGAAACCGATGAGAATACCGCGAGGTATGTCACGATGAGTGCGAGAGAGACGCAACGCGCGAGCTCTCTTCGTACGAGAGACCGTTGTACCGTCCGAAATGCTCGAGAGTGAGCGAGAGAGCGAATGCACGATCCAGTCGCGCACCGTACAGCTGAGACTGCGATGATGAGTGGAGTGGAGAGAGACGCGACACGCGAACTCTCACCGCACGAGAGTCAGTTGAGCTATCCAAAATGGCCGAGCGCGGGAGCGAAGTGCGAACACGTGGGCGCTCACCGCGCGAGAGTCCGATGTAGCTGCCACAAAAATGGCCGAAATGCTGGAGCGACGCACGAAACCGCGCGAGCTCTTCCGACACGAGCGTTAGCCGTTGAGATGTCCGAGCGCGACAAAGGAGTGCGCGTCGCTCGCCGAGTCCGACTGTCGATGGTGGGGAGAGAGACGTGACACGCGAACTGTCACCGCACGAGACACAGCTGAGATGTCCAAAATGCCGAGCGCGCGAACGATCGACGAACGCGCACGATCTCCTTGCACAAGAGTCGACCGAGGAGTCGGCCGAAACACACTGCGTGGGAGAGGGAGGCGAGCTCTCTCCACACGAGAACACTGCTGAGCTGTCCGAACGGTGTAAGCGTGAGAGAGAAGCGCTAACGCGCGAACTCTCACAGCGCGCGAGTCCGATGAGTTGTTCAAATGTCACTGTGCGAGGGAGACGCGACACGCGTACACTCCCAGCACTACACTTATGAGCTGTCCGAAATGTGTAAGCGCGAGAGGAGCGCATATACACGAGCTCTCACCGCTCGAAAGTCCGATGAAAAATGTCTAAGATCGTTGATCGCAAGAGCGAGGCATAAATCCGTAACAGCTCGCCGCCCGAAAGTCAGCCGGCGAGACGTCCGATTACACTGAGCGAAACTCACGCGCGTCACGCAAACTCTCTAACCGAGCACTGAACCGACGATAATAATTTTGACAGTCACGAAAAATGCGAGAGAAGCGCAGCGCGCGAACTCTCAATGCACGAAAAACCCGGTGAGATGGTCGAAAACTGTCATACACACAACCGAAACAGAATGCACGGAACCGTTGAGATATCTGAGAGCGAGAACGACGCGCTATGCGACGTCGAAGCGCGCACTATATCGATGAGATGTTACACTGTCACCGTGAGTAAGAGAGAGAAGCGCGACGCGCGAGCTCCCACTGCGTGAGAGACCGAATGAGAAGTCCGAATTGCTCGAGCGCGAGTGAGAGAGCACACAACAGTCACTGTCCGAGCGTTCGATGTGTCGCCTGAGAGCGACAGCGAACGCGTACCGCCCGCGTGAGAGGCCCGACCGTCGGTGATAGGGAGAGACTCACCGTCACGAGAGAGCTCGATGAGATGCCCAAGATGGCCGAACGCGGGAGCGCGGCATGATCGCACGCGCTCTCAACGCACGAGAGTCTGGTGAGTCGCTCGCACTGCCCGTGACGCGGGAGCGGTGCACACGGCACGACAGCTCTCTTCGCACGACAGCCGGCCGGTAGAATGTACATGTGCGCTCGAGCGCGAGCGAGAGAGCTGACCGTTGAGCTGTTCAAGTGTCACTGCGGGAGAGAGATACACGACACGCGCGCTCTCTCCGCGCCTCACAGATTAGATGTTCCGATGAGTACACATTCACTGACACTTTTCGCGCACTTTTCGCCCCCCACCGTTCCGCTATCCGGCTCGAAGGACCAACTGTTTGAGAATTGCCAGGATGAGATATAGCGGAACGGGGGTTAAATGATTTCACACAAGATGGTAACAGTGAAAATAAACTCTTTTATTGGATAACAAATAACGATGAACAAGCACGCGAAAAAACACTGTGTAATGAGCAGTTCGGAAAACAAGGAGCAGTCCGAGACCGGAGATATAGTTTCCCGTGTTGATGTACCAATGATGAGCAGAATCCTGAGCTTAACCGTGAGAAAAACCGAATATAAAATCGGCGATCTACCCGAGCGCGTGGTGACCCGTGTCAGCCATTACGCGTAGATGAGCGCGAAACCTGTTGCACGCGGCACGTAACCCGTGCCGCCTCGGATGAGCGCCGGTGCGCGTGCGTCGACGGCGCGCGTCGTCCTCGCCGGACTCGGCCGGGAGATGCTGCCGCGTCGCCACGTCGCCACGCTGATTCTCGAACAATGTGAAACGACTAGTCGGTAACCTAAATCTGTAATAAATGCGATTCCGGGACCGTAGACTTTTGAAAAGCCAAAGCATTAACGGAAGTACAATTTAATACCGCGTCCGATAAATGCATCCGTTTTGTCCGAAGCGTCAACCAATTTTACATGGCATTGATTCGAAAAATGCATCTATCTCGCACTCACATATCACGTGGTGCATCTTTCACATGGCCTTAATTATACAAAAAGCGGTTCGTCCCACTGTTTTTATTATTAGCTCTTCCTGCGGCCTGTGCGATTTTTATTTCTCTTCATCTTTATTGATTAAAAATCTGAAAAAAATCATGCACATTAAAGGTACTGAAAAGATAAATTTTGCATAATAATAATTCGAAAATGGTATTGACAAATTAATAAAAAAATTAATTGTTTAACAAATTATCCGGCAAACGAACTTTTTTTTAGTAAAAATGATTCATGCATTTTTCTGTATACATGCGAATATACATACGAATTTTTTCAAATTTTTCAATTAGTTTTGATTTTTGTGCCTTTTTAACACAATGTTTCCATATAAAAAAAATCAAAGCTAGTTGAAAAATCTGAAAAAAATTCATACGTATTCAGAAAAATCAACGAATCATTTTCATAAAAAAAGTTTCGTTGCCGGGTAATTTGTTAAACAATGAATTTTTTTTATTAATTTGTTAATAACTTTTTGGAATTATTATTATGAGTAGTTAGCGGTGCACTATGGCGACCCCCACTCCTATCCCCACTCCCATCCCCACCCTTTTTCCCCCACACAGCGGCTGGTCGAAATGGCCAGCCGCGTGTGGGTGGTAAGAGGCGTAGGGGTGGGAGGGGGGATAGAATTCTGGACTCGCCATAGTGCACCACATGATTATTATTTTTGAATTTTACCTTCAATTTGCTGTGATGGCCTTGAAGACACTGAAGACTCCTATTTTTTTGATTGCCACTCTTGTTTATTATTCACTCCGGTTAATTCTCACTCACAAGCACTATGACGTAACGTTTTTATTGCCACTCTTGTTTATTCTTCACTCCTATTTTTTTCTTGCTTATTATTCACTTTTGTTTATTATTCACTCCTGTTTATGCTCACTCACAAGCACTATGGCGTTAACGTTCGGCGGCGTCGTCGTCGTCGTCGTCGACGTCGTTGCCGTCGTCTTCGTCATCCTCCCAGCCGTTGATGTTCATCTCGGCGAAACCCTCGTCGTCGAGATAGTTGTTGTCGTTATCGATGTTAAAACGTTGAGCGACGAGAGCTGCGACATCCCGCCGTTCTCTGTCGAATAGTTTTATTACATACGGACGATTGGCGCGGCGACGTGTGATCACTATGGCCATCAGGCCGTCGCCAGCACATGCCTCCTCCACCAACGACTCGGCGCCGCCCGATGAGTTGATGTGATCGAGACCGCGCAAATGACACTCGATGCACAGGGCCGGTATCCCAACGCATAAAGCGTTTGGGTGTTGGAGAAAAAAAATCTCAAAAAAATCCGAACGCCCCTCGTCCACTAAAAACACTTCGGAATAGCCGTCCTGCACATCGAAATAAATAATTTCGCCACGCACCGCACTGCCATGTCGAACTACGACGCAGGACATACCGATGTGTAATTGCTCCAGCGTAATTCCCGAGCCTTCACCGTTGATAATATAATAGTCCTGTAGCAGCTTCTGTAATTGTTCGTATGTACTCTGCATATCTGCGGAGCGTACTTGCAAACTATTCGCACACACCACTTCAATTACTCTACAGGAAAATTCTTCTCCCACAACACCGTTTTCGTATCGCGGATACATTATTGCAAACTCCGGTGCACTTAAACAAATTCACGTTAAAGCTGTAAAAACACGGCGCAGCGAGAAATGATGTACGCGACACGAACTCCGAAGAAAGACTGTCGACAAAAGACGCTTGACACACGTCCGCGGGATGCATCATCCGCGAGGCGAATGCAGACCCGTGAATACACGGTCAGCAGTATTGCACGCGTTCCTCGTGGTTATCTGAACGCGTGGGAACATGCATGCTCTGAGCGCGATACGCCGTCGACGAAGGTCGCGCGCTCGACGGCACGTGTCCCCAAGCGCGAGCCGCTCGCCCCCTGCGAGCGCACAGGAAGTCGCGAATGCACCGTCTGCAGTATTGCAGGCGTTCTTTCAGGCTCACGGTCAAGCGTGATGCGATGCATGTGTATAGGTGATGGATGAGTTTAGACAACCGGATGAAGCGTTCATACGAGAACCGGATGAAGCATTCATATGATACCACGGAATCAAACCGTGGGTAAATCTTTTATACGGACCTGCTTATGCCCGTATCATATATCTCGCGGAATATCGTGATAAATTGTATTTGCACGCTCGCGATCACGCGTTATTATAGGTATGAAAAAAAGTGCAAATCCATAAAATTTTGAACATAAGTCTTTATGCTACTGAGCCGTCACATATCACTCGGAAATATAGAATTGAGTCAATCGGTCAGTCAGTCATAAGACAACCAACGAGAGCTCTGCATCACCGATTGATAATGGTAGATTACACAGTTCGCGCGAGTATTCGCGGTTTTTAAAATTAGTTAAGTTGCGCAGTATTCATCTCAGACGCCGATGCAATGATCAGTGGTGCGAGGAGTTACGGGATTTATCGGGCGAGAGACTTTTAAGCCGTCTACGATATATTATATGGTGGTGCGCCTTAGACCGCCCGGCCAACCGGCCATTCTATCTTAGGGGGATTCTACTTGTCAGTGATACTCGTCTTCACGATTTTTTGCATCAAAGAATTTTTTGCATCAAAGAATTTTTTGCATCAAAGAATTTTTCGATGAAAAAAAAAACGAACGAACGAACGGACGAACGAAAATTAGTTTTGCATAGAATTATTTTTTGCATAGAATTATTTTTTTGCATAGAATTATTTTTTGCATAGAATTATTTTTTGCATAGAATTTATGCAAAAATTATTTTGCCCGGTGTGGGATTCGAACCCACGATTCCTCATTGGGAAACCGGAACTTAAATCCGGCGCCTTAGACCGCTCGGCCAACCGGCCATTCTATCTTAGGGGGATTCTACTTGTCAGTGATACTCGTGAAGACGACTCCGCGACGTCCTTCATCTCTTACTGTGTATTAATGTGAGCTTGAATTTAGAAAAAGTCCCTTATCTTGCGCACACTCCTTGGTAGATCGAGTCTTCGTGGCTGTGATTGTGAAACGGCTGAATTAACACTTAATCGGTACGACTTCTTAGAGCTTTTCTTTAATCCGTACAGCGAATCTACGTGAAAGGTATGGATAAAACAAGATGACTGACAAAGTTTATGGATGCGTCATCATCATCATCATCGCCAACCATCGTTGATCTGGAAACGCTGGAATACCCTTTGCTGCAGAAATTGCCGATAATAGCAAAAATTCGGTGATAAAAAAATTCTTTGGCATTCAATGATAATCAAAGATATTTCTCATCAGATTTTTTCTCGTCGTTCGTTCGTTCGTTCGTTATCTGCTGTCATCAGTTCAAAAGGCTGCTATCCGCACGGGGCTTTGGGATGTATGCGATACAGAGTAGGTAGAAGACGGGAAAAATATTTTTTAATCTTTATTTTTAAGCATATTTAGAATACACGGCTACGAGACCAGCAGTTCTGTATACAATACTGCACCCAGAATAAAGAAATATTGGTTTTATTATTTTATTATTAACATTTTTAAATTTACAGTTATAAGATTATTTTTTAGTGTTAGTTTTTAGTTTATTTTGAAGTATTCTTCATTGATGCGCTCCCGGTGTATCGAAGTAGCCTGGAAAATAATATTTAATAATATTTAATAATATTTACCAATTGTAACAAAACAACTTACCATTTATTGTTGCTCTTCATTCGGGGCCGGGAGACCCTCAGGAGTGCGATTTAATAAGATCACTTAATAACACTCAAAATCGCGAAGATACGACGGCGGGCACCGCTCTCTTCCAGATCTTCGTTTTCCGCCAGTTTTTTGTCCGGCTGTTGCTGGCTTGTGCTGAAAATCACTAAGATACGATGGCGTGCGCCGCTCTCTTCCAGATCTTCTTCTTCGTTTTCCGATCAGGGAGCCTGATTTTTTTTCGTCTGTTTCTGCCTTACGACCAGGGGGGTGCCTCATATATCGTATTCGGTGTACAAACCACATGTCGTAGCAAACAGGAGTAATCGGTAAAAACACCATTCGATCCGGAGGTGACGGCAGAAAATCAGCCTTTTGGAGACGGCACCGCTGCGTCTCCAATTTGATAGCCGATCGTGCATCCTCTATAATAAATAAATACACTAACGTAAAGTCCTTTGGAGAAAAAAATCCTATGATAGCTACTAGATTTGTCATGTGTTAAGAAATTGATTTACTCACGTAAATGGCGACCGGGGGTATGCGCCACGTCTTTCTCCTTCTCTCGAAGGTCTTGTTCATCTTCTGCTATTTCCAGCTCTTCCTTCACGATGCTCAGATCAATTCCGTACTCCATTTTTGCTTAACACTTCACTTAACTTCTTTGACTTCTATTACTGGGACGGTCTCAAGACGAACTAAAATATTAAAGACACGCTCGCGAGGAAGATCCGCTTAATTGTCGAGCGTAGATCTGCGAATGCACCGTCAGCACTATTGCAGGTGTTCCTCGAGGCCCATGGTCAGACGCGTGGTCGATGAAAAAAATTATTATTTTAACTTCACTTGAAAAAATTATTATTTTAACTTCACTTGAAAAAATTATTATTTTAACTTCACTTGAAAAAATTATTATTTTAACTTCACTTACAATATTTAATAGAATTATAAACGAGCTATTATTTTAACTTCACTTGAAATATTTAATATACGGAAATTATGTCATGACTCATACAAATATCTGCATCTGAAAAACTTTCATATTTAGGGATTCATAACTGCATTGTTTTTTATCGTATTCATCGTTCGATGGTCATTTCCTTCAGTTGTGAAATTCTCTGAGTAATTTTTTATTTATTTCTCGCCTTAAAAGAATCCTCGTTTAATCCGGAGATGGTTGAGCGGAAGGAGTGGCTGCCGGAACGTGCAATACACTTCATTGTTACCGAAAGACGTGCATTGATTCAACTCGACTACCCGATGAAATACATCGACCACCCAAAGACGAATCGATAGGGTAATGTTCGTTCGTTCGTTCGTTCGTTCGTTCGTTCGTTCGTTCGTTCGTTCGTTCGTTCGTTCGTTCGTTCGTTCGTTCGTTCGTTCGTTCGTTCGTTCGTTCGTTCGTTCGTTCGTTCGTTCGTTCGTTCGTTCGTTCGTTCGTTCGTTCGTTCGTTCGTTCGTTCGTTCGTTCGTTCGTTCGTTCGTTCGTTCGTTCGTTCGTTCGTTCGTTCGTTCGTTCGTTCGTTCGTTCGTTCGTTCGTTCGTTCGTTCGTTCGTTCGTTCGTTCGTTCGTTCGTTCGTTCGTTCGTTCGTTCGTTCGTTCGTTCGTTCGTTCGTTCGTTCGTTCGTTCGTTCGTTCGTTCGTTCGTTCGTTCGTTCGTTCGTTCGTTCGTTCGTTCGTTCGTTCGTTCGTTCGTTCGTTCGTTCGTTCGTTCGTTCGTTCGTTCGTTCGTTCGTTCGTTCGTTCGTTCGTTCGTTCGTTCGTTCGTTCGTTCGTTCGTTCGTTCGTTCGTTCGTTCGTTCGTTCGTTCGTTCGTTCGTTCGTTCGTTCGTTCGTTCGTTCGTTCGTTCGTTCGTTCGTTCGTTCGTTCGTTCGTTCGTTCGTTCGTTCGTTCGTTCGTTCGTTCGTTCGTTCGTTCGTTCGTTCGTTCGTTCGTTCGTTCGTTCGTTCGTTCGTTCGTTCGTTCGTTCGTTCGTTCGTTCGTTCGTTCGTTCGTTCGTTCGTTCGTTCGTTCGTTCGTTCGTTCGTTCGTTCGTTCGTTCGTTCGTTCGTTCGTTCGTTCGTTCGTTCGTTCGTTCGTTCGTTCGTTCGTTCGTTCGTTCGTTCGTTCGTTCGTTCGTTCGTTCGTTCGTTCGTTCGTTCGTTCGTTCGTTCGTTCGTTCGTTCGTTCGTTCGTTCGTTCGTTCGTTCGTTCGTTCGTTCGTTCGTTCGTTCGTTCGTTCGTTCGTTCGTTCGTTCGTTCGTTCGTTCGTTCGTTCGTTCGTTCGTTCGTTCGTTCGTTCGTTCGTTCGTTCGTTCGTTCGTTCGTTCGTTCGTTCGTTCGTTCGTTCGTTCGTTCGTTCGTTCGTTCGTTCGTTCGTTCGTTCGTTCGTTCGTTCGTTCGTTCGTTCGTTCGTTCGTTCGTTCGTTCGTTCGTTCGTTCGTTCGTTCGTTCGTTCGTTCGTTCGTTCGTTCGTTCGTTCGTTCGTTCGTTCGTTCGTTCGTTCGTTCGTTCGTTCGTTCGTTCGTTCGTTCGTTCGTTCGTTCGTTCGTTCGTTCGTTCGTTCGTTCGTTCGTTCGTTCGTTCGTTCGTTCGTTCGTTCGTTCGTTCGTTCGTTCGTTCGTTCGTTCGTTCGTTCGTTCGTTCGTTCGTTCGTTCGTTCGTTCGTTCGTTCGTTCGTTCGTTCGTTCGTTCGTTCGTTCGTTCGTTCGTTCGTTCGTTCGTTCGTTCGTTCGTTCGTTCGTTCGTTCGTTCGTTCGTTCGTTCGTTCGTTCGTTCGTTCGTTCGTTCGTTCGTTCGTTCGTTCGTTCGTTCGTTCGTTCGTTCGTTCGTTCGTTCGTTCGTTCGTTCGTTCGTTCGTTCGTTCGTTCGTTCGTTCGTTCGTTCGTTCGTTCGTTCGTTCGTTCGTTCGTTCGTTCGTTCGTTCGTTCGTTCGTTCGTTCGTTCGTTCGTTCGTTCGTTCGTTCGTTCGTTCGTTCGTTCGTTCGTTCGTTCGTTCGTTCGTTCGTTCGTTCGTTCGTTCGTTCGTTCGTTCGTTCGTTCGTTCGTTCGTTCGTTCGTTCGTTCGTTCGTTCGTTCGTTCGTTCGTTCGTTCGTTCGTTCGTTCGTTCGTTCGTTCGTTCGTTCGTTCGTTCGTTCGTTCGTTCGTTCGTTCGTTCGTTCGTTCGTTCGTTCGTTCGTTCGTTCGTTCGTTCGTTCGTTCGTTCGTTCGTTCGTTCGTTCGTTCGTTCGTTCGTTCGTTCGTTCGTTCGTTCGTTCGTTCGTTCGTTCGTTCGTTCGTTCGTTCGTTCGTTCGTTCGTTCGTTCGTTCGTTCGTTCGTTCGTTCGTTCGTTCGTTCGTTCGTTCGTTCGTTCGTTCGTTCGTTCGTTCGTTCGTTCGTTCGTTCGTTCGTTCGTTCGTTCGTTCGTTCGTTCGTTCGTTCGTTCGTTCGTTCGTTCGTTCGTTCGTTCGTTCGTTCGTTCGTTCGTTCGTTCGTTCGTTCGTTCGTTCGTTCGTTCGTTCGTTCGTTCGTTCGTTCGTTCGTTCGTTCGTTCGTTCGTTCGTTCGTTCGTTCGTTCGTTCGTTCGTTCGTTCGTTCGTTCGTTCGTTCGTTCGTTCGTTCGTTCGTTCGTTCGTTCGTTCGTTCGTTCGTTCGTTCGTTCGTTCGTTCGTTCGTTCGTTCGTTCGTTCGTTCGTTCGTTCGTTCGTTCGTTCGTTCGTTCGTTCGTTCGTTCGTTCGTTCGTTCGTTCGTTCGTTCGTTCGTTCGCTCGCTCTAAAAAATTACTCAGAGAATTTCACAACTGAAGGAAATGACCATCGAACGATGAATACGATAAAAAAGCAATGCAGTTATGAATCCCTAAATATGAAAATTTTTCAGATGCAGATATCTGTATGAGTCATGACACAACTTGCTTGTCAAACGTCCTAGAGGTTTTCTCAAAAAAGTAGCCGTTCATTATTAATTACCCTATCGATTCGTCTTTGGGTGATCGATGTATTTCATCGGGTGGCCGAGTTGAATCAATGCGCGTCTTTCGGTAACAATGAAGTGTATTGCACGTTCCGGTAGCCACTCCTTCCGCACAACCATCTCCGGTTTAAATGAGGATTCTTTTAAGGCGAGAAATAAATAAAAAATTACTCAGAGAATTTCACAACTGAAGGAAATGACCATCGAACGATGAATACGATAAAAAACAATGCAGTTATGAATCCCTAAATATGAAAATTTTTCAGATTCAGATATCTGTATGAGTCATGACACAACTTGCTTGTCAAACGTCCTAGAGGTTTTCTCAAAAAAGTAGCCGTTCATTATTAATTACCCTATCGATTCGTCTTTGGGTGATCGATGTATTTCATCGGGTGGCCGAGTTGAATCAATGCGCGTCTTTCGGTAACAATGAAGTGTATTGCACGTTCCGGTAGCCACTCCTTCCGCACATCAGCCTTTTGGAGACGGCACCGCTGCGTCTCCATATTAGCTATCTGACAAGCCGACCCACCATCAAGATACTTTTCTCTACAAACTGGCGGAGTTTCATCACGATCGAATGATCAGAAATCAATCTGGGCACGAATATCCTTAGAGATCGCCAGATTCAAATATGTCAGGACGCATTTCGGTAATCTCATTGATGAGGGTTTTGCGCAATGCGTCCGGAGAAAATTCATCGAAATTTGAAAGGGGTGAGGAGCCTCGTTCAACGATCTGTCGTATAAATTCGATCACGTATACTCCGCAGTTATAATTCCCAACTTGTCGGGGGCAAGTTAATTGAGGCAGCGCATTCCCCGTCATTCTCCATTCTCGTTCGTCATTACGAAATATTATTTTCCAAATTGTGACAAATTGTTTAAAATATCTCGCTCGTCTGTTTACGTCGGAATCATTATCCGCCAATGAGTCAAGGAAATGACATACTTTTTCACGAACGTCCGCAACTAATAATATAGTATGCTCCTCGTTCATTATCGGGAACAGGATCATATCTTTTCCCTGCAGATGATTTTCGCTCAGTGACGGATGTACCCCGCGCTTGACATACTCTCGTGTCCTCGTCTGTTGATATATAAAAATATCCCACGAGCTTTGACAATCAACGTAATATATGGAGACGTTGGAATTGCAGCGTGCGATTGCGCTGGTTGCACAAAAGTCAATAACAATGTTATTGATTCTTGTGGAACCTCGCAGCGTATCAACGTCTGTAGCCTTTATTGGTACAGCTCGATTACCAACAAATGGAGGATTTGCCTTTCCCATAGACGACTCACCGTCGACCGCGTCAACGCGACCTCTTTCCGGCAACATTTCAGTCCATGACTTCCAGTGCATTTTAAAAATGCCTTCCGCCATATGTCTCCGTGCCTTACAGTTTCTTGATGGCATGACGAGCTTCCAAACCTCCTCGAAAATATCTTTCTTAACATTATCGCGGTATTGGCATACGGTAAGGAATGCTACCCGCAATTCGTTCGTCAAAGTCTTTTTTGGTTTCGGCATTGCGTTCGGCTCGTTCGTTCGTTCGTTCGACTCGTTCGTTCGTTCGTTCGACTCGTTCGTTCGTTCGTTCGACTCGTTCGTTCGTTCGTTCGTTCGACTCGTTCGTTCGACTCGTTCGTTCGTTCGTTCGTTCGTTCGTTCGTTCGTTCGTTCGTTCGTTCGTTCGTTCGTTCGTTCGTTCGTTCGTTCGTTCGTTCGTTCGTTCGTTCGTTCGACTCGTTCGTTCGTTCGACTCGTTCGTTCGTTCGTTCGACTCGTTCGTTCGTTCGTTCGACTCGTTCGTTCGTTCGTTCGTTCGTTCGTTCGACTCTCGATAGGGTAATTAATAATGAACGGCTACTTTTTTGAGAAAACCTCTAGGACGTTTGACAAGCAAGTTGTGTCATGACTCATACAGATATCTGCATCTGAAAAATTTTCATATTTAGGGATTCATAACTGCATTGTTTTTATCGTATTCATCGTTCGATGGTCATTTCCTTCAGTTGTGAAATTCTCTGAGTAATTTTTTATTTATTTCTCGCCTTAAAAGAATCCTCATTTAAACCGGAGATGGTTGTGCGGAAGGAGTGGCTACCGGAACGTGCAATACACTTCATTGTTACCGAAAGACGCGCATTGATTCAACTCGGCCACCCGATGAAATACATCGATCACCCAAAGACGAATCGATAGGGTAATTAATAATGAACGGCTACTTTTTTGAGAAAACCTCTAGGACGTTTGACAAGCAAGTTGTGTCATGACTCATACAGATATCTGCATCTGAAAAATTTTCATATTTAGGGATTCATAACTGCATTGTTTTTTATCGTATTCATCGTTCGATGGTCATTTCCTTCAGTTGTGAAATTCTCTGAGTAATTTTTTATTTATTTCTCGCCTTAAAAGAATCCTCATTTAAACCGGAGATGGTTGTGCGGAAGGAGTGGCTACCGGAACGTGCAATACACTTCATTGTTACCGAAAGACGCGCATTGATTCAACTCGGCCACCCGATGAAATACATCGATCACCCAAAGACGAATCGATAGGGTAATTAATAATGAACGGCTACTTTTTTGAGAAAACCTCTAGGACGTTTGACAAGCAAGTTGTGTCATGACTCATACAGATATCTGCATCTGAAAAATTTTCATATTTAGGGATTCATAACTGCATTGCTTTTTTATCGTATTCATCGTTCGATGGTCATTTCCTTCAGTTGTGAAATTCTCTGAGTAATTTTTTAGAGCGAGCGAACGAACGAACGAACGAACGAACGAACGAACGAACGAACGAACGAACGAACGAACGAACGAACGAACGAACGAACGAACGAACGAACGAACGAACGAACGAACGAACGAACGAACGAACGAACGAACGAACGAACGAACGAACGAACGAACGAACGAACGAACGAACGAACGAACGAACGAACGAACGAACGAACGAACGAACGAACGAACGAACGAACGAACGAACGAACCAACGAACGAACGAACGAACGAACGAACGAACGAACGAACGAACGAACGAACGAACGAACGAACGAACGAACGAACGAACGAACGAACGAACGAACGAACGAACGAACGAACGAACGAACGAACGAACGAACGAACGAACGAACGAACGAACGAACGAACGAACGAACGAACGAACGAACGAACGAACGAACGAACGAACGAACGAACGAACGAACGAACGAACGAACGAACGAACGAACGAACGAACGAACGAACGAACGAACGAACGAACGAACGAACGAACGAACGAACGAACGAACGAACGAACGAACGAACGAACGAACGAACGAACGAACGAACGAACGAACGAACGAACGAACGAACGAACGAACGAACGAACGAACGAACGAACGAACGAACGAACGAACGAACGAACGAACGAACGAACGAACGAACGAACGAACGAACGAACGAACGAACGAACGAACGAACGAACGAACGAACGAACGAACGAACGAACGAACGAACGAACGAACGAACGAACGAACGAACGAACGAACGAACGAACGAACGAACGAACGAACGAACGAACGAACGAACGAACGAACGAACGAACGAACGAACGAACGAACGAACGAACGAACGAACGAACGAACGAACGAACGAACGAACGAACGAACGAACGAACGAACGAACGAACGAACGAACGAACGAACGAACGAACGAACGAACGAACGAACGAACGAACGAACGAACGAACGAACGAACGAACGAACGAACGAACGAACGAACGAACGAACGAACGAACGAACGAACGAACGAACGAACGAACGAACGAACGAACGAACGAACGAACGAACGAACGAACGAACGAACGAACGAACGAACGAACGAACGAACGAACGAACGAACGAACGAACGAACGAACGAACGAACGAACGAACGAACGAACGAACGAACGAACGAACGAACGAACGAACGAACGAACGAACGAACGAACGAACGAACGAACGAACGAACGAACGAACGAACGAACGAACGAACGAACGAACGAACGAACGAACGAACGAACGAACGAACGAACGAACGAACGAACGAACGAACGAACGACCGAACGAACGAACGAACGAACGAACGAACGAACGAACGAACGAACGAACGAACGAACGAACGAACGAACGAACGAACGAACGAACGAACGAACGAACGAACGAACGAACGAACGAACGAACGAACGAACGAACGAACGAACGAACGAACGAACGAACGAACGAACGAACGAACGAACGAACGAACGAACGAACGAACGAACGAACGAACGAACGAACGAACGAACGAACGAACGAACGAACGAACGAACGAACGAACGAACGAACGAACGAACGAACGAACGAACGAACGAACGAACGAACGAACGAACGAACGAACGAACGAACGAACGAACGAACGAACGAACGAACGAACGAACGAACGAACGAACGAACGAACGAACGAACGAACGAACGAACGAACGAACGAACGAACGAACGAACGAACGAACGAACGAACGAACGAACGAACGAACGAACGAACGAACGAACGAACGAACGAACGAACGAACGAACGAACGAACGAACGAACGAACGAACGAACGAACGAACGAACGAACGAACGAACGAACGAACGAACGAACGAACGAACGAACGAACGAACGAACGAACGAACGAACGAACGAACGAACGAACGAACGAACGAACGAACGAACGAACGAACGAACGAACGAACGAACGAACGAACGAACGAACGAACGAACGAACGAACGAACGAACGAACGAACGAACGAACGAACGAACGAACGAACGAACGAACGAACGAACGAACGAACGAACGAACGAACGAACGAACGAACGAACGAACGAACGAACGAACGAACGAACGAACGAACGAACGAACGAACGAACGAACGAACGAACGAACGAACGAACGAACGAACGAACGAACGAACGAACGAACGAACGAACGAACGAACGAACGAACGAACGAACGAACGAACGAACGAACGAACGAACGAACGAACGAACGAACGAACGAACGAACGAACGAACGAACGAACGAACGAACGAACGAACGAACGAACGAACGATTTAATTTCCGTATATTAAATATTTCAAGTGAAGTTAAAATAATAGCTCGTTTATAATTCTATTAAATATTGTAAGTGAAGTTAAAATAATAATTTTTTCATCGACCACGCGTCTGACCATGGGCCTCGAGGAACACCTGCAATAGTGCTGACGGTGCATTCGCAGATCTACGCTCGACAATTAAGCGGATCTTCCTCGCGAGCGTGTCTTTAATATTTTAGTTCGTCTTGAGACCGTCCCAGTAATAGAAGTCAAAGAAGTTAAGTGAAGTGTTAAGCAAAAATGGAGTACGGAATTGATCTGAGCATCGTGAAGGAAGAGCTGGAAATAGCAGAAGATGAACAAGACCTTCGAGAGAAGGAGAAAGACGTGGCGCATACCCCCGGTCGCCATTTACGTGAGTAAATCAATTTCTTAAGACATGACAAATCTAGTAGCTATCATAGGATTTTTTTCTCCAAAGGACTTTACGTTAGTGTATTTATTTATTATAGAGGATGCACGATCGGCTATCAAATTGGAGACGCAGCGGTGCCGTCTCCAAAAGGCTGATTTTCTGCCGTCACCTCCGGATCGAATGGTGTTTTTACCGATTACTCCTGTTTGCTACGACATGTGGTTTGTACACCGAATACGATATATGAGGCACCCCCCTGGTCGTAAGGCAGAAACAGACGAAAAAAAATCAGGCTCCCTGATCGGAAAACGAAGAAGAAGATCTGGAAGAGAGCGGCGCACGCCATCGTATCTTAGTGATTTTCAGCACCTCCCTGATCGTAAGCCAGCAACAGCCGGACAAAAAACTGGCGGAAAACGAAGATCTGGAAGAGAGCGGTGCCCGCCGTCGTATCTTCGCGATTTTGAGTGTTATTAAGTGATCTTATTAAATCGCACTCCTGAGGGTCTCCCGGCCCCGAATGAAGAGCAACAATAAATGGTAAGTTGTTTTGTTACAATTGGTAAATATTATTAAATATTATTAAATATTATTTTCCAGGCTACTTCGATACACCGGGAGCGCATCAATGAAGAATACTTCAAAATAAACTAAAAACTAACACTAAAAAATAATCTTATAACTGTAAATTTAAAAATGTTAATAATAAAATAATAAAACCAATATTTCTTTATTCTGGGTGCAGCCTTTTGAACTGATGACAGCAGATAACGAACGAACGAACGAACGACGATAAAAAATCTGATGAGAAATATCTTTGATTATCATTGAATGCCAAAGAATTTTTTTATCACCGAATTTTTGCTATTATCGGCAATTTCTGCAGCAAAGGGTATTCCAGCGTTTCCAGATCAACGATGGTTGGCGATGATGATGATGATGACGCATCCATAAACTTTGTCAGTCATCTTGTTTTATCCATACCTTTCACGTAGATTCGCTGTACGGATTAAAGAAAAGCTCTAAGAAGTCGTACCGATTAAGTGTTAATTCAGCCGTTTCACAATCACAGCCACGAAGACTCGATCTACCAAGGAGTGTGCGCAAGATAAGGGACTTTTTCTAAATTCAAGCTGACATTAATACACAGTAAGAGATGAAGGACGTCGCGGAGCCGTCTTCACGAGTATCACTGACAAGTAGAATCCCCCGAAGATAGAATGGCCGGTTGGCCGAGCGGTCTAAGGCGCCGGATTTAAGTTCCGGTTTCCCAATGAGGAATCGTGGGTTCGAATCCCACACCAGGCAAAATAATTTTTGCATAAATTCTATGCAAAAAATAATTCTATGCAAAAAATAATTCTATGCAAAAAAATAGTTCTATGCAAAAAATAATTCTATGCAAAAATAATTTTCGTTCGTCCGTTCGTTCGTTCGTTTTTTTTCATCGAAAAATTCTTTGATGCAAAAAATTCTTTGATGCAAAAAATCGTGAAGACGAGTATCACTGACAAGTAGAATCCCCCTAAGATAGAATGGCCGGTTGGCCGGGCGGTCTAAGGCGCACCACCATATAATATATCGTAGACGGCTTAAAAGTCTCTCGCCCGATAAATCCCGTAACTCCTCGCACCACTGATCATTGCATCGGCGTCTGAGATGAATACTGCGCAACTTAACTAATTTTAAAAACCGCGAATACTCGCGCGAACTGTGTAATCTACCATTATCAATCGGTGATGCAGAGCTCTCGTTGGTTGTCTTATGACTGACTGACCGATTGACTCAATTCTATATTTCCGAGTGATATGTGACGGCTCCGTAGCATAAAGACTTATGTTCAAAATTTTATGGATTTGCACTTTTTTTCATACCTATAATAACGCGTGATCGCGAGCGTGCAAATACAATTTATCACGATATTCCGCGAGATATATGATACGGGCATAAGCAGGTCCGTATAAAAGATTTACCCATGGTTTGATTCCGTGGTATCATATGAATGCTTCATCCGGTTCTCGTATGAACGCTTCATCCGGTTGTCTAAACTCATCCATCACCTATACACATGCATCGCATCACGCTTGACCGTGAGCCTGAAAGAACGCCTGCAATACTGCAGACGGTGCATTCGCGACTTCCTGTGCGCTCGCAGGGGGCGAGCGGCTCGCGCTTGGGGACACGTGCCGTCGAGCGCGCGACCTTCGTCGACGGCGTATCGCGCTCAGAGCATGCATGTTCCCACGCGTTCAGATAACCACGAGGAACGCGTGCAATACTGCTGACCGTGTATTCACGGGTCTGCGTTCGCCTCGCGGATGATGCATCCCGCGGACGTGTGTCAAGCGTCTTTTGTCGACAGTCTTTCTTCGGAGTTCGTGTCGCGTACATCATTTCTCGCTGCGCCGTGTTTTTACAGCTTTAACGTGAATTTGTTTAAGTGCACCGGAGTTTGCAATAATGTATCCGCGATACGAAAACGGTGTTGTGGGAGAAGAATTTTCCTGTAGAGTAATTGAAGTGGTGTGTGCGAATAGTTTGCAAGTACGCTCCGCAGATATGCAGAGTACATACGAACAATTACAGAAGCTGCTACAGGACTATTATATTATCAACGGTGAAGGCTCGGGAATTACGCTGGAGCAATTACACATCGGTATGTCCTGCGTCGTAGTTCGACATGGCAGTGCGGTGCGTGGCGAAATTATTTATTTCGATGTGCAGGACGGCTATTCCGAAGTGTTTTTAGTGGACGAGGGGCGTTCGGATTTTTTTGAGATTTTTTTTCTCCAACACCCAAACGCTTTATGCGTTGGGATACCGGCCCTGTGCATCGAGTGTCATTTGCGCGGTCTCGATCACATCAACTCATCGGGCGCCGAGTCGTTGGTGGAGGAGGCATGTGCTGGCGACGGCCTGATGGCCATAGTGATCACACGTCGCCGCGCCAATCGTCCGTATGTAATAAAACTATTCGACAGAGAACGGCGGGATGTCGCAGCTCTCGTCGCTCAACGTTTTAACATCGATAACGACAACAACTATCTCGACGACGAGGGTTTCGCCGAGATGAACATCAACGGCTGGGAGGATGACGAAGACGACGGCAACGACGTCGACGACGACGACGACGACGCCGCCGAACGTTAACGCCATAGTGCTTGTGAGTGAGCATAAACAGGAGCGAATAATAAACAAAAGTGAATAATAAGCAAGAAAAAAATAGGAGTGAAGAATAAACAAGAGTGGCAATAAAAACGTTACGTCATAGTGCTTGTGAGTGAGAATTAACAGGAGTGAATAATAAACAAGAGTGGCAATAAAAAAAATAGGAGTCTTCAGTGTCTTCAAGGCCATCACAGCAAATTGAAGGTAAAATTCAAAAATAATAATCATGTGGTGCACTATGGCGAGTCCAGAATTCTATCCCCCCTCCCACCCCTACGCCTCTTACCACCCACACGCGGCTGGCCATTTCGACCAGCCGCTGTGTGGGGGAAAAAGGGTGGGGATGGGAGTGGGGATAGGAGTGGGGGTCGCCATAGTGCACCGCTAACTACTATTATGCAATATTAATCTTTTCAGTACCTTTAGTATGCATGAATTTTAACATATTTTTATACCATCGAGAAGTACTTTAGAAGCAATTTCCTCTTATTTTTCTCGAACTTATGCGAAATGAGCGCGAAGCGACATAGCTACCTTAAGGTAGCTCCAGCGAGTGGTGTTCATTTTGCCTAAATTCGAGAAATTCGGGCAAAAATTGCAAACACTTCTCGATGTTATAAAAATCTAAAAATATTTATTATAGGCACTGAAAAGACTAATTTTGCATCATACTAATTTCAAAATGTTATTAACAAATTGTTGAAAAAAAAAATTGTTCATCAAAATATGCGGTAACTCAACTTTTTTTAAATAAAAATGATTTGTTAATTTTTCGGAGTACGTGTGAATTTTTTCAGATTTTTATCTTTATTTCGATTTTCTTGTTCTTCACATGGAAAAATGTGCAAAAATCAAAATAAAGACAAAAATCTAAAAAAAATTCATACGTATTTCGAAAAATGAACGAATCATTTTCATTAAAAAAAGTTGAGTCACCGCATATTTTAATGAAATTTTTTTTTTTCAACAATTTGTTAATAACATTTTGAAATTATTATTATGCAAAATTAGTCTTTTTAGTGCCTATGATAAGTATGTTTTTTCAGATTTTTATAACATTGAGAAGTGTTTGAAATTCTTGCCCGATATTCTCGAATTTAGGCGAAATAAACACCACATGCTGGTGCTACCTTAAACATGTCTCATAGATTTCTTTCATCGTTACATACGAGTTTTGTCGCACGCTTTTGCCCACGGCTACCCACCGTTCACGTGTTTTTCATGTGACGTTTCGACGAGCAATCCAACCGCCATATTTCGGGACAGATTGTGTTTAAGATTGTGCGCGAGATAAAAAGAAAAGTAATAGTCGGTGGAGGAAAAAAAAGAAAAGAGAAGAAGGAATAACGAAGAGGACGAGAACGATACAAAAAACCGAAGCTTTCGTTGGCCAACGAAACATACCCCGGATTCGGTAAGGAGGCGGAGGGGCCTCTGAAAAGCGGTGAGTACCTATATGTAGTAATAATTTCGGAACGTTCCGTTTCCTTCCGTTACGGCCTGACGGCGGAATAATTTTCATCTTTCGGATTTGCCCTGAATGATGGAATTTATTCTTCCGTCAGGAGTTCTGGAAAAAATTGCCCCGGAAAAAAAAAGAAAAAAAACGAGGATTTTTTCTTTTAAGAATATTTTTTTTCGCCTGCCGTTTCCAAACCCGCATATAGGGTAGAGCGGGGCAAAATGGGGCAACGGGGCAAAACGGGGTTTTTGGGCAAAACGGGGTTTTTGGGCAAAACGTCATTTTCCAATAATTTTTGGATGCCGAATTCGCCCTATCGGATACATCAGGCTTTTCTGCCCAGTTTTGCCACCTTGTTCGATCCAAAAATTATTGGAAAATTCAGTTTTGGCCAAAAACCCCGTTTTGCCCCGTTGCCCCATTTTGTCCCGCTCTCCCCTACTTTGAAATTATTTCTTTATTATAATATCGAAAGAATATATATATATTCTTTCGATATTTAAAAATTGATATATATATGACCAATTCCCGCCTTCCCCCCCCCCCCCCCCAGTAAAATAAAAACCCGCATAAACTCTGAATTGTTTTTATTTTTATAAAAATA
>CAKJTD010000103.1:0-15000 GCA_917499995.1 Ichneumon xanthorius
GACGTCCAATCACGCGAGAAAAAGAAAACACAAATTGAATAGTTTTTCAAAAATTGTCTTCCAGAGAAGGCTCCTCTGCTTGATCGATATCCGTGTTTTTGCTTGATAGACTGGGATTACTTATATCGAATATTCAACCGACTGTGGTTTTATAAATGTTGTGACATACTGATTAGTTGAACGATTAGACTCAATCTGCCGGATTCATTCGGTCCCGATGTCAATTTTGCATAAAAAGGTTGAAAGTACTTTTTTTGCTCCAGGGACTCTTAATTGTCGAAATATTCCAAGTTTTATGTTGGACTATCGGATAAGCGGAGGAGAGCGGAGAGTGAATAAACTTGGCGTTATAACTCGCGCAAATTTAATTTTCACATTCGAGCATGGTTTAACTTTATTGCAATGACGTCCAATCACGCGAGAAAAAGAAAATACAAATTGAATAGTTTTTCAAAAATTGTCTTCCAGAGAAGGCTACTCTGCTTGATCGATATTTGTGTTTTTGCTCGATAGACTGGGATTACTTTGGTAGGCATTGGTCGAATTTGACGCAAATTCTCTCCGGAGATGAACCCAAAGGAAATCAAAAGTTTACAAATGTTTTATTTGAAACTGAAAAGTCAAAATTTACAAATAAACTCATTCCAATTTATATCAAATTAATAATAAACGGAGATAAAAAAAAAATTATTTCAATAAAAATATCAAAAACGGCGATGAAATGTATTTCACCACGCTAAGGCGGCATTGGATATATATCGATCGGCAATGCTTTTTTCGCATCGATCGCATGCGTTGCTATGAGTACATTGATATTTTTTTCATCAACATCGCGTCAGTTGTTCTCGCGGTGCTGTCACGAACAGATGCAAAGATCTTGCAATCTTACGGAACAAAGAGAAAGTGGTATAATTGTGATTCCGCATTATTAGGAAACAACGGATCTTGTACGACGTATTAAAACTGATGGAATCTCCGGTAAAACGCTGAGATCCGAAGTTAAGCCATACCGACAAACGGATTCGCGATTGCTGAGGGATAATCATCAAATTCGGTGAGTTCGATGAGTATATTTCGATTAGTATATCAAATAATAACCCAGATAGAAAAACGTGCCGTGCGTTCGTCACGCCGTGCCGGCACAATGCCGTCACGTACGTCCGCATGTGACGATATTGTGACGGCACGGCGTTTTGATACCAAAACCTGCTTGCACAGTTCCAGCTCACTGTGGAGTTTCACGTCAAGATGGTGGAGCTCCACGCCAAGCTGGAACTGTGCAAGCAGCTTTTGGTATCAAAACGCCGTGCCGTCACAATATCGTCACATGCGGACGTACTTGACGGCATTGTGCCGGCACGACGTACGTACCCGTGCTAGCACCGAGTAGATCCTGTGCCGTCACATGTCTATTTGGGTCGGAGCCCCGTACAATCTCTCGTCGTATCACATCTAAAAGCATCTCGATCACATCTAAAAAGATATTCTCGCGACCGTAGATAAACAGATCTCATCAGATATAATCCTGGCACGAGATTCTGGCCAAAAACTGTTAAAACAGGTTTTAATTATGGGTTTTCTCGTGAAACAACATTTTTCAGGGGAAAATCCGTATTCAAAAATGCGAAAAAATACAGTTATTCGTTATATTACACACGTAATGCATAGAAAAAGTAAATTTCCTAAGTTTGTCTATCCAAATAATTCATTAAGATACCAAAATAAATTTGTTCAAATCTGACATCAGATAGACGATACGGCCAGATATGATTAATATATGGTTAGATATGGTCAGGTATGATTAATATGTTATCAGATATGATTATTTATGTTCAGATATAACTTCACATAAGTACAATCCGATTATATATTATGCATGAGTAGATATGTTCAGTAGTGTAAAATGTTAGAGGGGAAATTATATTCATGGCCTCCATGAAGAAGCTTTTCAAATGTTACGGACGCGGGCGAAGGCAATGAATGTATTTGTGAAATAAAAGTTATCTAAAAAAAAGAACGTCACTTTATTCTCCGGTGTGCTGTTTTAGCATTTGTTTCCCTATCAACACCTTTTTTCCAGTCAGTCCTCTACAGTCCGTTGCATCCGTCACATCTTAAAAAAAAAATCGTCAGACTTTCCTGATGGACTTCGTTGACCCCGTTCAGGAGTTGCGGGATGGCGATATGAAGGAGCGTGTCGATTTCTGCCGATGGCTGAGAAATCGAGGTGCGGATCACTCATACAGCCAGGGCATTTTGTTCACGGGCGAATCAATTTTTAAAGTGAATGGGAAAGATCTTAACTTCCACTTCAGCATCATACTCGGACGCGTAAGTAAATTAATTTTATAATTAATATTAATTACCGCGTGTGCGACCGTGGGCCTGCGGGGATAAGTCTGTAAGTGTGTGACCCCGATTAAAATTCCGGATAGATGCAAATAAATTAAACTTTTATCCGTCGTTAATGTGTTCCCTAGTAGCTTCAGCAACCGTAAAAATAACCGAAAAACTACCGTTATTTTAGGTCACATTTGACATTGTTAAAATAACCGCAAAAATAACCATATGTCAAAAAGTTCACGCAGCCAAAATTTAAAATTTAAAATTTAAAATTTAACAGTGACAGTCACCGACTATCACTGTAAGTGAATGTCCCTACCCGGCTTCCGTATAAAACTCTACAATCCGCTTGTTTATTCCAGGTTCGAGCCGTTGAAGTTCCGGTGCAGTTTACCGGCCGCAGTTACTGCAATTTCATACGGGAGCAGCTGCCGAGGTGGCTGGAAAATGTACGGGTCGATCTGCAACCCAAAATATGGTGGCAGCATAATCGAAAACCGGCGCACTCGGCGAGGGCCGTTCAAAATTTTTTGAATGAACGGTTTCCCAATAATTGGATTGGCGAAGGGGGCCCCGTCAGCGGGCCTGCCAGGTCATTTGACCTGAACCCCGTCAATTTTTTTCTAATCGAGCACGTTCACGGGTACGTGTACGGCCGCGACATGCCTCGGGACGAGGCAGATCTCTGCGCTCGAGTCCACTCGGCGGTCAGGACAGTCACCGACGTGATGCTCTACCGCCTCATGAAGGAGGTCTTTCTCCGAGCACGAGCCTGTATCGAAGTTGGAGGACGCCCATTTGAGCACCTTTTATGAATTTTCGCTATGCGGTAATATTTGCCAAGTGTCGGCGCGCAGATCGCGAAGCTCCTAGAGAGGAAAGAGTTGAACACCAGAGCCAGTTCTTTTCATCGAGCGAAACGTCAATGTTATTATGAGTTCCTGTTGCCTTTATAAAATATCTTTATAAAATAATAAAATAAAAGGCTTTTTGCAATATTGGTTATAACAATTTTTGGAAATGTTTTTTCTTTAATGGTCGCTCAGGACCTATATTTAATCTATTTTTCTACTGATCACGAATTTGCCACTTTTTTAACTCTTAACTCTATATTTGATACGGCAATTCGCGTCAGAAAGAAAATACAAATTTTTCGCAGAATTAAAAAAATTCAAAATCATACAATTTAAACGGTTCGATCGATTTTTGTGAAATTTTAATGGGATCATCGGGTGATCCCATTAAAATCGGGTGATAGTTAAAAAATTGTGAGTGCTAGAGCGCGAACCGACATTTTTGACGAAATTAAAAATGGCGTACAAAAAAACTGAACATTTTTTGATGAAATTTCAACCAAATGTTGACTATTGATCACACATGATGTGTGCCAAACATACATCCGGACATTTTTTCTAAATGTCATTTTTCGATGTTTTGGAACATTCTGAACACGTTTTCATTAAAATCCTGATTTTTTTTTTACCATAACAAAGCTTCCTCTATGAAGCAAAAGGAAAAACAGCTCCAGCAGCCCCTTAAGCCTATAAATTGAACGGAGCAATACTTACACTTCCAGCGCGAGCCAGTTCACTGTAACTTTTTTTCTAAA
This sequence comes from Ichneumon xanthorius, assembly GCA_917499995.1. NCBI lineage: Eukaryota > Metazoa > Arthropoda > Insecta > Hymenoptera > Ichneumonidae > Ichneumon > Ichneumon xanthorius. Next base: position 3,953 of record CAKJTD010000103.1, read on the forward strand.
TAACGGGCTCGTGAATAAATAGTTGTTACATATATTTTGGGGAACCTATCACAATAAAAGGAACAGTGTCACCTTACATAATTATATTAATCACCGATACAGTGTAAGTTGTCGAACATATGGACACACTTGAATTAAAAAACGTGGGCGCAGAAAAAATTGATTTGGCCGGAACGAGAAGAATAAAGAAAAACGTTCTGGCATTCGCAGAAATGAGAGGGCAGAGAAAAAAAAGAAAAATTCTCCCTGATAATAAACAAAAAAACTCAAACACGAGCCGGCTTCTTGGCGGCAAGGCCTTGGCGATGGAGACAGTGGTGACGGCTCACGATCCTGGACCACTTTCTGGGGCAGGTTCCTGCCTAGCGACCTGACATAAGGAAATCCACCTCAGCCCTCCAGGCCTTGCGGTGAAACGGGCATTCCCGTACTGTGACGCCCGGGTAGCCGCAACGGTTGCATTGGATCTGTCGTGGTATAGGGCACTCCGTCGTCGTGTGTTCGGCGTTTCCACAGTAGAAACACCTTCCGTAGCCGCGTCGTGGGGTAGCATCGACAGCGTCGCTGGCTCGATATAGCGGGCTGCGATCTCGCGTTGAACGCGTGGTCGATATCAGTAGCGCCAAATTTGACGGAGATGAACGTCCTCGTTGCGACGGTTGCGGCTCGACTATGGTGGGTTCAGGTGTTGGTAGGTCTTGGTCGTGTCGTCGTAAGTCCCGGTTGAAGACTGTGGACACGCAAGGACTGGATGGCACGTCCTCGGTGGTGGTGAGTTCATACGCTGGTTCCGATACGAGGCCACACGGTGCTGTGGAATCTTCGTAAACGTTGACAACCTCGATCTCGAGTCGTTCAGCTGCGTCGATGACAATCGAGGCGTCATCTTCTGCATCCGACAAAATCTCCTCGACATCGATCCTCACTCCCACGATGGGATACGATTGCTCCATGGGAGCGTCCGTCGGAGTGCTTGTTTCCGGATAGGGAATATCGTCGTTCGGCTCATAGTCTAGAGTCTTGATCGATGAGAAGGAGGAGGAGATGGACAAAGTGTCGTCATCCTCTTCTTCCGACGAAACGTATTCGTATGGCGGTACCAGGCATTCTTGCTCCTGGAAAGGCGCGTGTCGTTGAGGGCTCATTTTGAGGAGTTCCGAGCAGCAGTGCTGAAACCAAGCCAAATATGCGATGACAGCAGGAGCGGTAGCCTGACAGCAGCGCGACGGTTATGATAACCCCTAGTGTGAGCGACAGTAAAGCGGGAGCCGCCGAGGACGAAAAAAAGATAGTGAAAAAAATGAAGGTGCAATCGAATATCGCATTAGTATAACACAGATAGAGCAAAATAGCGAAATAAAAAGAAAAAAATGTAGATCGAATACAAAACTTTAAATATTTGGAAAACAGAGAGATCTAGAGCAAAAAAAGTACTTTCAACTTTTTTATGCAAAATAACCTCCGGCACCCAATGGAACTCGCAGAATAGGTCTAACATTAACCAGAATAGGAACACAGCCATAAATACACTATGTCGTAAACTTGATATTATCCTATCACGAGTTCTGTCCAAAGCTTCCGTTGTTATTATTTTTGTTTTTTTAATGTAAATACAGCAATTTGGTGTATTTATTGGAGGTATTTTTTTTTACTCTAGGAATTACAATTTTCAAAATATTTCAAATTTTATATTCGAGTATGAGATAAGATGAGGAGCAGGGAGCGTGAATGAACTTGCAATTTTTTTTGTTATTATTTAACGTCGCATCAACTACTATGGTTATTAGCGACGGGACCTTGCCATTATATCTCGCGCAAATTTTAATTTTCACAGTCGATCATCGTATAACTTTATTGCAATGACGTCCAAGCTCGCGAGAAAAAAAAATTGAATAGAAGCGTAAATCCGTAGGTCTCTGGTTCTTCTGAAAATGTCTGCCAGATAAGGCTTCTCTGCTTAAGAGGCTGCTGGAGCTGTTTTTTTTTCCTTTTTTGACTTACCTTACCTGTTTTACCGACTGACCTAGACAATTTTTCGGTTCCGACTTAGCATTGTTAATATGCTACACATATACGCCAAATCATGCAGGGTTATGATGTTGACATAAAAGCTTCGGTGTGCAGTCGAATTTTGATTGAAAATTTACGAGGGATTAAGAAAACCGAACATTATAGTTTGCGAAAGTGCGTGAACGTAGTGTCACGATTGACGTACAGGTGCATCGTGCGCTGCACTACATTCGTGCCGTATGGAGGAAGGAATTACAAAGAAGATTTTGTTATCTTTCTCTTTTTGTTTTTCCTTTGTTTTTAGTTCTAGTTAAATGTTGTCAGGAACAAGTGTTGCATATATTTGTAAGGTTCATTGTATTTAGCTGTAACTACTACTGATAAGGTAGAGCTCTAGATAAGCAAATGGCTTGATGGGACAGAATGATTCCCAAAGCCTTATATTATTTTTGTACGTTGGTACTTTTCAATATATAAAAAAAAAAATCGTGGCGTGTTCGGAAAACTTCACAGAATCGGCATGCACGCCGATTTGACGTATGCAAGATCTATAATTTTTTATATCCAACAGAACGGATTCTGTGAATTTTTCAGTGGCCATGTTAGTTTCCGCGACAGTTTGTAATATTCGATTTTCTTTTTCTTTATTTTTCTTAATTTTTCGGAAGATTTCCACCGAAATTCGAGTGCACCCTGAATCGTTTATGTTATTAATACAGTCCTGCAAGATTTGAAGCTTACGCGTCGCATAGTAACGATGAATATTGAAAACTAAGAAATCGCCTATTTTCGTCGGTAAAACAGGAAGGTCCAGCAACCCCTTAACCGATGTAGTCTTTCTGCTCGATAGATTGAGACTATTTTGGTAGACATTGATCGAATCCGATGACATTTCTCGTTTTTACGCGATATTAGGGAGAGTACATTGTATAGGATAATATCGTGTAGTCAACCGACAGCGGTTTTATAAATGTTGTGGCATACTGGCTAATGGAACGATTACACTGAATCTGCCGTTTCCATTGGGTGCCGATGGTAATTTTGTATGAAAAAGTTGAAAGTACTTTTTTTGCTCTAGAACTCTCAATCTTCAAAATATTCCAAGTTTTATATTCGACTATCGGATAAGCAGAGAAAGGTGGAGCGTGCTTGAACTTGCCATTATACCTCGCGCAAATTTTAATTTTCACAGTCGATCATGGTATACATTTATTGTAATGACGTCCAATCACGCGAGAAAAAAGAACATAAACTGTATATGTTCTTTTATAAATTTGTATTTGAATAGAATCGTTAATCCGTATGTCTCTGGTTCTCCGATAAATGACTTCCGGAGAAGGCTACTCTGCTTGATCGATATAGTGTCTCTGCTCGTCAGATTGAGTCTACTTTAGTAGGCATACTGCTTTAGTGGTCCATTTCGACGCAAATTGCCGCAGGAAAAGAACTCAAAAGACATAAAAAAATCACAAATTTACTTATTACATTTGACATAATATGGATAATAATCGGAGTTTCAAAAAATATCAATGTAAATAAAAATCTCAAAAATAGCGATGAAATTTATTTCACTATGCTAAGGCAGCATTGGATAAATATCACGATTAGATGCGGAGGTCTTGCAATCGTATGCAATAAGTATAACGTGGTGACATTGTCCTTCCACATTATTAGGAGAATATGGATTAACACGCGTACATTTCCAGTCAAAAGTGAGATTCAGTGAGAATTCGAATATTTCCTAATGGTATAAAATCAACTGTATTAAAGGTCCCCACAACATTCATTTTGCATAATAATAATGTCAAAAAGTATTAACAAATTCTTTAAAAAAATTGTTCAATAAATAATCAGTTAACCGTTTTTTTCTTTTTTCGATTAAATTCAGTGATTTTCCAGAAGCCACATAATTTTTTTCAGAATTTTCTATCATTTTTGAATTTTGAAGTCGGCTGCAGCTGCAAAAATGGGGGACTGGCTCGGTGCGTAAGGACAAAAAACAGAATTGGACATAACAGTGAAAAAGAGGACTTAGTAATTACGTATCAACCGAGCCGACCCGCTATAAGACAGTAGCTTTGAGAAGCGGGGGACAGTAACGCAAACAAGCGGGTGATCTTTACTGAAGGTTAATCCAACAAATTCGATGAATTCGATAGTGTATTTTGATTAGTTTCTTAAATATTTTTTCTGAAATAATGAGAGAAAATTGTCTCAGTATCTCGTACGTCGAGCCGCTTAGATCAGCAACGCCTTCGTATCGCAACTATTCACCCGTGATATTTTCGAGTTGGCTCTCTTACATCGCTGTATAAAATTCAAGAATATTATCATTTAAAAATGTAACATTTTCCCGACAATAGACCGCGACCGTTATTAGTAACGTTCGGTGTCTATTGTAAGAAAAAAATGTGTTTTTTTATGACCAATATTGCAAAAATGAGTGTTTTTCCTGGCGAAAATATTTATCTGACAATTTGTCTGAAAAACTCTAAACGGACCGTTTCAGTGATTTTCATCTACTTTCCGAAATTTTTCTCTGATTTTTTCTGCTATATGTTAAATATATCTGCCATTTTCTCCGCATAACCTCCATCAGCCATAATGTATCAAAGAAATTCAGAGAATTTCCGAAGAATTCCGAAAAATTCTGGATATCTCTGATTTTTTCTGATAAAGTATGTCAAGAGAAAATACGAGTTGTCTCTAAGATTTACTAATTCTGTTACCCGAATGAACAATAGACTTTTTTAGAGAAAATACGATCTATTTTCTGAAAAACTCTGCTTTTTCGGATAAGGTGGGTTTAGAGAATTTCAGAAAACTTGTGAATTCTCTCTAAAATTGACTCATTCTGTTACTCGAAACTACAATAGACTTTTTCAGAGAAAATACGACTTATTTTTTGAAAACCTTCGATGTTCTCGAAAAATGTGGGTGTAGAGAATTTCAAAGAACTTACGAGTTCACGCTAAGATCTACTCTTTCTGATATTCGTACGAATAGTAATCTTTAGTGAACGTGTTCGTACGAACAGTAAACAGTAAACAATAATTTATGTATACTTTGAATGAGAAATTCAGCGAAAATTAGACTTTTTCAGAACAAATAGACATATTTGGATTCAGAAAAATCTTTGACTTTCTCTGAAAAGTGCAAAAAGTGAGAGAAATTCAGAGGACTCTTCAGAGAAATTTTTCGAGACTTTCAGAGATATTCAGAGAAATATTTTTACCAGGGTTGCGTCTTATCAAACAACCATTTGTTTGCTTCTCTAAGCAAAAACTAAGGCAGCGCCGAAAAACCCGGGTGCTTATCATGTTATACGGGAAGATATATGTATGCACAAGATGATATATCGATGGGGTTGAAAAAGCGAGATAAATTCTAGGGGTGTGCAAATAGTTATCGAATCGAATCCAATCGAATCGCATATTGATATTTGATTCGAAATTCGAATCGAATATTCTTGTTCAAATTTCTAATGTTTGAAGTTTTACATACATTTTATGTAGCCACGCTCACCCTGTGTTGTGGCTATGTATGATGTATTTTTCCCCACTGATTACGAATCTCGAACTTGTTTTACTCCTGGAACGATATTCGATGCAGAAACTCTCGTTGGACGTAAAGTAAACATTTTCCGAAATCCTCAAAAATTTCAAAATATAAACAAATTTAAACGGTCGATCCATTTTCGCTAAATTGTTTAGTTAGTTCATTCGCGGGTCAAATTTTAGCTTGATACCTTCATGTTTACTCGAATCAGACTGTTTTTAGTAATTTTTCGAAATACACAAAAAAAAAACCTCAAAATGCTATAAAATCTGACCACATCGAGAGATTTTGACCAAATTGAATACCAAAGGACTTTGATCAAAATAATATATTTTTGTGCAGTTTTAGGACGATATCTCAAAATTTACGCAAGTTAGAGTTACCAGAGAATTTTCAAAAAATTCAAAATCGCGTAAAATCTCCAATTGAGTCTCACTTTTCACGAAAATAGCACCGAACGCAGCGACGTGACCACTCTACTGGTGTACCAAATTTGAAGTCGCTGCCTCAAGCCGTTCCCGAGTTATAGCCGTTTTAGAAGATGTAAATCTGTCACACACACACACATACATCCGGAAACCAGCTATCACATTTCTCGACGTTTTAGACTATTTTAAGTACTCTGACACTAAAATCTCGAAAAAATGTTGTTTACGAAAACAAAGCTTCCTCTATGAGACAGCAAAATTGAATAATTGATTCGACACTTCGAATCGAATATCGGTATTCGATTTGTACCGAATTATTCAAGTTTTCGAATTATTCGCACACCCCTAATAAAGACGTATCATTTGAATTTGTTGAGTACAAATTCAAAGTGCCAAACAAAACTCGGGAGCGTATAAATCCATGTATTTTTACACGTCGAGCACCCATCCGACAAAGTGTAGCGTGACGTTTTGCATAAAAGTCTAACATGACGGTGACGCTGAAAAAAGTTGAAAATTGAAATTTTCAGAATTATTGCCAGAAACTAGTGCTAATAGATGATAGTAATGCTAGTAATATTAGTATCCTTGCAGAAAAAAATCTCTAGGACCGACCAAAAACCGCCGAGTCGGTTTGTGTCGACGAACCAATCAACAAATGACCGAGTATTGACCGGTATTTTCAATAACGGGCTCCACAACAGTTTGCCTATAGTCGATAGACAGACTCCTCGACCAAACTGCTCTGGGAACAACGGAAATATTGGTCGACCTTCGGTCGTCTGTTGGTCATTTCGACGGCACAAACCGACCCAACGGTTTTTGATCGGTATTTGCTCGGAATTTGGTTGAACTTTGGTTTTTTTGGTTTGGAATTTGGTTTCGGTCCGCAGTTCTGCCAGGGTATTACTATCATCTGTCGGCAATAGTTTCTGGCAATCATTCTGAAAATTTTAATTTTCAACTTTTTTGGTCGATCTATCATGACATAAAACGACAATGAGTGCGATGTAAACTATCGAACGTTCGATATTAATATAGGGACACACCAACTTCTTATTAAGGGAGAATTACGGGAGGATATGGGAGTATGGGATATGGGATATGGGAGTATACGGAATTACCTGTTTTTCTGAGATTTTGTCATTATCGCACGTTGATCGTCCAGCTTTCGATTTGGTTTCTCGGCATTTTTCTCGTTTCTTCAACTATTTGTTTCAATTTGGATTGTTTATATTTGCTGTTTCTGTGTCCTTCTTCCATTTTGCTGTCTTATTTGGGTCGTTTCCTTGCTTCGACATTACTGTGCTTACAACGTAAGGAAAATCACAACAACAAAATGATACATACGATCTATTCTGTACAACATTTTTAGATTACAACTCACCAGCAACAAATAATTTATCATTTTGAAGTTTTTGTAAACATTATGAAACAATCAAGTCAATCAACCTCGAAAAAGCGTCCATGAATTGATTGAATTTGTTTAAGACAAATTTAGAATGTAAATACAGAATAGATCTGAAATATAAAACGATCGAGCATAGTGACTAATAACAAACGACAAAAAAGGCGATGACGCTTTATTATTTAAAAAACGAATGAAAAACATAAAACGTCACCGATGATTCTTCTCGTTGACTCCAATACGCTTTTTCGACACATGGTCACTCTCGGATTTTTACGAGAGTCCAAAAATCCACCGATGAATCTGTAATGCCCCGAGATTCCCAAAATCATGTACCCCACTAATGAGAAGAATATATTGAATGATTAATTGAAATAATGATTTTAGTGTTACATTAATTGAAAATCTCGGAGCCCAAAAATTCCAATATCTATATCTTACTGACGACAGTTTTTTTTTTACAATTTTTTTTAAACAATTTTCTGCTCGCTCCTGCCTACTTAATACTAATTTTTTTCATACTAGAACTCTACGTTAATTAAAAAACTACCTGCCTACTTCCAGCTAAACGTCCCGAAACCCGTAAGAAAAAAGAAAACTCACGCATCCATCCATAATATCACACACTCCACTCGGGTGCCTGAGCCTGCCCTACGAGGTAACGTTCCGGAACATTACCCGCACCGAGCTTAAACATACCACATGCTCTCCTCTTGGGCGTGGAGAAGAGCCAGACTCTTCCCGTCACCATAGGGAAGACTCTCAGTCATTCAAATATAGAGACGAACAAAACTCCCGTACACGCATTACTAGAGTTTTGTTTCGCTTTACTCACTAATTAACAATTTTTTCGCGTTTAACAATATTTTCGGGGTGTTCCTCCGTTCTCCTCGAAAAACGCTCGAGTGGCTGCCACGGCAGCGTTTACCGAGTGTGTCCGGAGGAACACAATATACCTAATCTTCATTTCCTGTAATAGATGTTTCATTATACATCCTCAAAAGCTAATTATTACTTGCAATGCGAACTATCGAATGACTCGAATAGTGTACGTTTAAAAAACCGATCAAAATTCACACTCGATCCTACAATTTCCAAGGTGGATAGAGATTTTTTAATAAGAAAATTGAGAGAGTTAAGACATCCGAGGTTGAAAATGCTTTTTCGAAAATGTCGATCTCAAAATATAGGAACTTTGTATATAATTTCCGCAAACACAAGAACGATAAAATTTTCTAACAGAGATAGGCCCTATTAGAATTTGACGCGTAATAAAAGGATAGACCGTATGTAAGAAAAAAATATTCACGTCCAGAACTTAGACTCCTAGAATAGTCACTATGAGGGTCCCTTAGGCACATAGTATCAGTGTTTGTACTCTTCGGTGTTCCGAACATGAATATAAAATTTTTTTTTTAAGTATTGCGACAGGAGAGCGTGTAAAAGATTGGCGGAAATTGTGGGGATTCCAGTGTGAAAAAAGCATGCATATTAAGAAATTCCGTTTTAGTAGATTATTAAATTGTCCAAGTGACGATTTTATTTCGCAAAAAGCTGAAAACCCTTGGATTCCGGAACAATATCATAGCATTGAAAAGAAAAAAAACTATGCAAATGAGTAAAGATCCGCTATAATAGTGTGCCGAGTACCTTCGCGATTGATCCTTCTTGCCTTGTATTTAATATCAATTAAAAAAAATGAAATTACAATGTAGTTCTTCTATAAGAGGCAAACAAATAAAAAAGGACAAAGATGTACACCACGTAACAATAGTGATATTTAAAAAAGTGGCGAGAAGAATGTAAACCTGATCTAATATATGATGAAAACAATACAATACAACAACCGTCACTATGCAGCCTTTATACGGTTGTTGTACCATTTTAATTACAACTGACTTATCGTGTCGGTTTGGATCTTTCATCCTACGACATGAATGATAAGTCAGAGGGAATTGTAGATCTACTTACCCCATTTATTTTAAATATATGGATTTGATAACCCACATATTTGGTTAGAAAAACAATATTCGCCGTTGGTTTTGTTCTTGCGCTCCGAAATAGTCCCCGTCGACAAACTCCGCTATTTCCGATGAACCAGAAAAAAATCATATTTATTAAAATATTCTATTAATTATTAATACTCCAAATACCTATGAAAACTCACCTGTTAAAAATCGCCTGTTCAGCTTTCGATAACGCCGCCGTTAGCATGTCTCTTAAGGGGATTCTAAATCCCCATGGCGCTATCTTTCTCACACCCAAGCAACCGCCGTCTGGGATTAGGCTCCTCCTAAACAAAACCTTTCACACAGCATTCGTCGTGCCGACCGACCCGCCAAACCCCTGAAAATATAAGAAGAATCAATCAAACAATTTGCTCTATGAAACGTTTAGGTTTATCACTACGAACCTTGAGAAAAACTGACCTACGTGGTAAGAATCATCAAGATGGGGAGACGTTGAGTTTGAAAGCCTTCCCTGTGGCTTAAAAATAACGGATAACAATACATCAGATAACTCGATAATACTGTGGAAAGTAAGCGTTTTTGCGTTGAACTGCTTTTTTCTCGTTTTTGTTCAATTCCCCTTTAAAGGGGAGGCTAAACACGTATGAGTGCGAAAGAGACGGAGCAAAGATTTTTAATCAATTTTTCTCCGAAACAATGATATAAAATGAAAAACGAATTGCGGTGGGCACTGTGTTAATCAAGTATGCAGTGAGCCCGCCCTGGCATACTGAACGACCGAAGAAGCGACCCTAAAAGCGACGGTTGTTATGTTCCAAAAATTAACCATACTGATGACCGCTGAAGCGACCGCTCTGACGACACATTTTTTTGTCGTGTTTCGGCAATGAAGTCGTTTATTTGATTGGCGAATACTACGACCGTAATAGCAACCGTCTAGAAAACGGACGGTTGCTTTTACGATCGTTTGTTCGGTCGACAATCAAAGAAGCGACTTCACTGTCGAAATGCGGCAAAAGAATGTCGCCAGAGCGGTCGCTTCGGCGGTCATCAACGTGGTTAGTTTTTGGCACATAACGACCGTCGCTTTTAGGGTCGTTTCATCGGTCGCTGGTCACGGTCGCTTCGTTTGCTAGGGCGCAATTCGTTTTTTATTTTATAAAACCGTTTTGGAAAAAAATGAATTCGAAATATGTTGAAGTTATGTTGATCATTAGCCATACCTTAAGGAAAGGCTAAACTCTCTCTCGCTCGCTCTCGCACGAACCCTATTGCGCTTTTTCTAATTTTATCAAAATTAGATAACTTCAGGATAGATCAAAATTAGATAGCTTCAGGTTCAAAAGAGGCTGTCGACACACTTTTTAGTGTGTCGACCATTATGGTGCGCAGAAGAATATCATCGTGCAGAGAAGAATAAAAGTGATCGGTAAGTATTTTGGTATGCTCAGATATAAGTTCTATTTTTGCTTCCTCATAGAGGAAGCTTTGTTAGGGTGAAAAAATTTGTTTTCGAGATTTTAACGAAAATGTGTTCAGAATGTTCCAGAACATTGAAAAATCACATTTAGAAAAAATGTCCGCATGTGTGTGTGTGTGTGTGTGTGTGTGTGTGTGTGTGTGTGTGTGTGTGTGTGTGTGTGTGTGTGTGTGTGTGTGTGTGTGTGCGTGTGC